>JAAIIK010000078.1:3156941-3188951 GCA_014706435.1 Silurus glanis
TGTGTGTGTGTGTGTGTGTGTGTGTGTGTGTGTAATATGTTATACTTCTAGACGATGCGGTTTAAAAATGTGGCACGATTACCTGAAATATTTACTAGAATTTATTTGAATCAATTTGTGATTACATTACGGTCAGGATGAACCCAACAGAGAAACCAGGTCAATTACAAGCTTTTACAATCAAGTCATTTATTAATTTTACTAAACAGTGTCTCTTGGACGAGGTCATACTGTTTTAATTCCATTAGTTCCGATTGCATTTGCCTCCTTTTTGTTTTAATCACACATCCATCAGGGCCATTTTAATAAATGTCAAAAGCTTGCAGGCATCCGTATCTGTCGATGTTCCGATGTGTATGGAGTAAAAAATGTAATGCTGGCGTGGGCAGGTAATCAAAGACAGGGTCATGCGATACAACCTGACACGTAGCGGAGTTACGGCTACCAATCTGAATATGCTTATTTAGCAATAATGGCACATCTCGAAGCATATTTTATTGCTCTAATATAACATCAATTTGCCAATATTTACAATTGTTTATTAATCATCTTTTAATATCGAGTTACCTTCTTTTATGTCTTAAGCTACACCATGGTCTGCCTGCATACTTGAATCTGATTGGCTGGAAGGTTTGTGTGTTCAAACTGTTCAACCCACAGGTAGTTGTGATCAGTTTAATCCCTGATCGATATTAATGTGCTGGAACCATAGTAATAAACATACAGAGTGAGTCTGTCTGTTAGTGTAATCACTTCCTGTTGACCTTACAGAGCTAAATTGTGGATTTTCTTGCGTCCTTTTGATTTATACGGCGAATACAACGATTTTGATAAATCGGTAGAGGCGCAACATGAATTTAAACTGGAGAATTAGTCAAATGAACCATTATTTTATCAAGTCACTTTTACACTGCAAACATTAGTGACTGCTTTTTGTTAATGCTGGAAACCGATCATTGATTTAGTGGGATAATGTATGGCTGCATGTGCATTACTGTATAGTGTATATTATTGCAACCTGCTTCAAATCATGTGCTTATTTTATGCATTGAACAGCTTTTATCTTTTAGTCATTTTCCACTAAACTAGAAATGCAAACATCTCTTTCCTGAAGACTTCCCTACCATCGATTTTCCTTAGAGATAGTGTCATCATATCAATAATTATACATCCTTCTGTTTGTTCTTAATATCACATTGTATGGTGTTTTTTTTTTTTGCGGCTATCTTTAAAGTATTTATAAAATGTTCGAAAATTCTAGCCGTCATTGGGCTATGGCGGCGGCTTAAAATGATATTTTGCTTCAAAATCAACAATGTTCCTAGTGAAACACAACGTTCCAATTCATCCCAAAGGTGTTCAACAGGGTTGAGGTCAGAGCTCTATAGATCTTCCTCTCCACCTCAAGTAATATCTTCATATTTTTCCAAGTCAGAGCTTGATTTGTGCACAGGGGAGTTGTCATGCTGAAACATGTTTGGGTCTCTTAGTCCAAGAGAAGGGAAAATGTAAAGCCACAGCATCCAATGGCATCCATACAATTGCGTGCCTCCAACTTTGTGGTAACAGTTTAAGCAATGGCTGGAAAAGTCAGCTGTCTTAATACTTTTGTCTGCACACAAGCACATTTCATTGTTCGAACATAATGTTGGTGCATCCGACTTTTGCTGGCGTCTAGAAGCAAATCCTTCTTCGGAAGTTGTTTTGACTGTGGAAGAGATTTTTATTTGCTCTGTGGGCTTGCTCGTACAAACGCCAACTCATTTATTTCCCTCCTATTTTAAACTTTAATGCCGGGCCTGTCAGGAGAACAGTACAGCAGGTCATTGCTGCAGAGATAGCTATTAAAAACAATTAGAGGACAAGCTAGTGGCTGCGGACGTAAATGACGCTCGGGGTGTTAAGCAGGGTGCAAAGACTTTCCCTTAAGTGGAGAATTGGGGGGGGATTTTACTACTGTTGCGATCTCACATTGGCCATAATGGGCTTGAGGATTTTAGTAGGGTTTGTGTTGACATGAATTTTGTGTTTTGATGAGCCATTTCAGCAGTTTTACTCAGCCAATAAAAACGAACCATTACATTAATATCAATCCCCTTTTTGTATGTCTTGGTTCATTTAGAGAGAGCATTTCACTCGTTAGTGTCTATGTAAGATTTTTACCCAATGTTTTTCGACGATTTTTTACGAGATCGTTTTCTGTACAAGCACATGATCAACATCAGATTGATTTGGCCCCCGCTGTGAAAATGACCAAGTAAAGCAAATAACAATGTCAGCATTTAGTATCTGGTTAGTAATTTAAGGTGAAATACTAAAGATGAATAGGATATTCAAAATAAAATTAATTAGATCATGCAATTTATTGGATGAAGTACATTTTGGCCTGTCTGTGATAAATAGTTTAGGTTTTACTTCTACAAAACCAGTGCTGGACAAAGTACGCAACTACGCACTTGAGTTAAAGTAGAGAGGTAAAATATTACTTCAGTAAAAGTGTCCCCTTAAACTTTCACTTGAGTAAAAGTACAAAAGTATTTGCCTTTTAAATGTGCTGAAGTATCCAAAGTACTATGATTTATTATAGCTGTAATGCTCCTAAAATCAAGATTTCTTTTACTTTATTTTATATAACTTTATGTAAAAAGACAGTTACTCTTTGCACATCAATCTATTAATATAATGATATTAATGAGACAAACACTTGAAAAGAAGGTTTTGAGCTCATGATCATTTTAACTACTTAAAGAAGAATCGCGCAAACAAGACCATCGGTGTTTGAGTCGAGTTTCTTCCATCGTTTATGCCTTTCGAAATGTTCTGTTGCTGATGAACTGGCACTGAACTGTATGTTGGAGAGCAGTAGATACCACCAAGTGGCAATTAAAACAAGTTCAAAAAGCTCGCCCTTGATTGGTGGCTTGCTGCGTTCTTGACCAGTTAAGTTTTTATCCTCATAAATAAAAAGGAACGACTAATTTCATAAGTAAGTCTCCCCAAATGAAAAGAATTCAGTAAAGTACACTTCCATGAAAACGGTACATAAGTTACTGTCCACCACTGTACAAAAACCTTCAATCGTTGGTTCGAGCCAGAGCAGTATATCGTCTAACGAGGGCTCTGTTACTTGTAGGAACAAAAAAAATGAAACTTAACATGGAACAGTAACAGCTGACAAGAGTAAAGACAAATGAGCAAAAGTACAAAATAAAATACCTGACTGTACAATAACCTATAGATTACACCCAGCAGAAGCACAGTAGCGTTAAGACTTTGATAATACTCCTGGTCACTATAGATGTTGTTAAAGTATATAAAACACTTACAGTAGCGGGGGGAATTCAAACAAAATGGATCATTAGGTTGATCTCTTTAGGAGTAATGCTTCTTGAGAAGTAAGGGGCGCTTCGTTGACTTCTTCCAGATGTTTGCCGTGTGCACAGTCCATAGAACGAGTGACGTGAATGAACCCTGATCGAGTGTAATGGATTTTATATGCAATCTTTTTGATACAAATGAAAGGGGACCAATGCATTACTTCTGGAGCTGAACGTATCCAGCGTGTATGTGTCTTTGCTTGGTTCAGTATGTATTGTTTGAAATATCTATATATGTATTTGGGATTTAAATCTGAAATGGGTGTGGCCTAAACATGTTCAAGCAATAGGAGCCTGATCAGGCAGTTACTAAAGATGAATGGAGGAATGCTGTATGTTCCAGCAAACGAATGTGAAAGTTTCAAATCTCTCCAGGATCCCAGTATTGATGCCAACATCTGGTATCGACTATTCTTATCACTATTTGTGTTCGTTTGGAGCCCATTATCTTCTCAGAATGTCTTTTTATTTGGTGATAATGTATAATTAAATTCATCAGTAGATCTTTTTCCTCTCTCTCTCACATACGCCACATTAGATCACCTTGATTGGCCAAGCCTGTCCGGTCATCTCTGCAAATTTCCCATGGCAAAGCTTACAGTGAGGAACGCTGTCTAGCTCGCACTCTTTCTTTCTCTCATTCTTTCTGTATCCTCGCAGCCTGTGCTGTGCGTATGACACCTCCATAGAGATGTAGGACGGCAGAAAGGATGCAGAGTTATTGCTGTTTTGCTGGTCTCTAAGTTATACAGGCTAATTCCGATGAATATAAAACAGCCTCCCTGCCCACGTAGCGGCATCGCCAAAAGATATCGGTGCGCTGGATGATTCCAGAGTATTGATGTTTTAAAAAAACAAGTAAGCCATTTAACTTAACAATTTCGACAGTGCGAGCCAATGCTAAAAGTTGGACTGCATTTGTATTCCGCACCAAGGGTGCTGCCTGTCAGCGTGAGAGCAGAAACCCACAGAAATTTGGTCCCATTGTATTTTGACAGCGGCACGCATTTAAAGCAGCCCACTCCCCGTCAGACGCGAATGACACGCGATGCGCTTTTGAAATGTTAACCTGCGACCGAATACCAGAATATAAATGACAGGACAGGGGGCAGGAAATAAACCTTGCACCACATTCCCTTCCTGGCTTTGTCGAAATGAAGTAAACACCTTTTTCACTCATCCGGTTGGTTGCGGTTTGTTAATGGGAATGACAAAAATGCTTGATGGCAGATACGCCTGCGCTTTCAAATGCGCCAAACATTAACGTAGTTCTGGGACGTCTCAACGCGAACCTATAACGACGCTAATCATCTCCAAGGGAATTCACGAGCGTGCCCGAGTAGCTCCGGGGCCTGCCGCATTTCCCCCGGGACACGTACACACACCGAGCAGGGATAATTAAAATGGTTAATCAACTATAGCTTAAGTAGAGCAATGATGCACCAGTGGGCTCGTGATCAGTCTGCGTATATAAAAAGCTCCCGCATTATTCACAGCTCAAACTCCATAAAAAAGGTCTGAGAGTTTTGCATGCCTTGCCTGTTTTAATCTCCCAATTAGCTGCACCGAGCTAGAAGAACTCTCCATACAATATGCGTTGACGATTAGACTGTATAAATATCTTTACGCATATATTAAAAACATTGAATGTCTATCTATCGCTGTATACCAACGTTGAATTCGGAAAACTGATCGGTTCGAAAACAGTCCCAACTGCAATTTAAATCATACCTTTATAATAATGTGCTTTTTATATATTGCTTCTGTTTTGTCTTGTTCTAAAATAAAGCTGCAAGGAATATTCGGGGAATACTCAGCATCCTGACTTTGTGAACCGCACATCCCCAGGCATACCGCAGCTCGTTGCGTAAGCGAACACAGGAAAGCAGAACCATATAAAAGATTCAACAGTGATTTTTTTTTTTTTTTTTTTTTAGTTTTATGCATAATGTGTATGTTTGAGCATGAGACAGTGGTGGAATTCTCTGACTGTAGGAGGACACATCGAAATGGAAAAATTGGGCTGCAGGGTGTCAAGATTTAAATCAAATCTGGTAAAGATTTGGTGAAATCTGGAGGAGGAGTAGCAATAATGGAAGTGAGATGTAAGCATTTCTAGCATGTTGTACACACCGTTCAGGCATAACATTTTGACCACCTGCGTAATATTGTGTTGGTCCGCCTTTACTGCCAAAACAGTTCTGACCAGTTGAGCATTAACAGCATTAACTTCTTCAGCAATTTGTGCTACAGGAGCTTGTCTGTTGGAAAGCGAAGGCCGGCCCGTGTAATCCGATCCATGTGCATCAATGAGCTATGGCCAACCATGACCTTGTCCCCGGTTCACCACTGTTCCTTCCATACTTTTGATAGATACTGACCACTGTAAACCGGAAACACCCCACAAGTGTTGCAGTTTTGGAGCTCTGAATCAGTCGTCTAGCCATCACAATTTGGCCCTCAAACTCGTTCAAATCCTTATCCTTGTCCATTTTTCCTGCTTTTAACACATCAACTTTGAGGAACTTTGTCCTGAAGATGCCTACCAAGTTTTGTCAATGTGCAGTCAGTGTTGATTATTATTCTTATTATGATGCCATAGGCAGTTTAGCCAGAAGTAGAGGATATACAGTATGGTGGTAGAACAATAGCGTACCTATGGTGCTTAGCCATCTAATAATAATAATATTAATAATAATAACTTGACTCCATTTTTCTTTAATATTTGTTTAATTTTTTTTTTGACTGAATGAATAACCAGCATCAAGTTGTTCTCTGTGGTATAGTTTTTAACATGGAGGTGTTTTCAGACTTTGCAGTTTCTTGCAATATAGTGGGGCAGAGAACGACTTTATTTTCTGCGATAACGTTCATAATGATAATAACTAACTTCTCTGTCATCTTGTGAATGTCTCGCAGGATTAAATGTACAAATGGACAGAAATCTCTCGCATGACTCTTTCATAAAGAAAACATTGCAGATATTAGCAAATTAGACAGGGTTTATAGGAAATAAAATATATGGTTATAGTAAACCCACTCCATGGTCGATTATTTTTCTCTAACAGCAGACCCAAGTCTTTATGCTTGACTTCTTTTCTGTTTCATGCTGAGGAAAAAAAAATCAGGCTTTAATATACAGGCTTCGAATCGGCTTTTCTACCCCACAGTTGACACACCGGCCCACTTCTTTTATATTTATTGGCCAGGCCACCAGTGTGATTACCTCAGAATTTCACACTTGGAGCAATCAACGTAGAAAGATTGCCCATGCTGAAAGGTAACGCATTAGACATACTTGAATCTGGCGAATTTAACGAAGTGAATTAAAAAAAATAAAGAAAAGAAACGAGCACCTGTCAAGATGAACCACCGCCCCGAGCTGCACCCCGAGCCCTTAAGCCTGGCCATTTTCCACAGAAATCACGATTTAATATTTTGAAGAACTCCTAATGAGGTATAATTTCCCCTGTGTTTGAGATCAAAGCATGGGCCCTTCCTAAAGAGCGCAATAAATCGAACATTAGAAGATAATAAGGGCTCCTTTTTTTCGTTGTACTGTTTGCCAGGATAAGACCGTTTCACAGTTTTAGTTTTTCAGACATTAGGCAAATCAGCCAGGCTTTAAGCTAATACTGTCATTATGTTGAACTAACTACCAAATCTCACAGCACAAACCTGGGATTTACATGGAGCCAAATTCACAAATGAACATCATTGACCCGTACCAGTTATTATGACCGATTTAGTGTTAATGGGCGTATGGATGAGTTTATGTAATGCATGTTTTATTGAATGCGAATCAATAAAAGCCAGACTCACTTTTCTTTATATAGTTAGCATGGAAATTCAATACACAAATTTATCCGAGCAATACTATAACGCAATTGTTTTTTCCCCCTCTCTATTTGTTTCCCAAATTTGCACCCGTCATCGAATTGTACACTCCCTCTTATCACAATCCAGCTTGTGCAGTCTAACACACTCAGAGGTGAATGCTATCTAACCCCACATATTTCAGCTTATAGAAACTAGTGCTTGGCTACTGTTGCTCTGATTGACAGGAGAAAGTTCCCCCCCATTTGGAACGTACAGATAATTTTGTTATCTAGATTCCTGTATAGATGGTTGTAGCATCCTCTGCATATTGAACCTTAGGATCTGTGGACAATCTTCCTGCTGAAAAAAAATGGATACACTAATTAATTGTGTAATAGTTGTTATGCTTGTAATGGAGATGGTATTGGGTTTTTAGTGTATCCAATGGAAAGTGTATTGGTGCACTTTAAGTCACTACTCGTAATTTATTGCCTTCTATTGGCGGAACGTCATGCTTAATGGATACCATTAAGAACCAGCAGAGCATTATTGGACAACTTGTAGATCACATTATGGTATCTACTGGATACCAATATGGACCATTAGGACAACATTAAACCTTCAGATTCCAAAAAGTCTCTACATTGGTTTAATGATTGAATAATGTGCACAAACATACTATGTAACTTGGTTTTATTGGTTTAATAAAACAACAGGGTAACAGCTTATTTATAATGGTATTTTTGGTGGAAATGTACGGAATTTTTTTTTTTTTTTTTTTTCCCAGCAAGGACAAAATAATAAAATAGATTTAGAAAGCTATTAGACCCATCTGCTAATTTGACACACAGATTATTCCAGATTATTCCACAAAGCGATGTTACAGGTTGTTGATACAGCTAGCAAATTCCCCATGCAAAAAAATGCATAGTCATGCTAGCTGGATAAATACCTTTGCAAGTCATTATCTGGCTTAGCTAGCTAAGCTGTTTCTCCCTTATTCTATCATGTACAGTGCAAAACCTTATCGACTCGGGTATCCAATGCAACATTTAAACAGTAAGGGTCCAGGTTTAAAAATGATCTACAGCAAGATCAATCTCATTATCTATTATTTGGAGCCAGGTACATTATAGATTAGGATGCACATCGTGTGTAATGTGATATGCTGAATAAAATCAGGTGAAAGAGCATTGTTTGTTTGTTTTTTTTTCCTAATCCCAATGTTTTATACCTTTTTATACCTCAACAACTTTCCACTGGTCTGGTTTCATTTTTAACATGAATTAAAGATCAACACATCATCTATTTGTATCCCTTGATGGAGGTGGTTAATATCATCACATATCTATTAGGGATGGAAGATTCTCCGATTTCCATTGCGAAAGTTAACGATGTGATGCGTATATTAAAAAAAAAAAGTGTGCATCAGATACAAGTTAGCATCTTTAACATATTTGCATTTATTTATATATAATTATTGATGTTCTATACTTCTCTTATTTAGATCGTGATCAATAATTTGTGACTAATATTCGATTTGTAGATTGATTTCTCTTCGCTAAAATACCACTGCTGCTACGTGAATATTACGCATCGCAACACTACGCAGACTGAGGCTTGCCCTGAGAGTCACATAGAATACAGATTAACATGGCAGAGGTAGAGCTGTATCTTCCTGGATACAGAACAGGAAAAGAACGTCTGGTTTTATTTAATCTTTTTACTTTCTTTTTTTTTTTGCACTACAGAGGCCTGTTTGTGAAAGGACCATGCGTTAGAAGTCAGAAGGCACTTGCGATTATTGATTTTTATATATATATAAACCATCATTTATTTAGCACATTCAGCACTGTTTCCTAAAGACTTGCTCATGGTGGAAAAAACTACTATATCAGCAATTATGCATATTTTGTTTGTTAAATAACAAGACATATTTTCCCTTCTCCATTTTATTATTCGGTTTACACACAGCGACTGTGATAATCCCTTATCCCTTCCACTGTGACCCTGTCCAAGCTAATGTTGACTGAAAACAAACATATAACTGATAATGCATTAGAAGCTCCTTCAACATCATCTCAATCAGATTAGACCATTCAGCATCTCTGTGGTATAAAAACCAATTAACTAGCTGTGCAATCCCAGCCTGTAGTTTATGTGCCACGCATGTCCACTCGCGTCAGATCGAATTATATCCCTCCGGTGTTTTGCGTGTGCGTGAGGTGAGAAAGACGGTGCGAGCAGAGTGTTTCGAACGCTGCCTGGTTAACTCAGCGTCAGCATCCAACGATGTGAACCGTGTCAATACAGCCAGTCAAGCATCGCTTTCTCCGATAAATCGGAGCCTGTGAACTCATCTGTTTTCACCCAAGGCGAGGCATCAGTCAGACGCTTTGATAGATGACCACAGTCATCAGCGGAGCTGTCATGCGGACCTGATTAGCATTGTGCACCAAGCAAATGCTGCTCCACTGCATGCTGATGAAGAAAGAATGCACTCAAGGTGGTGGCTGTCAATGGTGTTTGAGAAGAGGTTGATATAAAATTAGGATTATAATCGATAAAAATTTGGAGCAAAAAATAAAATCTCTGAGGTAGCAAACGTTCTGAAACTCATTCTGTCTGTGAAGGTCATGGTTCATATATTTTTAACCAGGTGATGTGGAAAAGTCTCCTAGAGCTTGTGTTTGTTGTTATACTACTCTACTGTTTACTTCTTGCTCTAGTCCACCTTGTCCCTCGTCTAAGTTTAGGATCGTTTTTTTTTTCGTTTGTAATGAAGTGCCACTGGCTGGCAGAGATGCTATTGTCAGAAATGCTCTTTAAATGGACTGAATTCAGAATTAAATAGAATTTATGTGAATTGATTAGCCTGAACAGAAGTACGTTTTGAACTGAACTAAATCAAGGAGTGGATGCGCTAAAGAATGAAATGTTTCATTCCAATGTGGACAGAATTCAGCTGGAGTGTAAATGAAAATGAAATGGAATCAAACAGCCAATTGAGTTTGATGAAGATTGAATTGGGTTGAATCATAGTGACATTAATGTGAGATGACCTGAATAGAATTTAATTAGGATTTGAGCTGAAAACAATTATGCATTGATTTGAAGCAAATGGTAAATTGAGTTCATTTTGAGTTGCCATCTTGGGTGTCCAGACTTACCAGATTTGTTCCTGGATCTGTTGAATCTCCAAAAATTACACGCTTATTAGAAAAGGAATGAAAGAATGCATTTATAAATGTGCTTTTTTTTGTACATAGCATTCGACATTTAGCTCCTATTTACCATTATAATAACCTCCACTTTTCTGGGAAGATGCTCCACTAGTATTTGTGAGTATTGGTGTGGAGATTTGTGTTTATTCAGCCACAAGTGTGTTAGTAAAGTTTCAATGGTTTCAATAGGGTTGAGGTCAGAGCTCTATAGCAGGCCACTCAAGATCTTCCATTACAACCCATGTCAACCATATCTTCATGGAGTTGGTTTTGTGCACAGGGACATTGTCATGCTGGAACAGGTTTGGATCTCAAGTTGAAGTGAAGAAAAAGAAGTCATGCTACCACATCCAAAACTGTTCCTCCAACTTTGTGGTAACGTTATGGGGAGAATTCGCATATGGCTGGAAAAGTCAGGTTTCCAAATATTTATTTATATAGTGTATATTTAGCCTTCATAGAAAGTGTGGTAGCTTTTGTTGTACTGCTGTTCCTCCATCATTCTTCTGAGCGCCTCATGGATGATTAAACGACCCCACTGTGGCTCCTGGCGTAACACCAACACAAAGCCACACTGCCTCAAAGCTCTCCAGTTCAAACAATAGTAAGCATCAAATCTCTTCATATAAACCCCGCGCGAATGAGTCAGTGTTGTGCCATACACATTTCTCCACATTTGGAAGGTCATTCAAAAGTTATTGCCTCTTTTGAACGGGCAAGCTTTTCCTTTCTCTCTCTCTCACTTTCTCGCTCTTATTTTTTTTTTTTCAACAAATGACCCTCAATCATCTTTAAAGCGAATTTGCTGTTCTCTCAGCCCAGAGGAAGACAAACAACTAGATCCATCACCGCGGCCACGTACGCACCTCAATTACGTGGAGATATGCGGCCGTATCGGGCGAGCCCTTTATCACTGTCTCCTCGCACCAATTTCTTTCCCAATGCCTTCGCTTGCTCCGTTGCCAATAAAGCCATTTCCGGTGTTTAAACGCGCAATATGTAAATGCCAAAGGTTGTGTTTAATAAAAACAGGTTCAGCAGAGGTGCTCGCTTACAAATCTTTGTTCTTAAGGAAAATCCTTAGTTGGACTGCTTGTATATAAGAATTTGATTAGAGAGTCACAAAACATAACAACAAAGTAAGGAATTAAGCACTTTGGGGTGTATGGGGTAAATATAATCTATGTTAGGGTGGGGTGATGCTGAGGTTATATTGCCAACGTATTTTCCAAGAGCAGTCAAGTTTATTTCTATAGCGCTTTTCACAACAGACATTGTCTCAAAGCAGCTTTACAGAAATCAACAGTTAAGGTGAACGGTGTGCATTTATCCCTGATGAGCAGCCATGGCGACTGTGGCAAGGAAAAACTCTCTTAGATGTTCTAAGGAAGAAACCTTGAGAGGAACCAGACTCAAAAGGGGAACCCATCCTCATTTGGGTGACATGGGTCCAAAGAGCAGTCTTTTATTTCTTTTTATACCAAAGTAATTTTTCCATTTAAATAAGTACATAAATACATATTTAAAATATTTTTATCCATTTATGTTTGCATTTAATATTGTGGAGCATCATTGTCCTCGAACCACTTATGTTCTAGCAGCTAAAAGCAGTCGTCCTCTCACCAGGCACTTGATTTAATCTTCCAGAGTTGCAATAATATATATTAAAAAAATGCTGCTTGTCACACAGAAGCAGTGGACACTAGAGAGTCCTTCCATAAATGTTAAATAAAAGAAAATCTCGCCTTACCGAAACATTCCCCGTTTATTAAAATCAGCCTTTTGTAAATGCAGTCAACAAGTATGTGAATCCTAAACATGAGATTTGAATTTAAAGCCGGAAAGCTGCTGCTAGAAAGCCTGGAAATAAACCCGCACCATTCGACCAATCAGAACTGTGACTCCGACAATGTAATGAATTGTAATTAACAAACATGTTTTTAAAAAAAAAGCATTCATGAATGTTGCTGAAATATGTCATTTTTTGAAAAACAAAATGCTATTCGTTCGTCCTGCCTTTCACTCTCTTTATCCTTTTTAGAAATGGAAAAAAATGTTAATCCACAACCATGAATGCACCCAAACTATTTTTATAAACCCTCCTGAAATTACAGTGGGAAAAAAAAAAAAATCAATATTCCTCACATGTACAATTGTATACAGAATCGCAGCGATGGATTGCGCTTATGCCCATTTGCGTTTGCAACAGAGAAAAGATCTACCACTTTTCCTGTATTTCATTAACGTTGACTATCTTTAATTATGCATATATGCCAAGATGATTGGGTCACACGTGTTCCTGAATATTAACGAATCCTGAACACATTAACTGCTGGTGATTAGACATGATAAGTTGAATGAGATAACAGACATTCCTTGTGTGGGGTTTTCTTTTTTTTTTTTTTTCTTTTTTTCTTGCTGCTATAATACCATGTGCCCATTTTTTTTTTATTTTATTTTCTGATCAGGATTTTAAAATGCCAGTCACTGACACCATTTTTGTCAATTATATTCCTCATTAACTATCTCGATCACTTTAAATGATCCATTCTAATTCCATTTTTCTCCCATGCTATTAGCTGCGACTGCTATATGAATATTAGTCAGAATGTTATAACTCATGTCTAATAAACGGCCCTTTCTCGGCAATATTCGGAAGCCTCTGCGCATATTCGACCCCTGAAACTACCAGCTTTTGATATCCATCTATTTATCTGAATGCATTCACAACTAGAAATGATCCAAGGTAAAACAATGGATCAAATTATGAATGTAATTTAAGCATAGCAAGTGAGCGCTAGGTTAGCTTGTCCTTTGAACCATGTGCACGTTTTCTTTACAGGAGTGTCTGAATTGAACGATCATCGGCGTCATTTGATTACCTCTGCAAAGAAACTGGCGGCTTGAATGACAATGTTGACGCGTTACGATTCTGTCAGGGAGTGCATGACTCGGACTCCATTTCCAAGCAAACACCTCATCTCTCAAACATGGATCATGGACTCCCACAACTACTTATCAGACATGCTTGTTTTCCAAGTACACACACTCAATGCCACCACATACGTTTTATGTATTTTTGTGTTTTTTTTTTTTCTTTTTTTTTCAGTCACGTTGATGCCCATGTTTGTGCAATATGTTACAGTGACTCCAAAGGCACAATTTCAGTGGTGGATGAAGTACAGAAACCATATACTTGAGTAAAACTAAAGATAAATTAGATTAGAAAGTCCCTTTAAACTTTCACTTGAGTAAAAGTACAAAAGTATTCGCCTTTACATTTTCTAAAGTATCCAAAATGCTACGATTTATTACGACTATAATGTTCCTATTATCATTTTTGTCACAAGACCTTTGCTTAAATCAACTCGGTTTATGTGAAAAGACTCTGTTACTCCTAGCACACAAATCAATTAATAAAATGATATCAGTGTTTGACTCATTAATATCTATTAAAATGATCATGGGCCCAAATCCTTTTCAACTTGGCCACGGAAAGTTCGAGTCGGAAGTTTCTTTCATCATTTATACCTCTTCAAATGTGCTGCTTGTTCTGACGCCACCAAGCGACAATCAAAATCAATTCAAAACTGCTCTACCCTGATTGGTTGCTTGCTGCTTGCTTGACTAGTTTTTATCCACTCATAAATAAAAAGGAACGACTGATTTCTCAAAATGTAGTTGAGTAAAGTCAAGTTAAAGTTTTGCCAAATGGAAATACTTCAGTAAAGTACAGATATTTAAGTAGAGTAACAAGTTACATTTACTTCATTACTGTCCACCACCGAAGATTTTGAGACTGTGGACAATACAGTTGACCAAGACAATAGAGTTGGTTGTGGACCTGAGAAAGAGGAAGACACTTGTACTCCTGTCTCCATTCAAGGGGTTGGAGTTGAAATGGAGACTACAAATAAATAGGGCTGTACATAGACAATCAACTGGAATGGACTAAGATCAGTCACCTTTATATTACTATATGATGCTGAGGATATTTTATGACACTGTTCTCCTGTATGCTGATAAATGCTGGGGAAGCAGGCTGAGAGTGGCAAACATGTTGTTTGGGAGGAGCTGGACTCTCTGACGATAGTGTCTGAAAAGAAGGATGCTGTCGAAAGTACATTCCACCTTGGACAACTCCTCCCACCCTCTACATAAAACACTTGTCAGTCTGAGGAGTACGTTTAGTGAAAGACTCATCCAAACACGATGCACAACAGAGCGCCACAGTTGATCATGTCTGCCTGTGGCCTGCTATAGAGCTCTGATCTCAACCCTGCTAAACACCTTTAGAATGAATTGGAACGCCGACTGCACCCTTAGGCCTCCTCAACCTACATCAGTACCTGTCACACTCTTTTGGTTGATGAATACAAATGTCCACAAGCACTCAAAATGCACATGCGCACATATCATACTTATGACCCGGTGTCTGAAAACGTTTGCCACTATAGTGTAGATATATACGATATAGATATGGGTAGAGTTATTCATGCCACACTTATATAATATCAATATCTTGGGCACATAGTGTGCAATAGTCGTTCAAGATATGAATATTGTAGTCTGACTTTTCCGCCATCTGTTTCACTGCTGCTAGACATTTTCGTACAGAATAATTCAATAAGATTGGAAATTCAGTGATTGTCATTCGTGTACATTTTCATCTGACACGTGATCTCCTGTTGGTTGAACGCCTAACCTTTCGGCTTGCTTAGTGATTTTGTCCGTTTGCTGCATCTATCCAGTCTCACGCGTGCAGATTTTATAATCGTGTTCAATGTGGAATAAAATATGGAAAAACAATAAAGCAAAATAGTAGCAAGGAAATCCATTAGAAATCCATTATGTGGAATGATGTCATGAATTCTACAATGGTGTAGGACTGCAATTGACACACAGTTTTACAAGTGTCTATCAGTGAACAGCTGATCACTTTAACAATGATATAACGAATAAACATTCGGTGTCACTCGGATAAGGTTGGGTTCCCTTTTGAGCCTGGGTCACCTCAAGGTTTATTCCTTGTACCATCTCATGGTGTTTTTCCTCATCCCTGTTAACACTGGCTTACAAATTTGATCAATTTTCGAACGTTTTTTTGTGTGGAATCTATTCATTTCTATAAAGCTGCCTTGTGACCAGCACTACACAAATGAAAAAAGGACCTGAATTCCATGTGAACCATAAAATGACCTAGATTTGAAAAGCCAAAATGGGGAAAAAATGGATCATACATCACTACACTGCAATTTTGTATACAGTATATAGTAATATCTCTTCAAAATGTTTGAAGAAAAAAAAAAGTCTTCTTTTACTCCATCCTCACAGGCTGTTCTGCTCAGGGTTAGACTTGATGACTCACTCAGAAGGTTTACTACGGCACACTCTGGCACTAGACTGGAATAATTCTCGTTTTCGCAGTTCAGGGAACTGCCCTGTGATTTATAATGCTGTCTTAATGACGGAGGATAAATCCCTACTTCTCTGCGGAGAAATCAAGTGTGTGTGCAGTGTTTTGGCCGCATCACGTAGCATACACAGTCGCACAGACGTTTACACGCTGGTTTTCTCCCCGGAGAGCTGATGTTGCGCTGTGGGAAGTGGAAAGACTGGAAACTAAATAAACACACACAAAAAAAGTGCCACCTACTGATTTGTACAAGCACATGAACTACTGAACTAAAGCAAATTCATGAGTTTCTCAGGTTTGAGACGAATGTGAGCATCTAATGTTTCGTGTAAGGAATATTTTTCATGTTGATACGGAATGATGTAAGTGTACCAGACTCTAGGGTATAACACAAACTCTCTGCCCCCCCCCCCCCCCCCCCCAATACTTTACACCGTATGATTTTGTTTCCCATTTAAACGAAATGTGTTACTGATGAATGTTGTTTGGGTTTGCTTTCAACTGATTACAAGTTTGATTGATCACATGGGTAATACTAATTCAAGAAAACATCACTATAATCCATTACTATTTCATTTGTGACACTTCTTTCTCAAACTGTTACCACAAAATGTCCCTTCACTTGAATTAGGAGATGCAAACCTGTTTCAGCATAGTAATGAATGCCCTTGTGCACAAATCCAGCTGTGGTTTCCATAGGTTAGAGTGGAAGATCTTGAGTGGCCTGCTATAAACCGTTTACCTCAACCCTAGTGAACACCTTTTGGAATGAATCGGAACCCTGACTGCACCCCAGGCCTCCTCACTTCACCCGCAATGTGGCTGAATAAACACAAATCTAAACAAGTAAACTTGTTTAGATTCCAAGAGACTCACTAGAATAAGCCGCCTTAAATATAATCAAAAATGGTGTTATGTGGCTGACCGAGCACAAATCTCCGCATCCACGCACCTGAATCTAGTGGAACATCTTCCCAGAAGAGTGGGGTTACTATAAGAGCAAATGGAGACTAAATGTGAAACGAGATGTCCATAAAACAAACAGGAATTGTATGGTCCCCTCACATTTCAGCAACCATCTTAGTAGATCTTCTTAAAGAACAATACTTTAGAAATAAAACCTGGATTTATTTTAGTCAATGTGCAGCTTGTATAGCAGTACAGATTTACTCTCCTCTAGAAATAACTCAACATACAGCCATTATCGTATAAATAGCTGAGGGGTGCACTCAATTCTGTGCAATACTGTAAGTAAAACCTTACTTATTTACAACACAAGGCAAAGACTTGTTTTCATGATGATTGAACAAACAGACCAAACACAAAGGTTTCTGTAATTTATTTTTCGTAAGTACTTACATATAAGTGGGGAATACAAGGGATGGGGTGTTTTTTTTTTTTTTTTTTGTTTGTTTGTTTTTTTCTCTTTAAATCCAGGAAAATACAGGAAGTCGTAACAGTGCTCTGTACATTAAGAATGAGGCAGGAAAGCACTGCCAGTTTCCGTGCTTTAAAAGGTTCCCATTGAGTCGCGCTTCACGTACTTCACGCAAGTCCACATCATGTGATGAGGTCCTAGCAAAAACCTAGTAGCACCTCCTTGGAAAACAGACGCTCTGATTTAAAAACTATTTGCACATCCGTGTACATAAAGCGATGGAACAATCCGAAATGCAAAAGTGTTGCTGACATTCTCTTGTGAACATTGAAATTATTCAATTAAAAGGGAGAAAAGGGGAAAAAAAGGGTGTGAGTTGCTACTAGAAACTTTGCCGATCATTTTTAATCAATATTAACTCCCCATCAGTTAATCTTATTTCATACATGTTGTTTGGATGCATTTTCCATTCACCCTGAGCCACTATTGCTGAATTGGAAACCGAATTTCGAGTTCAGGCTCTATTTGACAGGATTTCAAGGAGGTGTTGATTTGCAAAAATAGCAAAATATATATATATATATATATATATATATAATAAATGTTCTCCCATTTAATTTCCAGAACTTAACGAACTTTCTACATGCTCCAGTATATCATTTAAATAAAAACTTGGAGTACAAAGACTGTGTAGCTGCAAATGTAGTTTAGGAGGTGCTGCAGGGGTCGGTATTAGGTCCTCTGCGATTTCTGAGCTTGACAGAAAAATGACCTTGGATGAATCCAAAAAATTAAACAAACAAAAAATACATTTAGTCGTGTTACAATTAATAATGGGTGTTTCATTAACAAGACACGAGTTCCACATAATGAAAAAATGAAGTGTTTGTGAATGAAACGATCCCTTGTACAGTCAGATCCCTGACCTATAAAACTCGAACCAAAAACATTTGCACAGTTATTAAAAAAAAAAAAAAAAACAGCAGTTTCAGTTCATACACTAATTTTAATGTGCACTATAAAAAAAATACTATATCTCTCTAATCAGTGTATCAATAGTTTCAAAGAAATAAACAAAACTAAAAACATAAAACATTGCATAAAACAAGTTCTGATTTTTTTTTTTTTTCTTGTAAAAACAACAATAATAATAATAATGCATTATTTCCAGTCTTGGTTTAATAATTGAAAAAAGAATCAATATGGAATAAATAAGAGTACACTGCTTTACAAAAAAAATAAAAAATTAGTGGTGATCACAATTAGCATTGAAAGTTAATTTATCTACAGCGCAGATTTACGCATTTCCTGCATGTGCTTGATTAACTTTCTTCTGTACGTTCTTAGCATTCATTTTCATGTTTCCTATAAATAAAAAAAGAGCGATTATGGATTGAAATGACTGATAGCTACAGAGGTGCCAACATTGCTAACAATAATAAAAAAAAGATGTTTATAATGAAAACTTGAGCATATGTTGCTATACGAGATTGTTGCCTGTGAAACGAGTCCATGGACCCACGAAGTTAAAGGCGAAAGCAGACTCGCCTCTTTATCATCATCCCCTACCGAAATGTAAAAGCTAAAACTGCCGATGTCAGCACCTCTGTATCTATTTTTCTCTTGAGAACGAAAAATGAATGACTAGGACGATAGCATGGTATGTACACAAGAGGTAAAGTGTCTGGAACTGCATGCATGGAAAGCATGTCACAACATTACATGTCCTCTACTGTTCATTACGTATGTATAATTAGATAACTGTCACAAGACGCACGTTTACAAATCTGGAAAGATCTGATGGGAAGGGGATCAACAGCTGGCTGTGTCTCAAACTCTCCTTTCATGCATACGAATGCTGGAGATATGAAGATATTGTAATGTCATAACAAACAACGCGGCCAATGCCAATTTCAATGACGCACGGCGGTACCCATTTTGCGTCGAGCCTCCTGGATGTAAACGAGCGTGGCGTTGACGCGGAAGGTTGCAGTGATTAAAATCGATTTTATAAGGCATCCGACTTGAGCAGGAAAACGAGCAAACCGGAGATGGCATGCCAAATGGACGTATATTACGATGTATAAAATGCTACACACATGAAATCGAATAACAATGACTTAAAAAAATAACGTGGCACAATGAACGTGATGAAAAATGGGAAAAAGAGATGATATTTGTCAATACTGGCCAAAATGCTGCAAAAAATCGCAGTGTTAAGTTGCCGATGATGCCGCGAGGACGACCCCTCTCAAACACCTTTCTCTGAATCAAATGGAAATCTGCACTATAAAGGCCTCTTTATTGGAGAAGAATATACGGATGTTTGGAAAAAGTGAAACGAAAGAAACTTAAAAAAAAAAGAAAAAAAAAAAAAGAAATACAGACACAGTGTGGCGTTCCTCTGAGAAATATCCTGTCCACAGGGTGACCCATACCTTCTCCCAGCTGGAGTGATGGAGCACTTCAGGAATCCATTTCGACACCACTGCTCACAACTCAAAACTCTGTGTGTTCGGTTTGAGATCGTTATGTCCTCTTCGCCTGAGAAAGGATGACATACACTCCGAAGCCGTTTGTGCTAGCGATTAAAAGATCTCCTAGTCTCGTATTTGGCTTTCCATCTGCTGTTTTACGCAAACAGTTCCCCGAAAACGTGTGAACGTTTAAAAGAACGAGAGCACTGTGCAAAAAGTAACACCTCGGAGAAACAGGACTCTAGGTCCTTGGTCACATTCTCCATAAGTGTGAAAAGAGAAATTTGTAAGAGTAAAGGTAGGGAGAGGGAGATTAGAAAGAAAAAGTTTTTTTAAGAAATCCCAAAGCCACCATTAGGCTATTTCTTTTATCCTGCGCATGTAGTCGTGCATTTCTTCAGGGTCCTGGAACCCCATGTCCTGACACACCCACTGGATATCATCGTCATCGGCGATGGGGATCGAGTTGTAGGGGAGCTCGTCAGCGGGGAGTGTGGTGAAAGTGGTGAATTTGACTCGTTTGCGCTTGGATGTGGGAGAACTTGCGTCTTCACCGTGCTCCTTGGTGGAGCCACCCGAGCTGCCATCTCCTCGCCCATGCACTTGACTTTGCACACTTGTCTGGGAGCTGCCGCTGCTGTGGTGGTCTCCGTGGCAGCAAGTTTGTGGCCCTTCCAAAGCATTGCTTGGACTTTCTGCTGTTTGAGGTGAGAGGTCGCTCTGAGCTTGTAAGGGCTGCCCATTTCCGAGAAACACCCAGTGGTGAGAGTGGTCCATGTTGGCCTGACCTTCAGGTGGTATTCGCTTGTGGCGGTACTTGAGGACAAATACAATGCAATTGATCAAGAAGACCAGAATGGCCAGGCAGAAAACACCCAAGAGGGCATACATGCCAATCTCTAAGTCGGTCATGCTGCGAGGAGAGTGAGTAAACCCTTCTTCTTCATCCTCTTCCTCCGCAGTTGGCTGGTTACTGATAGTGGGGAAGCTTGTGTAGTCAAGTGACACACTTGCAGGCTGCTCATTGGACGACACGTATCCAGTACCACCCATGTTTGTATCAAGAATTGGTCTTCCCGTGTTAGGTGGCACCCCGTCATCCCCTTCATCTTCCTCTTCCGAATCCTCGTCAGGCCCGAAGCGCACTTTTACATTGACTGAAGAGGAAGCGATAACACTTTTTCGTTTAGTCTTCTGGCACGCTTCGCATATGGTCATTTCCACACGGACGAGCTCGCCGGATCCCTCCCCCTCCGCGACGATAACAGGCCACCTTTGCTGAGGCTCCTGGGAAATTGAAGCCACTTTGTCGTCCAGTGTGGAGGCATTAAGGTTGTAATCCTTGGGGTCATATATGCTTAAAGGGGCTGCTGTGTTGTCACTGAAGTAAGCCCAAATCGAAAGGCTGGCTTCCTGGAAAAGAAAGAAAAAGAGAATACAAATCAGTAATGGCATTAGCATTCTCCTGCAGTACTACACACAGCACTTCACTCGAACTGCCCACTTTTATCATGAAAGAAAGGCCCCCAACATGGAAATCATTCGCTAGAGCAGTAAGCAGAACTATTATTTTCTTCTGATGAAATGAATATAGTACTAAATATAGAATCATATATACATTGGCCTGTGCATATTCATTGCTATATTTGGTCATTATTTAATACAAATCTTTGGAGAAAAAGATGTGAATTGCTGTAAATCGTGTAAGGATTAGTGATACACGAGATGCTGCAGGGGTCAGTATTAGGTCCTGTGCGATTTACATCCAAAGTGTAATAATGGTGAACTTTGATCTACAAATGCATGAATCCTACGAAAAATGCATACAAGTTGTTAGGCGTTAAATGGATAAACAAAAAGGCAGATATTACAAATACATAAATAATTTTTTTTAGCCAGTCTTTCAAATAAATTGTGCATTTTTATTTTAGAAAATAAATTCTTGAACTAAAAACAAAACAGTATATGAGCCCTGCTTGTTTTGCATCTCACGCATGGTACTACCTTTGAACTCGTTTGTTTGTCCTTGAGCTTTAATTAAGCATTATCATATCTAACCTTGGCGTTTACTTCATTAGCATTTGCAAAGCATTGCACAGCTCATGTCTCTGCTTCATAATCAAGCCTTTGTTGTAACCACTGAATGTTAACCTCAAAGGTATCCCGCCATCATATGCATGATCTCATGGTGCAGCTAAGCCGACAGTGAGAACTGTGTGGCTTCACTGCCTTCGAATCGCATCTGTCAGAAACACGGACTAAAGTGGAAGGGCACTGACGCAAACCTTGCGCTCATGTCGCACATGGAACAAGCTGGAATTTTACAGTTGAGTTCCCCTTTGCTTCCACATCTAGTTGAGTTGCAGCACCCTACGCCTGATGGATGTAAAAGAAAAAGAAAATCTATTTTGACACAATGCTTTTTCTCCAGCTGTGGCAAAGTGGGGTTTTTCTTTGTCCATGCCAGCCCCGCTGAAGTGATGTGAATAACACTGATTATCTCTTCATCATGGCATCTGTTAGTGGGTGGGATGTATTAGGCAGCAAGTTAACATTTTGTCCTCAAAGTTTATGCGTTAGAAGCCGGAAAAATGGGCAAGTGTAAGTATTTGAACGAGTTTGACGAGGGCCAAATTGTGATTGCTAGACGTTTGGGTCAGCATCTATCAAAAGTTGTCCAATGAAGGAACAGTGGTGAAACGGCGACAGTGGCCTAGGCTTATTGATGCACATGGGGAGCGAAGGCTGGTCCGTGTGGTCCGAGCCAACAGACGAGCTCCTGTAGCTCATACTGCTGAAGTTAATGCTGTTAATGCTTCACTGGTCAGGACTATTTTGGCAGTGAAAGGGGGACCAACACAATATTAGGCAGGTGGTCATAATGTTCTGCCTGATGATTGGTTTACAGTATATGAGCACCCAAGCACGAGTTGCGTTCACCTTCACTGGAATTACATTACTCTTTCAGTGCAACAAACTCCAAACAATTAAGAAGTGGATTGATTCAGGCAGTACACCACTAAAGGCTTAGGTGTAAAAATGCACAGTACTGCATTTTGAACCGGCATTTGCATCGGCTCACACCGATTATCTGTATCATATTGGTATTTGGTTCAGCCATAATGTAGAATATGAACTCAACAATATGATGACACACAGGATTCACAGGATTAGTACATGGGACAAAGTAGAGGTGTGAATGAGGACAACGCAGTTGCCAGTTTCTAACTTGAAACGGCTTTGTTCATTTATCATGAATGACAGATGTATGAAAGTGCTAGCGGGCAAACTTTCCCGGACAGCAGAACGACAGCAATGGCTTTTCCTTTGAGAGTCAAGTAACCAGAACAAAGGACAGTTATTGCAAGCTTTCACGGTATGAGCATTTGATGACTCTTGCATTAATTGTATAAAATTAATGGGGGACGAGCAGTGTAGGGTGTGGGGGTGTCTGTGTGGAAGCGGCAATTAGCCTTCAATGCATGAGTAGCCAGCAATCATTAGATAGCTTTTTTGTTGCCCACACAAAAATGGACCTAAAAAAAAAAAAAAAGATGGAAAGATGTTTTTTGGAACACGAAGAACAGACCCAAGATGTCGGACAAATTAGTGGTTGTGGTGTTTATTCGCCCTTGCGCCAAAATAGAAGCCTCAATGAAAGAAATGGGAAGGATCACAAAGCAAATGTGTAGTGCTCCCCTGATGCAGGGAAGGAACAGACACGGTGGCATGTTCGTTGGCTTCTCATTAAGCAGAATGCAGTCTCATTAGGAGCAGTGATACTGGGTGAGATTTGAATTCATCTGAATGTCAAATAGGCTCTTATTGCACCAATGGGGCTTGGCCTGGTTGAACAAGCTTGAGCTAATTGGCCAGCGGAGTCTGTTGGAGGATTCATTCGTCACCGTGTGCGCCGCATCAATATGATTTAGGTTGTACAAATATCAGAGAGGGGAGTAGCTGGGGGTACCAGCTGCAGTACTGATAATGCTAAAATAGCTAAAGGCAAGCAGCTGCAAAACTGGTCTATGCAATTAGCAATATTTTATTTTAAACTAGAATTTCTATCACATGGTCAGTCTTGAGAAAGTGCTGTACTATAGTTTAACTATTGTGTTCATGTATAAGTATTTGACCATGCATTTTCACTAGCTTGATGTTAAAACTGTAGGTAATTTATGTATAGGTATTTATTTTGTCTGAAATGCTGTTGTTTAGGATTAGGTATGCATTATGCTCCACAGTAAGTCATTAAAAAAATGTGTTGGTGTTTGGTAGACACCCAGGACTGTTATTCTAAATACACTGTTCTCACCACGAAGCATGGTGGTGGGAGCATAATGTTGTAAATGTTTGCATTTTAATTCAACCTGTTCCAAGTTTTGTTTCCCTTTCATAAGTACAAGCACCCTAAGCATACTGCCAAATCTGGATATACTGAAGTAGGTTAGAACCAAAAACCTGGGTTAATCCAGATTCAGTAATACTGAGAATCTGTGGAAAGACTGAAAATTACTGCCAAAAATTGCTGAAGAATTTAAGGATTGAGTTGCCTGTTTGCTGAAAAATAACCTTTGTTATAAAAATATAACAATTTTGTGGCACAAAAGCACTTTTTTGTAGTGTAAATCTAATAATAGACCTCTAAATGAAGTAAGTTCATTCGCAAACATCTGAATTTGAACCCAACATCAGCGCGTATGCGCCGGTAACCTGAACTATTCAGCTAATATTCACTAAGGCTGACATTCAGTAAAGCTTTAGCAGTGCATTTCATAATTCTGTTCATTAGTTCGGTCGGTCAAACATAAACATGTACACTGCCACAGGCAGGAGGGACGTTGAGTTTAATTGCAGGGAAATAACACTTGATTATTCCAAAAAGACCCTCCTTCCCCCCCGCCTCCCCATTCCTCTTCCAAAGGTTAACCAATTATTGTTTATTAAAATTAAACAGAAGGCAATTCCCCTAGTGAGAATACTAATTGATAGACAATGATTAAGGCCCATCCCTAGTTATAAGGTCCCTCTAAAAGGCATTTGCTATTATCTTATATTGACTAAACCTCCTGTTCTGAAGGACACTGCCATTGCAAATCAAGTCATGGAAAATAGAGAACCTGGAAGTTTTTGATTCTGGAAGCTCTAGAGGTCGACAGACAGGGTTCTTTTTCTGGCTGATGCATATGGGGATATTTAGAAATCAGCCCAGATTGTTTCGGCTGATATGTTTTGGCCGATATGCCAGCCAATGCGAGGCAATGCCACAGTCAGCTTTCCTCTAAGCTAGTACGTTGTGGTTGGTTTGGTGTGTCCCTACCTTAAGTCCTACTGTTTTCTTTGAAAAATTACTAGGTAGTTCGCTTAAAAAAGTTCTACAACAATGCTAAGCTGCTCGCAGATGCACCTGCCTATTAATCAGCCTAATTTTCAGCACAATCAGCAGATACCGATTAATTAAAAAACGGCAAAAATCGGCCGGCAGATCAATCGGTCAACCTTTACTGTAAAAGGAAAATGAATGTACCTGTTTAAGAGCAGAGAGCGTCTGTAGCCCTGATGCCTTTGCCACCATGGTGTGACTGTTTCCCGGACTGGGCTGGATACTGAGGCTGAGTCCGGAGATGGCGTGCACACGCAGATTCATTATAGAAACTTTATCATCCAGTACAGAGAATAACACCTCACCCAACACGGCCTCCACTGCCAATGGGGATTCAACCTGGGAACAAAAAAGACCCCAATGAATAAATATAGTTTCTAGACAAGTTTTGTAAGGGAGCAGAAAAAAAGAAGAAATATTAGGAATCATGTGAGTGACAGCAAAATCGCAATATTTACTGGGTGAATTATACACAGACGGAGGATGCTGTGTGACCACAGGGCAAAGTCAAAAAGGAAAAAAAAAAAAAAAAGATATCCAATAGTTAAAGCATTTCGCTTCCTCAAAGGTCCTCAAAGCTGCTATTCTAGAGCTATTACTACCACTTTTGAGCATTGCAAAAGGAAAAAAAAAGTGCAGGAATAATAAAGCAATGCTCACAAGCAAGGTGATTCTTTTATTGAAAAAAATTTTGAACATTCTATTCTCCACTGTTCTAGAAATATGTTCCACTAGATTTTGGAGTGTGCTTGTGGAGATTTGTGCTCATTCAGCCACAAGGGTGTTAATAACATCTGCTACTGATGTAGGTGAAGTGAGGAGGCCTGGGGTGCAGTCAGTGTTCTAATCCATATTACTAGGTCAAGTGAAGGGAAAATTTACCCCATCCACAGACATCCAAAACACATTGTGTTAATAGTTTCAGCAAGAACCACATATAGCTGGAAAAGTAAGGTGTCCCAAAATGTATATAAAAAATAAACATGGAAGGAACAATCCTGAGGTCTGAAAATCCGGACAGAATGAGTTGAAGGAAAAAAGAAACCTTCCTCCAGTGAGAAAAGTCAGAAATACCACACATATAGCAACTTAAACAGCAAAATAAAAAAATAAAAAAATCCACAGCTTTACCAAAATGACTTCCACATAATAACATTAATGTCAATGAAGTTGTAGATGATTATCCCCTCATTTTCACATTCGATTCAAGGGGAAAATAAAGAAGCAGAAGTGTAATATTAGTGAAAATAACGGGGCTGTATAATAGGCTCAATCGCATAGGCTTCGGGGGTGGACGGATTTAACGAGCGACCAAGCAGAGCAGCGCAGCGGATCTTGCCCATTTAGCCCTGAAAGCCCGTAATGGCTTTTAATAGTGCTCAAAAATCTCCAGTTCTCTGCGTTGTGCATTTGGCAATGCACAGTTATTCCATCTCTCTTTTTTTCAAAAATTGCTCTCGAAACGAAAGCTCTCCAAAAGCAGCGATGCAGCTTTACGCATTTGTGTACACCAAGCATTAGAAGCTCACGTCTGTTCGAACGCACTGCTTGGCCAAGGCCTAGGAGAGGCTCGGAATCGCACTGGATGGCGACGTACTATCTGCGTCATACCAGGATGAACTGAAGCGTGGCCTGAAATGTGCATGTCTGTGTAAAGACATGTGATGAAGATGTTCTCTTTGTCAGATGTCCCAGAACTTTTAAAGTTCAGTAACCAGCTTAGGATTGAAGGAAATTGAGGTATAATTGAACCAATCAGTTTCTTGACTGCAAGTTTTTTTAAATCTCTTACAAGTTAGGTGCATGATTCAAAGCAGAGGGACTGCTAGCATGAGTGATAGCGTGTTTGTGTATGTGAGAGAGAGAGAGAGAGAGAGAGAGAGAGAGAGAGAGAGAGAGAGAGAAAGAGAGAGAGAGTGCTAACATCTGCCAGAAAAGCTCATTGGTTTTAGATTCAAGAAGCTTGCAATTAGTTTCTTCTGCTGGCTGCTACACCTGTGTTTGATGTCTGCGTTCTTAACAGCCAAAGTGCTGTGCACTTGAAGAGCTTTCAGAGACTTAAAAAAAAAAAAAAAAAAAAAAAGTATGCTAACCAGTTTTCCACAAAATTAATTACAGCAGTTGGTATACACAGCTTCCCAATTAATTCAAAACAGTTCAAGCAATCCATGCTAAAACACAGCGCCTGCAAAAACTATTTATATAGCTGCTTGAGCCCATTAAATGCAATACATTTCCAAACAATGCAATATTGATTCACTTACGTCTGCTACTAACAAATGCATTAAAGCACGCATTACCTGCGATGAATAGTGCACTCGGGCGTTTCTGTGCAACTTTAATAAATTGCACGAAACAAAAAAAAAGGAACGAATGCAATGACTCAAAAAAACGTAAAACTTCAAAGAGCAGTGATTCCAATACAGTGGAAATGAAAGAATTAAAAAAAAACAAAGATTCAAAGGAATGAAGGAATGAAGGAATGATAATTTCAAGATTGCAAAAAAAGAAGAATGATGACTCTGTCCAAAGGCAAGAAAGAGTGATGGACCAAGGCTTAGGAAAGAAAAGAATGAACAAGGATTCTAAAATTCTGAATAAAAGACCAATGATTCGGGGATTCCAGAAGGAAAGAATGAAAAAAACAATGATCCAAAGATTTCATAAAAAAAATAAAAAAATAAATAAATATGATAATTCAAGAATTCCAAAATAAAAGAAAGGAAAAACAATGATCCAAAGATTGAAAGTGAACAAAGAAAATGACAGTTTCCTTAAAAATAAAGTGAATGTACAATGAATGACATGTTCATAAATAAATAATGAGCTTTTTTGTAAGTGAAAAAAACAATAATTTAAAAGATTCAAAAGTTCTAATTATTCAGAAAATGATTTCTAATGAAATCTTCTCTTTTGAACCAGTCACAAAATCTTTTCAGCTAACACAATGATTTCCAAAAGGAATTCGCCGACTTTCACTGCATGTAAAAGACGTTGGGGACGACAACTTTATTTTTTTTAACCTCAGGTATGTTACAAACTCTCGATCTAAACTATATATAATATAAATGATGAAGTCAAATACATATCTTCCCAAACATGAATCAAAAATATACTGAACGTGTCACAATGTCGATGGATTTTTAAAAAATAATACAAAGATTATTCTATCAGACAGACTCCTCCAATCAACAGATTGGTTGTTGCTCATTTTTTGATTCTCAAATATTTCACATTCTATGAACATGCTGGGAAAATTCGCACTATAAGGTATGAAGAGACTGAACCAGGTGAAAAGGCGAGGACATAAATACAGTAACATTCCATCTGACATGACATTTGTTCATTTTCTGAGTCATTTTCTATCTGTGACCGAAATGTCATGTTGAATAAGAGACTTAGGTAACTTCAATAACTCTGCATCGTCTCATCAGATTTCGACATACAGGGTCTATTTGGTGCAGCAGGAAGACCGTAATTGGGCTTTGTAGATTAGGTTGATTGTTTACTGTCATATCTTGTGGCATCATATTAGTCTAGCACATTTCCTAGAGATTACCCATGTTCCCGCTCTAAACCAGCACATCTGATCCAGCGTCTGAGACAGGAGTTTACATAAGGGTTAAGAAACTCTGAAACAACATGGTTTTGGTTTTGATTTCCCAGGCGCAGTTTTATTTTGATGCTTGAGGACTATCTATAACCATCTACTATACTGTAATTCAAATTGGTATCCATTCAGTAGACTTTTTTCAATGGTGGAAAATAAAGTCAATGTAATTATTTACTGTACTTAAGTTTTTTTTTTTTTTATGTATCTGAAGTATTTCCATTTGGTGAAAATTTCACTTGACTACATTTTGAAGTCAAATATTTTACTTTGTACTCAACTACATTTTGGGAAATCAGTTGTTCCTTTTTTTTTTTTTTGAGGATAAACCTAACTGGTCAAACACTCAGCAACTACTTGTGGTTTTACTGGAGTTATATTTTACCTTTACCTCGACTTTAACTCAATTATATGGTTTGTGTACGTCGTCCAACACTGACCTAAGAATTGGTCGTAAAACAGCCATCAGAACAAAGTACCATTCCCCAGGTTGGCCATTCTGGATTCCAAGATTTTACACGGGAAACTATCCGAGACTGATTAGCATACAGGAAATCATTCTCCATGAGGCTGCCAACAAGAGTTTTAACAAAGCATAAAGTGACTCAGAAGTGACAGGATCCTTGATCATTGCTAAACCCCTTTCTGGATACATACAAATTCCTCCTATAGTCTTCATTTGATTAAAATCAGAACTCTTTCCTGTACTGTTTTCCTAAAGGCTGGTGCTTGACGCAGTCACTTGGGAATCAGGCACCTACCTAATTTGTGGTCCTTTCCACACAAGTAACAACTAACAAGTTATACGAGTTTGATGGATAAATCTCCTATTCGGCTACGCCATGCTTGAAATAACCCTTCAAACACCCCCTACCTCTTACCTTCAGTATGGTCGATCCCTGCTCCAGGGCCACCAGCACAGTGTGATCCACTAACTCAGCCACACGGGGATCCACAACTTTAAGCGAGTCCTGCACCAGGTCAGTGACATCCACCTGCCAGTCAGGCCCCAGCATGGTAATCACCTGGTTGGTGCCCTCACTGGAGGTAGTGTGAAACTGGGTGAGAACCTTCACTTGCGCTCGTTGGTACTGCAGGGTACAGCCACGGCTCACCTTCCTCTCGTCCTCGTCGTCATCATCACTGTCACGAGCCGACCTAGGTGGGAGAGAATTAATGGTTTTAGTCTGCAGTTTTTTTTTACACCGGGTTCCGAATGTGTCCAAATGCAGATCCACTTCACACTATGATAGAGGCATCAGCAGGAGAAGAAGGAAAAAAAAAGTGAAGGATATGTTGCAAGAGAACTAGAGATTGATTCGCCCCCATTGAGGCTGTCCAGGTTCTGCTGGAAAACTCTAATGCAGCTCTGTGAAGGTAAAAACGCCCACTGCTACAGCTCTCTCAAGTTCGAGTTTCTTTCCAGCAGGAGAGTTTTAGGTTTTGTCCTAACTCATTAAGATCTAGATTGTTGTAGGACAACACGAGAGACATTTGTATTATATTTTTTAGGTGGACAGTCATGATCTCACGATAGATGACAGTCATTATGGAGTTTTGCCAACTGCTAATTCTCAACACAGTACATTCTAAGTGTATTTTGGCAGAAAAGACACACTCACTCGATCTCATTGCCTAACATTCATGACCTGCTGAAAAAGTTTTCTCAGTATCTTGAAAAGGTTCCTGCAATGCAAATGCACCAGCTCGCTCTCTTTCCTCCTGTCTATACGTTACCTAGAGAGTAGGGGGGTCAAGAAAGAGTCAACATAATGAAAATCATGAAGAATGGATCCAAAAATCTATTCCAGTTTACCATTCATTCCGATCCTTCTTCACTCCAGACTTTATTAAAGGCTTGGTTACAGTAAAAAAAAAAAATCTAATTTGCTAAATCTACAAGAAATATAAACTTTATCAGTGCTTGTAGCTGGAAAAGCCAATATATTAGACAGAGAACTAAGACCATTCTTTCTTTAAAGAATCTGGTGATCTATGTTAAAGCTTACTGTGGAATTGGATTAGTATCATCAAATCAGATCACATTTCCATCTAAATGGCCCATCTGAATGAATTCAATTAAGCGGGAAGTAATTTCCCCTCACAGCTCATGTGTACAGAACTGAAAAGCTCCAATCTCCATTCGGAAAGACATAAATTGCAAAGCATGCGCTGTCCTTTCTGCCCGCCGGCGATTATTGCCGGAAGATAGAAGTCAACTGTGAAGATCTTAAAATTTTGATCTAATTAAAAAAAAAAAAAAAAAAATTCCAAAAAAAAATTTTTTTTTTTTTTAGGGGAAAAAAAAAAAAAAAAAAAACTATCTTCAGATGGAATGATTTGCAGCCACACTAGGAGCGAGGACACAAATTCTTCAATGCATTTCACATTGTATTTTAAGTCTGGACCAATGGGGTAGTGAAAGAAACGTCACCTTTTAAGTGTACTATGTGGGAGTTAGAAACCAGTGGAGCTAGATAGCAGATATGGAGGTGGAAAAAAAAGACCATGTGCCCTCCACTTTGAACATGACCACATGGACACGTATAAAAAAAAAAAGAAAGAAACAGACAAGCTGCATGTTTGAGAATTACAATGAACATGCAAGCTGTGTTAGGAATAATTTTATAATCACATCATGGCACACTGTTAAAGGGGTCTCAGGATTCTCATCCCTTGGATGAATCAACTCTTTTGGGTAGACAAAACATTTGAAGAATTCCTTCCCATCCTAAATTAAGGATTAGCATTAAATAGAAACACAACAACATTATATAGTTGAGAAAAACAAAGCAACAAACTATAGAAGTGCTGAGAACATAAAGGTCAGGGTTAGCTAAAACAAAGTGTTCTGGACAGATAAGACCTTTACCAGTGAGCTGGAATGAGGATGGTGTTGAAAAGAAAGCAGTACCTGCTGTACACCCAGAAAGACACCCGAGACCTGGTCAAAGGATATGACAATATTATGTAGGATTATATTGCTTTTGAACAATTCTGTTTCTTTGATCACCTAAAAGGGGCTTATTGTGTTTTTACGTGCTGCGAAAGTTTATTCCACCCAATACAAACATTTACAGCCTTAAATTATACATTAAATTAAATAAAGAGCCAAAAAAATCTAATTATTGATGAAACAGTCCATTATTGAAACCTCTTGGAATCATTTTTAGGTGATAACCACAACAAGCTTTCAAAATATAATTTTGAAAATATTTAAAAATGCAAAAAAAGATACCCCCAGTGAGAAACGCTAGTACGGTAAAGTGCTAGTTCTCCTGCACAGTATATATATATATATATATATATATATATATATATATATA
>JAAIIK010000078.1:3193951-3204372 GCA_014706435.1 Silurus glanis
TATATATATATATAAATAAAGGTTCATCAACATTCAAGGTCCTCTCTCACTGGGAAAACCACAGAACTCATTGTCATGCACATGGAACCATTACTAAAATGACTTGCTGAAAGAAAGCAATTTGAAGATATATCGATTGTGGCCATAAATTGATCGGTACGTGGATAGCACCATCGGCTTCTAGATTTCAGAGATGCTTGATTAGTATTGAGAGGTACAATGCGTGCTATGAGAACCTTCCCAACACCATTTTACCATAACCTCTAAAACAGACGCTTCGACACAAATATATGATGATTGTATCAAATTCTGTCCTTCTGCAAATTGTCATTTCAGCCATATGACCCTGGTACAGTGCAGTACAGTGAAAATGAAACAATGTTCTTCCAGGACCAAGGTGTTACATAGAACAACCAAGAGCTACAGGAGTCAACACAGAACTAACTTAGATCAAGTCCTGTGAGCAAACAATGCAAGATAAGGCAACTTCTTCTTCTTCTTCTTCTTTCGGCTGCTCCCATTAGGGGGCACCACAACGGATCATCCGTCTTTCTACCCCCCCTGTCCTATACATCTGCCTCTTTCAAACCTGCATGTCTTCCTTCACCACATCCATAAACCTCCTCCTTGGTCTTCCTCTTTTCCTCCTTCCTGGTGGCTCCATCCTCAGCATTCTCCTATTGAAATACCCCATGTCCCTCCTCTGCACATGTCCAAACCATCTCAATCTCACCTCCCTCACCTTGTCTCCAAAACGTCCTACATGCCCTCTAATAAACTCATTTCTAATCTTGTCCATCCTCGTCACTCCCGACGAAAACCTCAACATCTTCAGGTCTTCTACCTCCAGCTCCAACTCCTGTCTTTTAGTCAAATGCAAGATAAGACAACAATTCCCAAAAAATATTTCAAAAGAATACGATCTTCTAGTGGTTTTCTGGTCATCTGCTGGTGTTCACACAGATTCTTTGACCTTAAAGTGAACACGAAAACATTTACTTTGAATACATCGATATGTAAAACAAATAGTTGCCAAATATATTATTATTACAAAGTTTTCTTCAGGAGCCTGACCTCAACACATCTGTTTCATACGACACTAAAGTTAGTGACTGGGATAATGGGGACACGGCTCTTTTTGTGTGTGCACATGGGTGTGCGCGTGTTTGTGTAATTGGCAGTTTAAACATGCAAATGTGTTCTTATGGCCATTGCTCTTCTTTTCTGAAGTCTTTGAATGCAGCAAAGGTGAGTGTATATGGGTGTGTGTGTGTGTGTGTGTGTGTCGGTGGGTGGGTGAGTGACAGTCTGATGCAAGTAGAGACAGACGGTCAGCCAGGCCATCTTGCCCTCTACTTCCTGTAAATTATGTAAGCATGGAGTATTGCAGCCAGGAGCAAAGCAGAGTTACTATATCCATCCTTGAAGTTGAGTATTTTCCAATAACAACATACGCCATAGTGTTTTATTTCCTCTGACTTGCCGATAATTCCATTTTTTTCTATTAAAAAACGATAATTAGTATTTTTAATCTACTTACACTAACAAGTAATATTTAGAGCATCAATGGAAGAAAGACACTGTTATCACTCACATTATAGTACACTATATGGACAAATATTTGCAGACACCTGACCATAAGATTTGCGTTTCGAACATCTAATTCCACCTGTTCCTGTTCCACTTTCACTCTTCTGGGAAGATGTTCCACAAGATATCAGAGATTTGTGCTCGTTCATCTACAAGGGTGTTATTAAAAAAATCAAGTACTGATGTAGGTGATGTGAGGAGGCCTGGAGTGCAGGCAGTGTCCCAATTCATCCCAAAGGTGACCCTTGAGGTCAGAGCTCTAAAGCAGACCACTTCTACTCCAACACAGGTATTGGCACACTGGAAAAGGTTTGGGTCCCATAGTTCAAGTGAATGGAAAATGTAACGCTAGCACATCCAAGGACTTCTTACACAACATAATTAAGAACGTGAGATCCACCCACAGTATATTAAATAGCTGCAAACAAAAAAATTTACATATGCTGTTTTGACTAACAGGGTGAAATTTTACAGCAAATAATCGAGAGGTGAAAAGACTTGAGGTCAGAGGAAAAAAAACCCAAAGACACCCCTGAACTGAACTGACCCAGCACTTATTTATAATCCTGAGGCCTGAATACTGATGTGCACAATTTCACTGTTTGTATTAACTCTGAATTCAACCAACTAAATGACCACAATCCCATTTTCTTCACTTGATAATTCGCTTCAAAACGCTTTTCTGCCAAGCGAATGTTTTGTATATAATTGTGCATATTTGTGTTTTGTGTATCGTGTACATAATGCTATTTGCTGGCTCAAGTCACTGTGGGACTAATTGCGATCGCTCTTGGCATGCTATGTATGAGCTTGGCCTTGTTGTGTCTCTAAACATATCTATACCCACCAGTCTGATTAGTCCAGTTGGCAAATCCCATGATTCCTCTGGGTAAACGTGAGGCCTTAGACAATTTACTGGTCGTTTCCCGATGCATGCGCATGTTTGGCATTTAAATAGGTGTTATTTTGTCCGTGTGTATCGTGCCAAGTAGTAATGAGTGAGTGAACTTGGAAAATGTATTTCCTGAGCTCCAATATAAGCTTATTTTTTACATAAAAAAAATACGTTCCGATCAACCGTTCGTAGCATAAATTTGTTCGTAAGTTGTTACTGTGTTCGTTATTGACTACGCATATCTCCTAACGATGTAAAAGCTATAAATACTATCAAATAAACAATCAAATATACTAAAACAAATCGAAATAATTAAAATTCTGTATACAATATTTTGTATTGAGTGATAAAAAAAATTTAAAAAATTGAAGAAATCCACTTAAAAAAATTCCTTACTCGTTACAATCAACTACTATTTTGCGGCGGGTTTGTTAGTATCCGCGAAACTTCGTAAAGTGAAAGTTCGTTAAGTGGGGAGCGTCTGTAAAATGATGTTGCTGGAAGGTGGAAAGGTACTGATCTAACATCTAGCTTATTTGACTAATATGACCTGAGTGGAGTTCTGTTAAATCATGTGATGTAGCTTGTCGCACATTATTGCTAAAATGTTAGGTCAATGTTGCGTTACAGAAACCGCATGAAAAATCCATAGCGCATTAAAATAGTCAAGTCAAGTCAAGTTTATTTCTATAGCGCTTTTCACAACAGACATTGTCTCAAAGCAGCTTTACAGAAATCAACAGTCAAGGTGAACGGTGTGCATTTATCCCTGATGAGCAGCCGTGGCGACTGTGGCAAGGAAAAACTCCCTTAGATGTAACGAGGAAGAAACCTCAGAGGAACCAGACTCAAAAGGGGAACCCATCCTCATTTGGGTGACATCAAGTGTTTCATCATAAATCTTTCAACAATACAGAACACTGGAGAGTGTGGCATTGCTACAGTGGCATTGCTGTTCTGGAACAGGTTTGGGTCTTTTAGTTCAAGTGAAGGAAACATGTAATGCTACTGCGTTCACGGACATCCTATGCAGTTGTGTGCCTTGAGAAGTTGGGGAAACTATGTCTGGAAGAGTATTAATTCAGGTGCTTCCAATTCTTGTGTATGTTTTGGTCTCACACCCAGCTCTACTCTCATTGTTATGACTAATCCGAACTGAGAATTTAACACTGCTTTGGTACAACTACATATAAAGTTGTATTTGATGTCAGCCATTTTTATTTTGCTCGTGGTAAATGTGATTACAGACAATTTCATAAAAATGTCTTTTCTAGACTCGTGGCATTTAGCTCGATAAGATCATTCGATAAATATTGGTTTATTTGTGGGTAATAACACCCAGGCAAGAGTATTGACTAATATACATTGAATCAATGAACTGCTCTTCAATATGTACAGAATCACTCAACTTAATTTATCCAATATTACCTCTGGTAGCTGTAACTGAAAGTTCATTTCTTGAGTCTTTGAGTTGTATTTAATACATTTGAAAAAGCACTCTGACCTTTCTGATCGAGCGCCAGATCATAACAAGGCATTGCAACCAATAGAAAACAGTCTTTCTTACCATAGACAGTGGGATGATGGCCTGAATATCCTTCTGCACCACCATCAACTCGGTCACCACCTTGTCCGAGTCTGGAGGAGGATTCTGGCCACGGTAATCGATGTTCCAGTTGATTCTCCTCGTCACTGACTGGCTCGTGAAGTTCTCCATTTCAAAATCCAGCTGCATGATTTCCAGGTTGGCACTCACATCGCTATAAATGGGGGGGGAAACAGCAAAAGACTAAATATTCAGGGCATAATGAAACCTCCGTTGATCCATTCCATGAGCGTTTGTTGACAAAATATGCTAGCTACCAAATTCACGCTTGTTGAAAAGATTGTAATTAGGGTCAGATTGAGATTAGATCATTAAACGGTTTAATGTTCTGGCCACCAGCAGAGACAGATGTTCTGTCATGTATTAGGCGTTATATATTGAAACAATCAAACAATGGGACAATTAGTCGAGCTGAGACTAGGCCATCTGTTGTTTTGGAAAGAAACAGAATATAAAAAATTTGCTACATAGATGAAAATGAAGAGAAAAATACAAAAGGGTTCCAAATATATTATATTTCTTTAATGGGGGCTTTTTTGGTCTGTAACAGAAAATTACAGGGGTCTGGAGTGACTACTAGTATTATTGTGATTTTAAATGTATTTATTATGCCTCCTAATGCTAGATTAGTTAATTATTTTGTTATGCACCGTAGATATATACCCTATTTTAAAAAAAAAATCATTATCATAATGACAATTTTTCGAATTCAGTGCTTTTGAAATCAAAACGTTTACTTACTTTTGCATATGCATATAGTTGGCGGTTGAATCGAACAAATAATTATAGGCTACATTTAATAACTAAGGGAAATTTTAGTTTGAAAGCCAACCTTTATTTTTAAATACATATATATGAGTAAAACATATATTTAAAATGACCCCTGTACTAAAATAATCCGATGTTCGGGCATCCTGGTAAAACTTGAGGAATTACTACAAATTTAATTACTCAAAATTTGACCCTTGATATGCTGCATGGTCAAAAATGTATAGACGACTGAACATAAGATTCGTGCTTTTTAAATATCGCATTCCACATTTAGTTCCCACTTAGCTGATATAATAACCTCCTCTTTTCCGGGGAAAATGTTCCACTAGATTTTAGTGTGTGGAGATTCTTGGTCATTCAGCCGCCAACACAACGCCGGTCATCTTTCTAATTCATTCTGAAAGGTGTTTAAAAGGGTTGAAGTCGGAGCTCAATAACGGCCCGCTCAAGATCTTCCACTCCAACCCATATAAACCATATCTTTGTGAACCGGCTTTGTGCACAGGGCATTGTCATGCTAGCAAAGGTTTGGGTGCCCTCGTTCAAGTGAAGGCAAATTTTCATCCTACTGCATCCAAAAACATCTGATAAAATTGTGTGCCTCCAATTTTGGGGAAACGGTTTGGGGAAGAATCACAAATGGCTGGAAAAGTCGAATGTCCCAATACGTTTATCCATACAGTCTAAAAATCCAACTTGGACAATTGCTAACTATTAACATAAACATGTAATTTTCACTAATACTGCCAGAAATCACTATGAAGAAATTAATCATCCCCTTCTGACCAATCAGAATGAAGCATTCCACAGTGCTGTATTGTAAAAAGTAGTACTCTTTACTTTGAACAAAACTGCTTACCCGTCTCTGCCTAACAAGTACAAGTGGGAATTTTGTAACAAGCCTTAACGCATGGGCCACGGCGCAGAATTTTTCTCTTTCTCCGAGGCCCGAGAACTCTGCAGAACTCCATAATGGATAGTGACAAGCTAAATGAGCTCGGTCTGTGTGTCCCATGCTCACTCATTGAACATTATTTGCTTTATCCGAAGCTGCCTGTTGCGCATGCGAAGCCGGCTGATAGCGGCTGACAATAACAGAGTGGTGCGGCGGGCTGGAATTGATATCACACATTCGGCGACATTCGAGAGAAGTGATATTGCGTCGTGGAACAGATTGACTGAGGGAGTATGGCAGGCGAGAAAATGTGGATTTGACAAGTGGATTACCATCAGCTTTCATTGAAAACGATGCTGGTCAGTGCGAGAAATCTTTAGCTTAAATACTATATATAAAATACTAATGTTGGTGAACATCTCCATTCCGAATATATCACCTAGAACTCTAAGGTCACTAGGATCTGTGCTATTGCGCGAGGCGAGCGGCTGAATCACACAATCACCACCGTTAAGCAATTTGCTTGTCTGGATCGATGGGGCCAATTAAAAACAGTAACCTCGTCCAAACGTGAAAACTTTGATTACTTTGCCTTTTGTTTAGACAGAAAATAGCTCAAAGGAAAGGGTCTTAAATAGCAATTAATCTCCATCGAACACACCAGCTCTCCCCGTTGCCCATCTTCTCGACGCTGCATTTACCAAGTTAACATTGCGCTAATTAGACCGTCGCTAAGGATCGATATCCCCGGCAGAACACGGCGCTCAGAAAAAAAAAAAAAAAAGACTGGACGAGAATCTTGTCAACAATCAGTCATTAGCCATCGGCTGTTCCAGAGTCAAGCTTTTAAAACGCCCAGCAGTTACATTCATTTTACGGGTGATTAACCTCCAAGGACTGGGAACAAAAAAAAAAAAAAAGTTTGTATAAATAAATCCCCCGAAGGGAAACAACAGCGACGAAAAAAAAAATTTAGCACCCAGGTGCCAGAAGCTGCTTTTCACATTGAATGGAATGGGTGAGTGGGTTTCATTTTAACAGGAGAGCGAGGACATACTTGGCCCTGGAGCATTATATGATTTTGGACCGCTATTCGAACCTAGCGTGAAAAAATAATATAAGCAGGGTGGGCATGTGAAATAAAGAAAATGACTAGAAGACACATTAAACATACTATCAATTAAAACAAATATACAAGACTACTATTGTATACTAGTGTAATACGGCCAAGTGTGCATGATCATTCGCTCACCTTTTTTTTTTTTTAAATAAATGTCATACTTTTAAGGTTTTCATTTAACTTCTTTTAAAGTCGTACTGGAAACTGATGCATCACATACACTATACGGACAAACGTTTGTGGACGCCTGAGCAGAGGATTCATATGGAATTTTCCAGAATCCCATTGCACATTTAGTCCACATTCCCTGTTATAGTAACCTTCACTCTTCTGAGAAGATAGTCCACTAGATTTTTAAAAGTGTGCTTGTGGAGATTTTGTGGTCATTCATCCACAAGGGGTGCCTGTGGTCCAGTCAGCATTCCATTGGAATCTCAAGCTCATCCAGTTCCAACCCATTTAAACCATATCCTCATGGCGCACAGGGGCACTGTTATGCTGGAACAGGTTTGGGTCTCCTAGACATCTGTTATGCCTCCAACTTTGTGAGAACAATTTAACAAAGAAATGCAGTTGGCTGGAAAAAGAGAAAAGTCAGGTGTCCCAATACTTTTATATACGCCATATAGTACATACATCTATCAGACATTCTAACAGGTGAAGTGTATAACACTGATGACCTCTTCATCATGGCACATGTTAGTAGGTGGGATTTATTAGGCAACAAATGAACATTTTGTCCTCAAATTTGACGCGTTAGAAGCAGGAAAAATGGTTGAGCGTAAAGATTTGAGCGAGTTTAAGGGCAACATTGTGACGTCTAGACGTCTGGGTCAGAGCATCTCCAAATCTGCAGCTCTTGTGGCTGTTTCTGGTCAGTATCTATCAAAAGTGTTCCAAGGAAGGAACAGTGGTGAACCGGCGACAGGGTCATGGGAGGCCGAGGTTCATTGATGCACGTGGGGAGCGAAGGCTGGTCCGTGTGGTCCGATCCAACAGACGAGCTCCTGTAGCTCAATCTGAGTCAGAACTGTTTTGGCAGCAAAAGGGGGATCAACACACTATTAGGCAGGTGGTCATAATGTTATACCTGATCGGTGCCCATTAATTTATGCCTGGCCGGTGTATAATCATTGCTTTTTAATAACTTTTCTTCCTCTGCCATTTTAAACAAGTCGCAACATCATGGCTTTAAAGTTTAGTTGATTAACACGTACACAATTACAAAAGGTGTTTTTTTTTATTTTTTAATTTGAAGCCGAAAAAACAAATCCTACATTGAGCATCAACACCTGCTTTCAGATTGCTCGTCTGATCAGCTGTTAAATTGGCTGGGGTTCTGCGCGAGGCAAAAGCCTACTCGACTCTATAAGCCCATCACAACAGCCGCGTGAAAGTCACTTCTGTCGTTTAACGGTTTAATGAAGCCGCAGTACACCTGTCACCGAAGTTCCATTACAGCACGGAGGAGGACGTGAAGCCGAGATGGCTAAGAACAAAAAAAATAGAAAGGCCATTTGATGTGCACCGATTTTACGCACTGGTTACAAACATGGACGTTCGCAACACAAAGTGGTATTATTTCTTGTTTTGACAAGAAGGCAGTGGTGGAAAAAAAGAAAGATTCAATCTTGAATGATTCGTCTCTCGAGTGTAATGTTCCATGCCACAACAGGATGGCGAATATAATGTCATAGGCGGTGCATTACCCTCTACTATTATTCCTTTTCGAGAATAAACAAACAACAAGAAAACCATACACTGTAACCATGGCAACATAATTCACTAATCCTAACTAGCCCTCCTGCTGAAGGTACTAGTGCGACTTCATTGTGTGTAGTAGTGACGTGCATCTCCATAACTGAGGCCGATGTGATGTAAAAGAAAGAAAAAGATTGAATAAAGCCATTCATTCATTTTCTGTTTTGTCTCCAGGCAGATGCAGCTCTACCTCTGCCATGTTGATCTGTATTCTATGTGACTCTCAGGACACGCCTCGGTCTCTGTAGTGATATTCACGTAGCAGCAGTGGTGCTGAGAGAACGCGTTTGAGAAATAATTTAGCGAGGAGAAATCAATCTATACATAAAATATTGTTTACCAATTATTGGTCACTTTCTTAATAAAAAAAAGTATAATGCATCAACGAATAATTCTATCTAAATAAATCGGTTTCTACCGATGCACTTTATTAAATCGACGCGTCACATTGTTAACCGATGCACCGATGGGGATCGGTGAATCTTACCATCCATACTACGTAGCCATGCTAAAGGTTTAATGTCAATAAAGAGAATGCGAGTTTCTGCGTTTTAAACCCTAGATGGCAAATTTTTCAATCGTGCACAATCGTGCACGTCTCTGGCTCTCTCGTGCATGTAGAAGAGGGGGGATAGCACGTATTTAAATACACAATAATCCCCCGTTTATCGCGGTGGTTATTAAATTGAATTATTTCAACATAAAAATAATTCCCTAAACCTTTTTCGGTCTATGGCGCTATCCGCGAGAGACCAGGAAACGCGACGAAACAAACGAGTTACCTGGTAAATGCGATTCCGCGATAAACCGGGGGCACGAGATTCCAACCGCGGTAAAGCGGGGGATTACTGTATTTTATGCTGCCTTGTGATGCAACAGAAAGATACAGGGAGTGCCTTTACATATCTCCAGAGGAAGTAGCCCAGTCTCACAGGAAAATTGGATATTATTGAAATAGAGCATGGCAGGGATTGATTGGGGGGTATCACAAACTGGTAACTATCCCAAAAGTAAAACATGTTCTTTTGAAATTTTTTGAAATATTAGCAATACATTTCCTCATGTTGACTCATAAAACAGCAAGCTGTCATTTATGGTTGTTGGTTGAGTTAATTTTTTTTTTCGTGCTTGGCCCCCTAGCTTTGTTAACATTCAATTTCACATCCACAAGTGCTTTTTGAACATCACATTCAACATTATGTCCCCATTTAGTCCCCACATGCTTGGCAAGGTGCGCTTGAGCATCTGGAAGTCACATGACCATACATAAACTAAATTTATTGGATGATAACCATCGCCTCTCTCACACGATCATCTATATTTCCACTGTCCTGGCTTTGAATCCCTTGGATAATATTTCTCCTAGCTAACAAAACAGTGCACACCAAAATATCTTGTAAAGCGGCAATGGCAACTTTAAAACTAAAGTTTACACTTGACTCAGCCGGCCAACAGTGTATTTATCTTGTGCGCACATTAAAGATATGGACGTTTGAAAGCTCTCTTTATAAACAAAGAGCTTTGATTAAATTGAAGCTATTCAAACTGTCAGCGATGACGGTTTTTAGGGGGAGATGAAGAAGACTGGCAGTTCACTTTGTGAAGTTTCCAACAGGCTCATGATAATGTCAGCCTAATTTACTATTATGAGCTCTCTTTTTGTTTTATCTTTGTGGTGGTCACTGAATTATGATGCATTTTTAGTAGGAGAATGTTGTATAATATAACATTTCTCAAGAAAATGCTCTGCTCATATGTATATATTGATTATATATATATATAT
>JAAIIK010000078.1:3209372-3223217 GCA_014706435.1 Silurus glanis
TATGTATGTATGTATGTATGTATGTATGTATGTATGTATGTATGTATGTATATTTTTTTCCCCTCCGTCTGAGGTGACCGTCGTATCCCCGAAATGTCGTCAGTCGAGTGGTCTTAGGTCAGGGTCTGACTGTATTATTCTCCTAGACAACAAAGGACGTTCTTACTGCTACTGCTAGTGAAACTAAGCATCATGCTGTATTTACATTTACATTTACAGCATTTAGCAGACAACCTTGTCCAGTGCGACGTACAAAAGTGCTTTGAGTCTCCAGCAATGAATAAATCTACAATGGTACACTAGATTACAAACTTAATATTAATTGTAAAATTGTAAATATAAATGTATTATTGGAAGATGAGATCTGTGATAAAACGCTATGTAAAGGGTGAAAATGTTGCTCCACAGTTCATGGTTTTGGCTTGAGCTGGATAATGGTACTAAAACTTTTGTCTTTTTGTCCATATAGTGTATACGCTCCAGTTTCACACAAGTCTTTTTTGTTTTTTAAGGGGGGACATGAGAAAAAGAGTAAAGAAGCATGGCAAATTGTCACCATTTACATGTCAGTGAGGAACCTGGCTGGCCAAAAGGAACAAACTAGAGTCATAAAATCACTCATTGATGGTAGGGATTGATATCTTACCCAGAAACACCTTTGATCTTGCTGACTTCCACTGTAGTAATGGAGTGCTTGGCCCCAGACTGCTCCTCCCAGTCCACCTTCCATTGGCTGCTCTTCGACTTGGTGCTAAGGAGATTCACCCCCTTCTTCGCTTTCACCCTGAAGTGGTGAGAAACACAGACACAGGCAGTGAGAGAAAGAAAAAGAAAGACAGCAGGATGCCTTATAAACTATGAATTAAAGTTTTGAAGATTTCTGTATTCAATAATAAATTGCTTGATGTGGTGGCTTTAAAAAAACATGTCAGCGTTGCATATTCTAACTTGATAGGCTTTTATTTATTTTTTCCTTATAATGATGCAATCATTTTTGATGCTCACACGATTGTCTTTCCACCCTACAAAAAAAAAAAAAAAGGTCCTAGCAGCGTGAAAAAAAAGAAATCTACAATTTTAAAAGCCACAAAAGTCTTTATAGCACTGTGCTGTTCTCGAATTCTCTTACCTAATTGGTCGGAAATGTTTGATTCACGTTCTCGAACATTAGTTTAGTAAATGTTTTTACATTCGTATACATTGTTATTGTTTCGGTAGTAACTGGTCTTTGCGTATTCTTCAAATGAAAACCCTAAAAAACAGTCTGAAAACCAGACTTACAATTAAATAAATAAATAAAAAACAAACAAAAAAGTAAGAAAGCATTTTGTGGTTTCTTTTGTCGTCTTGCTTACTTTCTTTTTTTCTTTTTTCTTTTTTTATTTATTGCATAAAAAAAAAAAATAAAATCTATTAGCAAAAAAGAAGCTAACTTGTGACTATAAAAGAGATTTTTAGGGGTTGAAGCACTGAAGGTGTGTAGACACCCTACTGTTATACTACCTTCTGCCTCTAGCTAGTTTTTCTATGGCGTCCTGTAGAACCGTCTGGTGAAAAGGTGTGAAACTTGTTTGTGGTGGGTCTGAGGATGTTTTTACTTGTACCTTACATCACAGTAAAAAACTTTCTACTCAGATTCCAGCGATGTTAGGAAGCCTGTGTTTATGTTCCAAGTGAAGGGAAAATAGAACAATCCAAAGCCTCTTGAATCTTTACCATGGCTGCGATCGAACCTGATAGTTGATGAGCTCTAATTTTTTTCCAATCTTTGATTATCCTAAAGAAAGGCTGAATGGTAGGAAACCTACATAGCTATAAGGTTAAGAAGTGCAAAAGTTAAATGTACTGATGTTTGAGTTATTGTGATAATTCCTGAGCAGGAAATAAAGCTAACCGCATCACAACTCTCCTTTTTGTTGATCAATTCCAAGGCTTCCGGTTAAATAGGACATGGTATATGGTGTGTGTATCACCAAACGTTGCGTGTCATGCCAGCTTCCGACGTGTACAGCCCTTTTAATTAGGCTCTTAAGTTTCCGGGGGAGTTTCAGCAGAGCTTCTCCTGTTTAGTAGTCAGTCTCTCCACTGCAGTGCTTAATAAAGGCCTGCCTTGGCAGAAAGAGTCTGTGACATGAATAAATAATTGTGGCGTTTTCACTGACGCACTTTGCAACTCCCCCACCGCCGTCCCCCATTTTCTTTTTCTTTTCCCGTGCGCTTTATTTATTTTTTTTCATAGCAAGAAAGGACGGCAGTGCTGGGTTTTATCCGGTGTCTCTGTGTTTGCACATCACTGCTTTATAATATAAGACTCTCAATTTTCTTATTTAATCAGCTTCCGTTGTTGGTTTAACAACCAGAGCAGCACAAATTAGAGGCCAAAGATTTTCCTCCCCTTTTATTTGTGCTGGAAAATGGAATTCTTAAGAAATAAATAAATTAAAAAAAACACTTCAATTACTTTCAAACACTTTAATGCCCAAGAAAGATTATGTATATATATATATATATATATATATATTATAATATCATGATCTGGGTGTTGAGATCTGAGTTTATCTACAGGACTGCTTTGGTTGTGGTATCATTAAAACTTAAACTAGAAGATCCAAACCTGTTCCAGCATGACAATTCCCTTGTGCACAAAGTCAGCTAGAAGTGTGTGGAAGATCTGCTGTAGAGCTCTGACCTCAACCCTATTGAACACCTTTGGGATGAATGTGAATGCTGACTGCACCTCACCTACATTAGTACATGATTTTACTAATACCCTTGTGAGCATAAATCTTTACAAGCCCACTCCAAAATCTGGTGGAACACCCTCCTAGAAGAGTGGAGGTTATTCTAACAGAAATGGGGATGAAATGTGGAATGGGATGTACAAAAAGCACAAACCAATCCTATGTTTAGGCATCCATATGCGTTTAGTACTCTGTCCTCACAAACCTATCGATAGATGCAGGTTAAGTCAGTTAAAGTTAAAAAAAATTAATAAAATAAATGTAAGAGCGGCACGAGGCTGCATGCAGAATGCGGGATGAAGCGTGCTCTCTTTTTTTTATCTTCTCTTCTTTTTCTTTTGGCCTACAGATCACTGACGGCAATCCTAGCAATCAGCTCAGGCCCTCTGATAGCAATCTGGCTTATCAGCATGAGTAAAGTGAGCAGTGCCGGGCTAGAGCACTGACAGAGAGAAAGAAAGAGGGAGAGGGGTAGAAAGCATGAGAAAGAAAGAAAGAAAGAGATACAGCAAGCATGTTTGGGAGAGATTAGATAGCAATGAGCTATCAGTCTAGAAATCTACAGCCAGCAGCATTTTTTATTTTTTTTTTTTTCCGTTTGACCCTGGGGGTTGGAACAGCCCGTGGTCGCAGTGATCAAGGCACAGAAATCTTTGCTAACTGTGGCTGAAGAATTGAGCAGAACAGCTATTTCGTCTCCATCGCTAACAGTTTTATCTTCACTGTATGATTAACAAGTTCGTAATAAATAACTAAGGAATGCACCATAACCTAAATGTATCAGCAGGAACGTATTAATAAAGGTGAAATGCTTAAACCAAAAGAATCCTTAGTGAAGCAGAGCTACTTATACACCGTAAAGTTGATTGTAACAGAATGTAGTGATGCAATTTATTTCTTATCAAATTTCTCAGCTTTGGTTATATCTGTTATGTTCAATGTTCCTGTTATCACTTGCGCTACAGCAGCTATGAATAATAATGCCATACGTAATGCTGGTAGAAACATTTATATTATGAAATGTCAGTCAATAATCAATGCACTTAATACATAAATACTCAAATACATTTCTCACCCTTTTTGCTTGATATTGGCCAAAAGTATTGGGACACTTCACTTTTACAGCCAAACGGTCACCACAAAGTTGGAGGCATGCAATTGTATAGAATGTCTATGAATGTGGAAGGATTACATTACTTCACTTAAAAACTAGGTGACCTGAATCTGTTTCGGAAAAAACAATGTTCCTGTGCACAAAGCCAGCTCCATGAAGACATGCTGTCCATGGGTTGCAGTTGAAGATCCTGAGTGTCCTGCTAAAGAACTCTGATCTTATCCCTATTGAACACCTTTGAGTTACATTAGAACAGCACCAAAGGCATTTTCACATCACCTACATCAGTATCTGACTTTAAATCTCCACAAGCACACTTTAAACATCTTCCCAAAAGAGTGGGAATGTTATAACAGCAAATGGGGACTAAATATGGAACAGGGTGTCCAAAAAGCAATTTCGAATCTTATGGTTAGGTGTCCACAAACTTTTGTCCATAAAGTGTATAATAGGGCAATAAACGTTTCCCCAAATTAGCGTTTATTCCGAAATAATTATGTACGTCTAAAATCTTCTTACGAGCTGATTATGCATCTATTTATAGATCTTTACAGATTTATAGCAAGGCCTTTTTAGAGCCGAGACGCCCCGGGCACTCGTTCCGAAAGGTCGAACAAACTTTCGGGCCAAATGACGAAACACTCAACGAGAAGGCAATCTTTATGCAGGATTAACCCCAAATGGGCTTTTAGTGGTTCACCTTCCGTTCCGTTTGAAGCTCTTTCCCCCCAGCTGCACCTAGCTGATAATGAAAACGCGCGCTCCGCTCCCCTGGCTTCGAGCAGCTGACCAGTCGTCCGTTTTAGCCAGCGCTGCAAGACACCCTTATCTCCCCGGCTCTGGCGCAGGACCAGGGAGAACAGAGAAGGGCGCGAGCTCACGGCCCACTCAGCACTTAAAAATATCAAAAGACACGCAGCACTGAGTCTTATTAACTATCCATGCATGATCTTTGAGGAGGGGGAAAGGCCAGGTTTTGAATGAATTTGAATATAGGACGGTTCATATCCGTAGTGTCATTTATAATAAACTACAGCGCTGTAGGCTATGATTTATTTTTCCATGAGAAAGCAGATTTCTAAAAATACAAGTGGATGGTAAACATACTTATTTAAATCGACTTTTGTTACCAGGACACAGGCTCTACAGGGCCGGGTTAAAAACAGGTGTGTTTTTGCAATTTAGCATTTTTTTGAAGGAGTCTCCAGTGTCAGGCAAAGCTATAACTTTTAAACTGGTAAATATTAGGCTGGAAATAAATGTGCAAACGATTGCTAAAAAAATGTAAGTAATACTAACTAAATAATTTTTTCAAACCTAATACAGGACCTAGGCAGTAAACATAATTTTTCCCTCAACATACCCACAATGCATTAGACGTTTCGCGATTGCGTATTATATGATTGTAGTGAGCTCAAAAATACAGTATGTAGTGCATCCAAATGTCCACTTGGCAATAGCATCATCATCACTATGCATCTGGGGCATTCCTGCATCCTGACTTGTCAAGCGTTTGAAAAACAACCTGAATGTGTCAGGGTTTGAAAAGCAAAAAAAAAAAAAAAAAATCTAATTCGCTCTCTCCTCGTCTTAAAAATCGCTGCCTCAGCATTTGCCAGTGCTCGGTCATGTTGAGCCTGATGGGCCAGGGAGCTGGGCATGGCAATTAAAATTGCACGTCTTGCTTTTTTCCCCCTCTCTCGTTCTCGGACGCTGCTAACGAAACCCTGAGCTGTCCTCTTAGCAGCAGCTTCGCGCCACTGGTTTCAAGTCAGCAGCCTAGAAGATGCCGGAGAAAAAGGGGGGTGGTGTTAAAGTTTGCAGTGATGGATAACTCCGGCCTTTACTGCCCGTGCCCGCGGCGGCCCGTTACTGGAAAAAATGCGGCTGCGAAAACCAGTTGGAAAAAAAAGCAAGGAAAGACAAACCCGTAAATAAGCAAGAAGAGAAATGTCAGCAGTAGCGTATCTCTGGGGCTTAAGAGACTCTCTGCTCAGTATCTATACATTATATTTAAAAATAATAATAAAAAAAAAAAACACGCGCTATGGTGTCTAAATCAGGGCAGCTGGCGAGGTTCGTCTGTAAAACCCAGCGTCCTCCATTAGCATCTTTTCCAGGCACCGAGGCACTTCATGGGGTAACTTCGGCTCTGTGGTACATATAGTTCAGCTTGTTATTTAGGCCTATGTGAGTGCTAATGGCAGCATTGCATGGAACACTGAACAGCGGATGAAACAATTATCGACATTAGTGAAGACAAGCTTGTTGTTAGTGAGTCATGTGCAGAATTTTCCTTTAGTGGGTAAAAACAAACTATTTGCTTCTTTTCAGTGCCTCACGTTAATGGAAACGCATAAGAGTGCAACTAAAAGCCCAAGCACATACCTTTCTTCGTTCAATAACCAGAAGGAAAAACATCCTTGCTTTTATATCTTTATATGGTACATTATATGGACTAAAGTATTGGGACACCTGACTTTTCCTTTAATAGCCATATGTTTTTCTTTCCTAAACTGTTACCACAAAGTTAGAAGCACACAATTGCATAATGTTTCCCTTCACCAAACCTGGTTTCAGCATGACAATCCCCCTGTGTACAAAGCCAGCCCTAGGAAGATATGTATGAAGTGGAAGACCTTTTGCTAGGATTTATGACCTCAAATCTATTGAACACCTTTGGGATGGATTGGAACACTGATCCTACCCCAGGCCTCCTCCTACTTCATTCCCTGACTCTATTAACACCCCTTATGGCTGAATGGTCACAAATCTCCATAAGCACACTCCAAAATCTAATGGAACATCATCTCAGAAAAGTGGGGGCTATCATAACAGCAAATAAGGGACTAAATGTGGAATAAGAAAAAAAAAAGCCACAACATTCCTTGCCCTCAAGAGAAAATTATCTTCTTCAGACTTGAATAACATCCTATGTGAAGAGAAAACAGTCCAGCACATGTCTGGCTAGTGACTTGCTAGCTTGTTTTCCTCAGGGCACTAAGAATACTCATCATAGCTGAGTCATTCTTCATGCTAACAAGCTCGCCATCCGTTACAGCAAAGCGCTGCAATCGAGCAGTGATAGTAGTGTATTTGATTAAAAGGGATGCCGTGTCAAATCCGAGTGCTACTACCAGGCTTAGAGTGCAGGATTTCGCAGGAGTTAGAAAGGGGAAGGAAAACACGAAGAGCCAGACACAGTAATGATTCAAAGACAGAGAAAACGAGATTGAGACAAACAGAGGACGAAAAAAAAAGGAATAAGGCAGACAGAGAAAGGGGGACATGAGGAGAAAGAATGCTCACCACTTCAGTAATCTTTAATGCAAAACAAAGAAATACTGACCCGACAGATACGACATGGACCGGGATGGTGATTCATCAATTGGACAAAAGACAAAAGAAAAAAAAAATCTCGTTCCGAGGCAGCAGAAAAGAATTTTCTCACGCAAACGGGAAAAAAAAAAGCAGATTGCAGGCCTTCGGGCTACAGAAGCGGAGTCGTGACAAAGTGATTTTAAACTGTTGATGAAATTATTACAAAATATATGTACATGGCAATCGAACACGACAGCTTCCATGTATTGCAGGTACAGCCCATCAGAAATGCGTGCACACCACGGTTAACCTGTTCGCTTATACCGAAAAAGAAATATTTTGGGTCTTTTTTGTGTGATTCTGCAGTTGGAGCCAGGGTGGGAATTGTGTGGAAAGCTGCCAACCCTGCCAACAAACATCAAACATCGCACCTCTCGAGCTCCAAATCAAAGTAAAAACCTGCCTCTTGGGACATTTTCTGTTTTGTCCTGAGGGATCCAAGTCCCGGTACAGTGCACACACGCATACACACACCACACACATATACACACAAAAGCTTTCTGGCAAGCTTTTCAAAAAAGAAGGCACACAAACAAGATCGGGTATAAATCTCCAATTCAGCACTGTATTTGCGTAGGACATCTTTGTTTCTGACCTCAGAAATGTTGTTTCCATGCACAAATGGTGAAGCACTTGCGCTAACGCTACACACACCACCATGCTGTTGTCTCATCAATGATGTGGTCTACTTCCCCAATAACATCTGCTTCGTTGTGGGCCTGGTGTGGTCTCTTGTGGCTGACCAACTTTGCAATAAGCAATAAACTGGCTACCAAAGAAACCACAAAAACGTATAGAATGTTCATATTAAGTCAGTTCCCCTGGCCTGAGCACAAACATCATCCATAGATTTTTTTTTCCTCTCATGATGGAGTGTAGAAGGATATATATACACACATATACTGTATATGTGTTAGTTGAACCCGACAGCTTCCGAGTGTTGCAGGTACAGCACATCAGAAATGCCTTATATTGAGAACATTTTGAGCAAGTCTTTTTTTGTGTATTTTTTGCACTTGGTAGTCGGGGTGGGAATTAGGTGGCCTGGTGTGGTCTCTTGTGGATGACCAACTGCATGACAATAAACCGACTACCAAAGAAACAAACCAAAAAAACAAAAAAAACCCCAGCTGGAAAATTGACAGAACTTTAACTTCTGACCGGTTGAATGCGAGGCGGTCATTTCGATGTGGATCACCAAAGCACAGGGATAACGAAGAAGATGGCAAGTTGGAGCAAAATCGAGTCGATGAGTAAGAAGACAGGAGTGAAATTTCCCCGGAGACGCAAAAGGATAATGGGAGTGAGAGCACATGGGAAGATATAGACAGATCTACAATGGTGAAAGAGAGATACAAGTATTCTAAAGCAACAAAAAGGCCTTGGGGAGTGTACAAGGCTTCTCAGTGAGGCAAAGCCTTCTGAAAGTTCTCCAATTTTCAAGTCAAACCCTGTTCCTCTGGTCTAAGCACAATCATCATCCAAAGAATTTCTGCCCAGCGGTGCAGAATTTTTTTTTCCCTTTCTCATGATGGAATGATGAAGAAAGTGTCGAACCCGACAGCTTCCATGTATTGCAGGTACAGCAGGTCAGAAATGCATGCGCACCACGGATAACCTGTTTCCTTACTCTGGGGAAAGGCTGACAGGAAAAAAAAGGAAAAATATATTTACTTTTTACTGTATCTGAATATTTAAGTCTATTTTTTTCTGTATGATTTTGCGGTTCTTTTAATATATCAACTATTTCCAACATCCTGTACTGATACAACATTCCTATTTGAATAAACTGAGTAAACCATATTGAATACAACTTTTTTTTTTTATTAAAATGATTTCTAAAATCTACGATTGAACATAATAAAATATGAAATTACTGTTGCCCAGAAAAAAGGTAGGTTGCTTTTTCACCTGTTTCTTCTCGACGTTTCTTTCTCATGCATTTTTCTTTGCTTCTGTTGCCTCTGGACTTGCTCATTAAGGTATATATTTACACATTTTATTTCTGTGAAACTTTTTTTTATGATGCCTACTGAACTGAATATATGTATTTATGCTTAAAGATATATACTTATTTCATAGCCCTCAAGCGTTAATAAAAACGGAGCATTTTATCCCATTTGCACTCCTCAGTTATACTAATACACACTCAAACACACCTGGAACTGTGAGGCACCAATACAACTCGCTCCACATCCGTTTCGATCCGAAATGAACCTTGTTTCGGTTCTCCTGAATTTAGAATAACCTAAGAAAGATAAGACGTTATGACTAGCTTTTGTTTATATTGACAAAGCCAATCTTGCCACAACATTTGTTTATTCACACGCCACATGTTGCAAACGGAGAGATGAAGGCGAGATCCATGGTTTGTTTGGGTTTATACCACAGCGGTGTTGAATTCTCAAACAGGATTGCTCAGAAAGTAAGATCAAGGCTCTGACGATAGATCTGGATCAGATAAACGCACCAGTTCTAACATATCGTTTCTATAGCAACGGCTAATTCACATGGGCTGGTATGTCAAGTCAAGTCAAGTTTATTTCTATAGCGCTTTTCACAACAGACGTGGTCTCAAAGCAGCTTTACAGAAATCAACAATCAAGGTGAATGGTGTGCTTTTATCCCTGATGGCAAGGAAAAACTCCCTCAGATGTTATGAGGAAGAAACCTTGAGAGGAACCAGACCCAAAAGGGGGAACCCATCCTCATGGTGGGCAATCCGCATACACTGTGGCTGATGATATGGATTATAAACACGTTCTTTTTTAATAATAAAGTACAGTAAATGTATAATTATAATTCCCGTTCTGTTTTTCTTTACACATTTATGAAAGGAGTCGGCGTTTTGCACTTTTTTGCTATTAGAAAGTCTTCAGGACAGGCTTTTTTCCCCCCACACGCTGTCATATTTTGGTGGCATGTCAAGCCATGTTTTTCTTGCGATAACAAGAACTAGCTGGATTAAATGAACGCTGAATCTCTCTTGTGCTGCTCAGTGGACATTTTTGGAAGAGAGGACACTCTGGACAATAAACAGCACTTCCTCCGTGACCTACTTTTGAATCAGCGGAAGACTCATTCGGCTCGACTGTAGAAAGGAGCGGTACAGGAGGTCGTTTGGACCGATAGCAATCACACTGTACAACACTGCTTTTTTTTTTTTTAACATTAGCTCATCGACTCATATCCATACTATCGACAACCATATGCCACTTTAATGCTATTCACTCTTCTGATTATTATATAGAAAAAGAGTGTGCGTTATTTCTTATTCGCTGTCCTGAAAGCAAATCAAGGACATGATGATCTGAACGATACTCCAGCTAAACACATAAGTGACATGCTAACGCAAACAATTAGCCATGCAAACCTGCTGAGCAGCTGCCGAATCCCAATCAGTTACAAAGACCCGACGTAACAATTTGAATTCTTTGAATAAGCATATTTAAATGCCCGCCATGCTGCGATTGATTTGACAGTACCGCGGAAGTCACAGGAGGATGCTGGAGGCTGGCGTGAAATATCGGGAAGTCTGCCATTGTTAAGCGAGACACTTTTCATTCATTCCGGCACATGTTCCTTTCTCCTTTTCCATGTCGGCGCCCCTGTCTTTTTCCTCGAGCTTTCGTCGAGACCGACGCCGTACGTTCGTTCGAATGCGAAGATAAATGTCGTGTCAGGTGCTTTTTTTTTGAAGATCAACCAAATATGAGATTCTATCCGGCCGCAGAATGAATGTCAAAAGCATTAAAAGAGAACCTGGAGGGGAAGACAAGAGGAGAACGAAGAAAGCGATGCCGTGAGAGAGATGGATGTTATGAGGTCGATGGATATAAGGAATGGAAATAGCGCTAAAGACATTTGCTCGTCGTTCTGGTCTTCCCAGAACTTCTGCCCGAAGTGACGATAAGAAATATGGCGCATTTCACATTAACCCTCCTACCAGACTTACAACATAACCCCCTCTTCTTTTCATCTTTCTGGCACTTTCCTCTTAAATAAATCACATCCAATATCCACCCATCCAGTTCCTCGATGAAACTTTTACTAGGTTTTGTCAGTGTTTCAACAGCTAATCATAGCTACACTAATAAGTGTTGGGTGGGTGTGTGTGTGTAGACCCTGTAAGAATAGAAATATCTGACAGCTTTGACCTTGTGGGGACCACACGAATATTAAAAAAAATAATAGAAAAGATTATATTTAGGTTCGGTAATATATCAAATTGGAAGGACACCATCAGCAATGGCTTTTCAGGTCAAATTCATGGTTAGCATCTTCCAAACCTTTATGCACTTGACAAACATTTTTACCTGCTTGTTGGGTTTGTTTACAACCTGCACCTTCACTCTATTTAAATCATGTTTTGAGAGTCTGCTGCTGATTCAGTCATAAATGCCAAATCTTGTACTGGCCGTGTCGTCCATCTGACAAAGAACTTCGTCCTTGAGATGAAGGGGCATCCGGCTTTGCTGTTATACTCAGAGGACCGTCGCTAAGTGCTCAGTCACGTGAGTTTAATCACCAGGATTCTGTCATGGACTAAATCAATATTATCTCAAACTCAACTTGGGGCATGAAGAAAGATTTTTCACTTTAAATCAGAATAGATAGTAATAAAAAAGAAAAAAAGTTTTAAAAAATTGAGGTTTTGAGGTGATTAACTGTTCAGAAACAACAGTGAGTAGCGATTAGTTGTTGGAGAAAAACAGGGATTGTTTATTTCACAAACACTGGTATTTTTAACAATTAGCAATGGTATTGTTTTACTGTTGTTGTCTCTAATAACAAAAGTCATCAGTGTTTGTACATTTGGAAACTATAGTGGTCAGTCAAAGGTAATTGAAAATAACTATAGTCAGAGATAAAGTCATAGTACAGGTGGTAAACTGGTGATAGGTGATCATTTGTTGGGAACAGCGATGATCAGTGATCGTCATTTGGAAAACTGCGGTGATCAGGAAAACAAATTGGTCATTGGGGAATATGATGGGCAGGGATTAGTCAATGCAAAACAGGGAATATTTATTTGGAAACCAACAGTGAGCAGTGATTAGTCAGTAGAAACTAATGTAATTAGGGGATTGCTCCATTGGAAAATAATAGTGATTTGTGAACAGCTTGCAGAATCGTAACAGGTTTTTACACACCGGTGGTGAGTCAACCAGACGTTCGACAATCGTATAACTGCAGTGATGTAAGCTAGAGAGATGTATCGAGGTCTGTATCTGCTCAAGTTACCATCTTGACAAGGTCAGTTTTCGAGGCACAGCGTTAATGTTGTAAATCAGACGTATGTGTCTATGCTATTATCATCATCATGATGGATGGAGACCTGGCCATGCCGTGGGTGGGTGATGAAAGTAAGAAATGGCATTATTCATTCATTTCTCATCTGTCAATCAAAGTGACACTAGTCAGGCATCAGTGTATATGAGCTCATGTATGTGGAAGAGGGCTAACAGTGCTTTCCTCATTTTACATAACAAATATTGTAGTTTGTAGACCAAATGCAAAGGAAGGGAAAAAAAAAAAAACCTTGAGCAGTTTAAACTTCAATCAGGAAAAAGAAAACCAAACCAAAAGAAGAAAAAAAAAAAATGAAGCAGTTGCCAGAGCTCATCTTTGTAGAACAGTCTCAGGCTGAGCAGACTTCATAACGCACCGCTGCTGCCAGAGCAGGTTTATTCTGCGGTGTTCATCCGAATTGCTGCATATTTTTTTAATACCGCCTCCTGATGATGTTCCTTTTACAATCTACACGGGTTGTTGCAAGAGCACTCATGCTGCTCGACTTTCAAACACACCGACTGCACTGGGATTGCAAAGCAACCATATTGTAGATCGGATTATTGTTTTGTTTTTAAAGAAAAAAAGCAGAAAGGGCAGCTTTATGGGGTGGTGAGGGAGAGCCGAGAGACACGTAGGATGCGGTATGGGGTTGATTAAACTAAGAAAAGCGATAAGAGGTGGTTTGCGTTCCTGCTGCATGCAATGACATGGTGTGATATTCAGGAGTGTTTATCCTTTTGAGAACGCCGCCCACTTTCTCGTCTTTACTGCGCGCTCTTCTTGTCGAGTACCACAACAACATCATCTCGTCCTCTTAATTACCCCTGTCCAATTCCTCATTTGATTCCGTCGACGTGAAGGCACCTGACGCTAATCATTCTATTAATACACCTCGAACGACAAAGCCCATGCGTCTTGCGAGTCCCCCGCTAGGTGATTTCAGTTTCCAAACCCTCCTCTGTGCTGTGTATTATTCATGAACACATGAAATAATACACGGTATGACCAAAAAGAGGTGGAAGAAGAGAATGGGAGAAAGAGAGAGAGAGATTGAAAGAGAGAGAATGAGATAAAGCAAGAGAGTGTATGTGTGTGAGAAAGAGAGCGACAGAGAGAGAGAAGGAGAGTGAGTGTGAGTGAAAGGGATACAGGGAGAGAGGGAGAAAGAGAGGGTGTGTAAGAGAAAGATAGACAGATAGCGAGTAAATAGAGAGAGTGTGAGGGAAAGTGTGAGAAAGAGGTACGAGTGTAAAAGAGAGAGAGAGATTTTGTGTGTGTGTGTGTGTGTGTGTGTGTGTGTGTGTGTGTGTGTGT
>JAAIIK010000078.1:3238338-3267384 GCA_014706435.1 Silurus glanis
ATATATATATATATATATATATATATATAAAAATGATCCTTAATCCAGATGTTCTCCGAAATGTCCCATCACGATACTATATTGTTGATAACATGGAGAAGTGGTAGCTTAGCGGTTAAGGTATTGGAAGGTCACGAGTTCAAATCCCAGCAACAACAAGATGCCACCTCTGGGCCCCTGAGCGAGGCCCTTAACCCCATAGTCGGTCAGTTGTATGAATGAGATAAATGTAAGACGCTCTGAATAAGGGCCTCCGCCAAATGCCGTAGATGTAGATGATACGTGGCTCCAAATTCGCTCCATTTCCGACAACACCTCAGAAAAGTGCATCACTACTGAACAACTTTGGGATGAATTGGAATGTTGACTGCACCCGCGTCCTCCTCACATAACCACCTGACTACTAACACCCTTGTAGGTGAATAAACACAAATCTCCACAAGAACCCTTCAAAGCAGCTTCCCAGAAGAGTGGAGATTAATAGGACATGACCGTGGACTGGGATGTTCACGCAAATCTTAAGAGTTAGGTGTCCACAAACTTTTGGCCCTATATATGATAGTGGAAACGAGCTATAATAAAGCACTGCACAGAAACAGCCCACACCAACTTGGCACAACATCATAACACAGTAATCAAAGAGAGCTTCAGTACTCACTTCTGGTTCAAGCACACACAAACACACACACACGCACGCTTTACCCGACCTTTCCGTCTTTGATAAAAAGCGCAGCACACATTGTGAGAGCGAGATATAGAGTCTAACGCAGCTCATTCATTCATTCGGAGCATAAAGGAGGCCGAACTATAAGATCTCGACTGCTGCCATTTGCAGTGAAGCAGCAACGAGTCTCGGCACGTTTGTGAGTGCGCGAGCGAATGCGTCTGAACGTGTGCCGGCTGTGGCTGCTCTTCAATAGCCACCTGCTCCAGCGAAAGCCAGAACCAAAACCGGGTTTTAAAAAAAAGAAAAGGAAAAAAGACATTAAAAGACACATCTGTGCATTGCAAATTTCCCCAAAATGCCACATAATAAAGTAGCGCAGACAGCAGGCGTCTCATGTTGGCAAAACATGGCATGGGGAGGGCACGGCCTGCACGCCGTGCCAGCTTTTCTGTCTCCGGTGTCCAACAGGGGGAAATTGAGTCGAACAATGATGTATGACTGAGCGGGTCTGGAGCTGTGGCTCTAACAAAAGACTGGTTTTCTAACAAAAACAATGGTTTGGTAGGTTGATAACTTTAAATATTCGTATCTTTATATAGAAATTCGATTTGAACCTAAAACAATGGCCAAAAGTTTGTAGACACCTGACTATAAGATTCCTCGATGCATTTTTAAGCATCCCGTTCCACATTTTTCCCATTTGCTGTTAGAACGACGCTGTTATCACTTACATTATAGTTTGTAGACACCCAAACATAAGATTCCTATGTGCTCTCTAAACATCTCGTTCTGCATTTCCTGTTAGAATAAACTCCACTCTTCTGGTGCTCATTCATCCACAAGGGTGTTCGCAAAGACAGGTACTGATGTAGGAGGCCTGGGGTGCAGTCGGCGTTCACGTTTATCGCAAAGATGTTCAATAGGGTTGAAGCCAGAGCTCTATAGCAGGAGATCTTCCACTCCAACCCATGTAAAGGATCTTCATGGAGATAAATGTCATGCTAGCACATCCATAGGCATCAAATTCAGTTGTGTGCCTCCAACATTGTAGTAACATTTATAGCATTTGGCTGGAAAAAAAAAACTGGTTAGAAGTCCAACATATTTGTTTTTGCACATACCACTAGGGGGTAGTGTCACTGAACGTACTGAAAAGGTTAAAACACTAGCAAAAAAGGAGGGAGGGGGACAAAAAGAAAAAGAAAGAAATAAACAACAGAATATGAGGGAATTTTAAAGATGAAGAGAAGAAAAGACAAATAAAATTGCAAAAAAGTCGGGGAGGAGTTTTTATTTTTAAATGAAGAGGGGAGGAAAAAAAAAGAAATAAATACAAAAAATCCAAAAAATTAATTATCTTTAAAATAAATGATTAAAAAAAATCTACTTTTGCTTTTCGTTACTCTCAAATGCATTTCGAAATGCTCAAGCTGAGCAATTTACTTTTTTAAAAACTATTATTATTATTATTATCATCACTACAACACTATGATAACTAGCAGTTATACCCTTTTGCGCAACTCTCGACTCGAGAAAACCAGGATTTCAAAAGAACTTCACAGAGTGGATATGATAGCTCCTTTATCATGGCTAGCTCTTTGCGGATCCATAAAAGAATGGAGCTAAACGATTTCTGAAAGCTCTGAGCCTCGGTTTCAGACTGCAACACGAAAGAAAACGCAAGGAAACACAAAGATATAGAAGGATTGGTTCCCGGCTGCTCACTGAAGGAACTGCGTCTTGCTGAACGTAAACAGTGGCCGGCGTGCGTTCGGATAAAATGCATGATATCGGATTGTATCATTTAATTAGAGTGAAAGTACATAAAAGAAAAAAAGAAGTTGTACAGTTATTTATAATAGCAATAACAACACAACAGTAGCTTTGCATTCTTGAGAGGCGGCACCTGTAATCACCACAGTGGGTGTTTCCACGCGACGGGACGGTTTAAGACACTCGGCAGGTGTTTCATGTCATTTAAATTGCAGACACACACACGCCCAGGCACCCAGACGAACCTCGGTATATGATTACAGACGCGACGTGACCGAAACACTCAGATCCGCTTCACCTATACACTCCATCACACACAATAGCTCCAGCACGTCTGGCGTTTAGTCTTTTTCCACATTTCTGCTCTTTTTTGCTAGTTTCTACTAATAGGTCTTGGCTAGCAAAGAGCTAAAACAAAACAAAAATTAGTCAAATAATACAAATCCACAGACAAACTGTGGACAGAAAGTTGCAGGTTGTAGTTTCGTTGTTAAGCGCACAGAGGAAGCAAGAAATCCTTCGAAAAACAAACTGGCAACAAGGAAATTGATGTAAATGCAAAGGCAAGCCCAATCTAGCTTAATGATACACACCTTGAAGGAAAACAGGCCGTTCTTGAGCTCTTAAGCGGATCCTAATCTTAGTTTGATGGTGGTCTTGTAGAAATTAAACATTAGAACAGAACTTCCGATTGGTTTCCCAGCCCAGTCATCAAGCACTGATTTGGTGTCTTGAATGTTTCGGCAATCAAAATGATAAAAAATAAAAAATAAAAACAAAGAAACCCACAAGAAATAGAAGATTTGGTCCACATGAGGAAAAAAAAATACAAAGAGGACAAAGCAAAGCAAGCGAAGAGAGGAGGAGGAGTGTCTGGTGTCTGAAAAAAGCCGGCAGGCCAAAACGCCACTCGTCTTTGAATAACGGAAAATGTCAAGATGCATTTTAAAGTTAAAGATTAGCGCCTTCTTAAATGTTACTGGCCACTTTTATACTAACTCCCATAACCCCCACACCAAACCGGCTGAATTAAAAAATAAAATAACCTACAATGTAAAAAAGAAAAAAACGGGTGAAAAAGCTGGCTGTTTTATTTAATTCCTTTGGTCAGTGTGTGTGCCCAAGGCCTCGGCAATGGATAGCCGGTCTTCCCATTGTCCAGTTCTAAATGGTTTTTCTGTCAGCTCTCTTCCTACATAAAATGACCCCGACCACAGAACGAGGGTTAAAAACATCTTTAGAGGAGGAAATCCTGGGTGCGAAAGCAGCTGAAAGTGGAAATAAAGTGGAAAAGAAAAGTGGACGGGCTCCGATAATGATCTGAAAGGCGGCCGGAGGAAAGTGGGGGCTCCGTGATCAATGGGAGACTGACAGGCTGAGGCATCAGCACAAATGAGGCTAATCAGATAGGAAAGGAGAGGTGTGGTCAATAGAAATTACATGCTACAGACCACCTGAAACAGCAAGGTCACAGGAGGTAAAAGATTAGATTACAGGCAACACCCCCTGAATACATGAGCAGTGGAATCGCAATATACACTATACGGATAATAGTATTGGGACACCTGACTTTTCCAGCCGTAGGTGGTTCTTTTTCAAACTGTTACCACAAATTTGGAGGCACACAATTGTAAAGGAAGTCTCCTGATGTCGTAGCATTACATTTCTCCTTCGATTGGACCCAAACTTGTTCCAGCATGATACTCAATTCAATTTACAATGGACATTGTCTCAAAGCAGCTTTTACAGATAAAGCAGTCATAAAGAAATGCATAAGTGTGTACTTATAGTTGTATGTTTATCTCTGATGAACGAGCCAGTGACGACTGCGGCGAGGAAAAACTCAGCATGAGGAAGAAACCTTGAGAGGAACCAAACTCAAAAGAGAACCCATCCTCATCTGGGTGGCACCGAATGTCAATTCATTACGGTTCATCTTTGTTAAGGTTATATGGGTCTTGAGTGACCCAGGATCTTGAGTTCTGACCACCTTTGGAATGAATTGGAACGCTGAATGCACCCTAGGCCTCCTTACATCACCTACATGAGTAGCCTCCTTTGCTAAAACCCTTGTGAAGCACAGATCTCCACAAGCACACTTCAAAATCTAGTGGAACATCTTCCCAAAAGACTGGGAGGTTATTATAACAGCAAATGGGGACTAAACATGGAATGGGAAGTTTCTAAAAGCCTTTAGCAATCTTATGGTCCGGTGTCCCAAAACATTTGTCCATATAATGGATAACATCTGTTTTACTACTCTTTAGCGAAGAAGACAACACAAATGGGATTCATTCGAGGAAAATAATCAATGATGCAGCACCGTGATTTGATGCACTGATGTACTTTGCGAAGTCGAGCTACTGTTACAGCTTGAACATTCGAGACGTTCGTCGTCCTTAAGCGTGTGAACAAACGTTGAAACTCGCACGTGGGTTTACGATAAACATGGACTAGTGCCGTCATCCGATTTCCATGGTAACCCGGCATTTCAGACAAAGGCACCACATCAAGAATATATTCACTAGTGCGAATGGATGTGCGGCCAAAAATAAAGAGCCGGAGAGAATGAAAACCTTTACACACACAGCGAAAAGAAAAAAAAATCCACTACACACACACATCTCTCATATTTACTGGCTCGGTGTGTCAGTGTGTTACCTACACCTCCACTTGTATTATCTTGACCTTTGTATTAATGCAGAAAATGCATCTGCACCTGGAGGTAGGCAAACCATCATGAAGTCTCACACAAGAGCCCCGAGTGAAGATTCTAGACACGAAAAAAACGACCATTTTCTGGAAATTCAAGAGGATAAATGGGGAATATTTAGTCATAGCAAAGCATGTAAGAGCAGAATGTTCACACAGAAGACAGAGAGCTCTTGCTGAAGCTGTGAAATTATTATCATGTCAGACGCAAAGATTTAATGGCTTCAAATAAACGCCACAACCGAAGCTAGTAAACAAATGTGAAGGACTGGTGTGAAAACTCAGCATAGTGTAATTCATATTTAAAAGGGGAAAAATCTATAATAGTCTCTTTTTACTAGGAGTCCGTCAGCTTCCTGCAGTGTTTAAGATCAGGGTGGAGTTTTTTTTTTTTTCTCCTGATGGGAGCTTTTATTGCTCCTTGGCCGCTCCACTGAGAATTAATGTCACCGAGTCCGACTTGAGGCAAACAAAGACTCCAATATGAGCACATAAAATGGAGGGGTCAGTGAGATTTAGCATCCGCAATTTGATTAGGCAAACTTAGCTTCGCTTTGGACTATGACTCCGTTCGAGGGATTCGAATATGTCGTAACGCTCTTACTGGGTAAATGAAAGTTGGCGGCTATGAAGCGAGTAAGTTCCTCGTCTTCGCGAAGATTGAGCAATAAAACTTTTACTTGAAGTGTCCGTCTTATGCACTTCATAAAGCATTCAACTACTTGCACCGAAGCACCAAGTAGACGCGTGAGCATGCTGGATGTTCCAGATAAGATAAACCTACTCATGAAGAAAATGAAAAAAGTTGTGTAGAAAAAGAGAAAAATGGTGGAAGCACTTCATAACAATATGAGGAGATAGTGTAACTTTTCGGTAGGTTTTCCACCACAGGAAAGTCTTCAGGGCCGAGAACAACAACATTAAGTGTAACTATAAAAGGAAAAAAAAATTCATGATCGTTCACAGATTGCTATAGTGTGAAAAAGATTAATACTCATACGTTGCAGGAAAAGTGCTCTTATCTGCGCTAACTGAAAAAAAAAAAATAAAAAATAAAATCCCGAAGCTAGTTAAAATGCCAAGACCCAGCCGAGCGGAATATAAAAAGTGTCACGGGCGCATGGAATGCTGACCCTCTAGCTTCCGCGCAACAAATCTGCCATGCACGCACGTTAATCCGTGTGCACTTTGTCAGATAAAACTAATGAATTACCCCTGCTAGCATAAATCAGCGCGCTGCCTTTTCATGTTGGGCTTAATGAGTTATCGAAGCTCAATTAATTTGCTGCGAATTCCTAAAATGAACTCTATGAGCTTCTATTAAGTTTCAGCGGGTCTAAAAGCCTGTGGAAAAAGAAGTGTACTGTCGATATGCCTGGGAAAACAGCTAATACCCCCCCGAAAAAAAAGAAAAACACTTTGCTGTAGCTTAATTGTTCATTTCCCATCATATGATCCCTAACTCTCTCCATTATCATAATGATGAAAAACGATTGTGGAATACGCATGAAATCCGGGCCTTGAATCGCCTAATTGACGCTCTTATATATACATATATACATTATCTATACATAACCAAACAATAATATGCTTCTCCCTGGCAAACCAAGAGGGACTCATCAAAGTATCTTTGATGGATGCATCTAACTGTTTATGTGAAACTCATTGTAGCTGTCGAAAGAGTGCCTAGCCAGGAGATAGAAATCCAAATCTGTTATGCCAATTCATCCCAGTGGTAAAGAAAGTTAAAGCAACTTACTTGAGAGTAAACTGTTCTACTGTCGAGTTTGGCACCAAATACAGGTAGATGTTGAGTATCTCTCCAGGCTTTAACGGTTTGTCCGGTAGCCTCAAGAAGAGGTTTTTGTCCAGCTGCTTGTCCACTACCAGTTGCTCTTGACTGGGCTGGTACAGGCTGATGCTTCCAATCCGAAGTAGTGGCTGCTGGGATGTGCTCTCTGCCCTGGATGCTCCTCGCCTGGAATAACTTTCACTGCACTCCCCCTTGCTGTCTGGATCATGAAGGGTGTAATAGAGCTCTGCCTGGAGAGTTTCCCCAGACATCTCCAAAACATCTGCCACCGAGGGCTTCCTGCGGCCCAAGGGCGCCACATTGACATTAAACCAAGTAGACGGGAGGTCCAGTTGGGCCAAGCACTGTGCCAAGTTACCTTGGAGCCTGCAAGAAGTCTTGATTTCCCGAACATCTCGAAAGGCATGCAACCTCACACAAGGGAGTTTGTCCTGCACCTTGAAGTCGTCCCAGTCCCGGCCTGCAATGTAAAACAGCACCTGGACCACTGGGTTGCTTGCAAAGACCTTAGACTGCACAATGAATGCTCGCACCTTCCAGCTGACCGTCAGCCTACCTGGGATGTCCAGGGGACTTGACGGCTGTAAAAGATCTTTGGAAAGAGTCTGGTCCTGGGTGAAAGGACCCAGAGAGATGTTAACTGACGGTAACTCCCTGGTCTGAAAGACCACAAAGCTCTCAGAACAGTGCAAAGGGTGGCCACTGGGGGCATTCCGGGCTGAAGTTCGGCTCTCTTGAAGAAAGAACGCCAGCTGGGTGTTGGAGAGTTTGAAGCTGGCAGGAAGGTAGAGGTCTGGGGGGCTAGAGGTCGCAGTAGCAGCAGGGACATTAAGCAGAGCATCATAGTTGGTTGGAGAAACTTTACCTGCAACTGTAAAGAGAACAAAGAGAACATAAGATGGCTTTTGGTTTGAACAGAAACCAAAAAAAGTAGGATATAACACTCAATGTGCCACTAAACTCAGGAACAATAACAGTTAGTGGGCACATTCAGATTCAGATTTTTAAGCATGGTTATACTAAAGAAAACAAAAGATGATTTTATTTATTTATTTTTGCTAAAGTGAGATAATTGCATATTCTGAATATTAAGGGATAAGCAAGTGATATTTCATTGATTTTGATGACAATTAACTGCTTGCAGATGCTGTACAGTTTGTACAAAGACACCATCGCTCGGTGCACAGGGGACAAACATAATTAAAGAAATTTCGAAAAGTCTGGACCATACTTTCATCTTAGCTATAAATAGATGTGAAGAAACTGAGCTACCTCACACACAAAAAAAAAAAAACACAAACCTGAAGCGAAATCTAGCCAAAGCACAGATCGATATAAAAATCTTTCAGAATGACAATAACTTCACACATGAAACTACCATAAAGGTCACAGGGACATATGCAAACAACAAAAAAAAAGAACAACAACAATAACACCTCTACAAGCTACTGCTACTGCATGGCAAAAAAAAGCAAAACTGGTTGGGATGCAACATACTTATCAAAAGAAACAGTGAACAGAGAAGCCATGGACTGTCTTCTGGGTGTAGTAAAGCAGCAAAATGTCCCATATTACCACTTGCAGTGCAGCTTAACTAAAATACATTTGTAGAAAACAAAAAGTAGTATCCATTGAAATCTGAGGTACAATCCCAAAACAATCCAAGCCGTAGTCCAGATTTTTTTTTCAAAAAGCTTTTAAAACTAAAGTATATTCCAAAGTTTCCTAAACGTATCCACGTTGTTTAAAGGTCCTGTTTAATCCATCCATGTCCCAATCCCTTGGAAAACAAACACTGAGAGTGGAGCGAACCTCTGCATGAACTTCAGTCGGCATGTGTGTTCCAGCATGCTGAAACTCTCTATGCTCTCTTACTCTGTGAACTAACCCCTTCCAATCTGTGGCTCCTGCCCCAGAGCTTGACTCCTCCTAGCAGTTCCAGTAGCTCCGCCCACTTGAAGACAAAGACCAGACACCACCCTGTCTCACCACACCTTCCCTGAGCTTTATAATCACCACTTTAGTTTGTAGTCTGTGTGAAAACACAGGCCTCCCAGGACATTGACACCAGGCTGACTACAAACTCTCTTGCTCCATTTATCTTTTCCCGATGGACGTGTTCAGGCAGACACTGTGCATTTCTGAGTCTCGGTGTGTGTATGTGTGTGTGTGAGGGTTCCTGGGGTGTAGTGGGGGAGGGTTTGCATTACTTGAACGCCTTCAGGCAGAGACAGAAATGGGGGATTAGAGAAAAGATCATTGGTGAATTAGCCCTGCTCTCTTTCCCTGTCCCCAGACTTGCTCGGAAATACATTTAAATGAAAGAGGGGGATGGGGGTGGCACCCGTACAACACTTACTCCAGAGAATGGCTTTCAAAAAAAGAAAATAAATTTGTGTATGTGGGACTTTTTTCTACTAAATAATGCTTTTTTGGTTTGTCAACACCATTAAAAAAGTCACTGAAATCCTCCAGTTAGACAACCAGTTTCTGGCCACTCTGTTCTCTAGCTGAAGGTTACTATCTTTTTCGCTTTCAATGGAGGCGCTTCGATTGTAAACGGCTGGATTCGGTTTCGTTCTCGCTCCAAGGTCTGCGCACCTTTGGCACAACTGTAGACTGCGGAGTGAGAAATGAATACCTCCTAAAGGGATGAGCTAATGCCTGTGAAAGCCAATCCATTACAAACACATTAGCTGCTAAAGAGTGTTTCTCCAAAACCTTTCCAGAATGCAGTGGGACAGATGTTGTTGGGGCCAATGCCCCCCAAAAAAATCAAATAATAAATCCACCACTTCCTTTGACACGAACTGCTTTGGGGCAATGACTTCATGCGAGCTTGCAAGAGATGATACATAACCGCTCATCATGTTTCCCCTTTTTTCTTGCACAACAGCAACGTGACACATAATATCTCCCTTATTCATCGTCTCAGTACAGGAATAAATTATCTGTTGGGCCATTGCCAAATTACCTCCAGTGCTTTTTTGTCACCATCATTGAATCTTAAGTCATTGATATCCCCCCAGTAACTTAGCATCAATAGGAATCCCCATTACTACCTTTAACGTGATGCTAATCTTAAAATTCTTGGCTGGAACACTTTCCAAAAAATGATTCTTACCAGTGTCACTATGCTTTCGAGACCATAATCTTTTTTTCTTGTTATAAAACGGAAGAAAATCCCCCCTCCAAAAAATTAAACTCGGCAACCAGACACATAAGAAGATAACAGCATCCTTTGCATTACCGAGAGACCCTGACAGTGATAAAAATGTAATTGAAGACCTGGTGTTCTTGTTTGAAGTCACTTTAACTTTTTCAATTGTTTAAAACGAACGCACCGGCCTATTTCGCTTTTTGGAATTACCCAGGCAAATTGATCAGAGGATTGAGGTAATTAATAAGTTGCTCCTCAAGCGCTTTGCATGTTGAGAAATAAGGAGAGAAGAACACTTCCATTAAAATCGTTGTATTGAAATGTGCCCAGAGGGGGGGGAGAAAATGTTTTTTCTGAGAGTAGGAGGGATCGAGCAAAGCAAAGCGAGTGATCAAACGGCGAAGTGATGCAATGTGAAAGGTAAAACACGGAGCAGCAGTCGCAAAAAAAAAGCAACTTGATTTTTTTCCAAAATGAACAGCATGGATCTTCTTAATTCAATGATACGTATTGTTACATTAACCGAATTGAACTTTATTTTGGGTCCATTAGCATTTTTTCGGAGCTGGGAGTAATCGTTTTACCGACAAGAAGGGCTCTTGAGAAAATGTGTGTTCCAAATAAAGGTGTATCTAACTTTCTTTCTTTCTTTCTTTCTCTCTCTCTCTCTCTCTCTCTCTCTCTCTCTCTTTCTTTCTTTCTTCAATTGCATGAAGTCTCCGGAATTAAAAGTACTTCATAACTCAAGAAGAATTCATAATCCTTTTGTCGCTGCAGAGAGAATAAGAACAGAGTGTAATGAAGCCTTTTGATCTATAGGTCCTCTTACAAGGAGCGATTGGCGCGATCTGAAGGCGAGCGAATGAGCAGCGGCGTGAACTAGCATGACAAACAACAGTTGCAAATGAAGTGATTAGCATGTGAAACAGGCGCGGGCTGGGTGGCTGTTAGTGTCGTGGCAGGGCTCCTGTGCTGGTTGGGAAATGAAATCCTTCACTAAGTAACAAGGCTTAATCAATACGGGTCGTATAACAATAGAGAAGCCAGCACAAGCTCCTTAGTGAACGGTGGAGTAGAGAGAAATGCTATGTGGCAAACATTACTGGCTCTGGAAGGTTAAGTGTCGATGAGGTCAAATCAGAACTGTCTAACTAAATAGCTTTTTTTGCAGTGGCAAAATTTTTGGCAAACCGTGATAAGTGAAATAGCAAACCAGCTTTGGGCTTTTCAGCAGTTCATAGAGGGTAGATGCAGGGTGGAGGAAGAATGCAGTGAAAGGGTGACTTTCTCAGGTTACAAACTGGAAAGCTTGAGTTCGATGGTTGGAGCAGACGTTTTATAGTTTGCTCTATTCAAGTAGACCCCTTTGCTAGCAAGGAACTAAACTTTCTTTCGGCTTCTCCCATTAGGGTTCGCCACAGCGGATCATCCGTATTCATGTTCGGTTTGGCACGTTTTTACGCTGGATGCCCTTCCTAATGCAACCCTCCCCATTTATCCGGGCTTGGGACCGGCACTAAGAGTGCACTGGCTTGTGCAACCCTAATGGCTGGGGTTTGTTCCCTGACCGGGAATCGAACCCGGGCCGCAGTGGTGAGCGCGCCGCATCCTAACCACTAGACCACCAGGGGTTTTGCAAGCAAGGAACTCATGTTCACAAAAGGTTTGCAAACTGGACAACAAAAAACTCAAAGGCACAAGGTCACAGCAAGGTCTGCTAAGATGTTTGCTTTAGAAAATAATATATATAAATTATTTTGACATTCATTATAATTTAAACCCAGAATTCAACTTTAATATGGCATGAATACAACCAAAGGGGCAGGTACTACATTTACCTCAAGAATTATCGTAACATTTACAGGCAGATCCAAACATGTATATACATTTTTTATGTTGCATGATTAAGCTTTGTGTCCATATAATATACATTATACCGAGCATGTGGAAGTTACGTTGCTGACTTCTTTGAGGTCGAGTCTTGGGAATGTAGAAAGGCTAGCTCAGGTACAAAGGATACGTCTTCGGAGTGAGTTGAGACAAGGCCATGAGGGCTTTTTTTCTGAAGAGAATGGATGTCTTGTCCTGTATTGTCTCGTATTGTCTGTATTGTCTTGTATAGTCTAAGCTAAATGTATAGTGTTATTCGTGTCTGTACTTTTGAGAGTCACTACCAGCTGGAGACAAATTCCTTGTGTGTGTCAAAACCTGATTCTGATTCTGTCTGGGCCCCCTTCAATACATCGCCCAGCGACCTTCAAATTTCTTCCATTGGTTCCTCTAAATATCGATTGGACTATAATAAGTTTTATAATGAGCTCTATTGAGCAGAGTCATTTATTAAATGAATACACCCAATTAAATATTCAACTTTTTATTTTGCTGAAATTATTGAACATGATGTAAAAGTGTAACCCAGTTGAAAGACCACATATTTAATTTTCTTTTCTTTTTTTTTTTAACATTATGCTGGAAAGATCTTGCTAATAAAACTGTGGGAATGTTTCATTACGCACCGACCGATAGAAGTCGTCCGAAATGACTTGACATGACCTCGTAAGTACACCGCGCCATAATTCGGTCCATTACACATTCCAAAGATTGGCTGTTTGACATTGCACCATCGGTGTCGTCAGTATTTAGCCGTACGTCTTAGTGCACATTATGCAGTTTGGGCCATGGCTTTGAGTTCTTTCTGAATGCGAGTATCGATGCGGTACTCAAAGCCGTGAAATGAATCTGTGCAGTGGGGAAAAGCGACAACGCCACGTTACTAAATGGTTCAGCCAAATTACCTGGCAGGAGCATTTTTCAACCAACAGTGTGAATATTCCATAACTGCACATCCTCGTGCATTTAAAGGATGAACTGGGATGCTCGCATTCATTTCTGACCCGTCATCCCAACCATGAACCCCAGACTCCGTATGAATCCCAATCAATGAAAGCCTACGGGTAGTTAGCGAGTTAATGTTGCATCATCTTGTTATACCCAGGCAATTCTAACAGATAATCTATAAACACAACATATTGATACAACAGACCTACTGTTTTTTTAAACTTATCATATTGGTTTTATACATACATACTGTACACGATATATACAAAAGATGTTAGACACCTGACCAAGATTTGTGGGGTTTAGTAAAATCAGGTACTTGGGGTGGAAGGGGTAGTTCAGTGGTTAATATGTTGACTTCTGATCAAAATGTTGAGTTCACATCCCACCACCAATAAGCTGCCCCTGCTGGGCCCTTGTGCAAGGCCCTTAACCCTTAACTGCTCATTTGTAAGTGAAGGGAAAATTTCATGCAGACATCCTATACAATTATGTGCCTCCAACTTTGAGGTAAAAGTTATAGAACCACATATGGCTGGAAAAGTCAGGTGTACCAAAACATTTGTCAATGTAGTGTAGCCCGCTCGAAGAAGAGAACTTTTGTCTGGCTCTACGTATCAGAGACAGGTGTCCGTGATAAGCAGAGTGTGTATCTTGACTCCTGCCACACGGACTGTGCTAATATCGATCGTGCTACTCGAGAGCCTCTTGAACCATGTGAGATATGACTATGAACAATTTCAGACTGAGAGTTTTGACAAACCCAGTTTCCCAAGGCATGACTCCATCTTTGAAGTAAAAGGAGATAAAAACAACGTCTTTTGGCTGTAGATAAATCTTATAAACAATGCAATGGGAAACAGCTCTGGGCCGGGACGTGGTGGGGTCGGGTGGGGGGGACTGCTTAATGAAATCAGACTACGTTATGCTCTCTGAGCCACATCAGAGGACTTTAAAACAACCCACAATGCAAATATGTGGGACGAGTGGCGGCTTTAAAGTCAGCCGTGTTTTGACGACACGAACGTTGTTTTCGACAAAAGTATTGGCACTGAGGCTTATCTCATCGTCTAGACTTGATTCGATATGCAAATTGGGAAGCATAAAATATCCTGTTAATAAAGGAACACGAGCAACATTAATGAGATTCAGGCGTGCCCGTCTCCACCTCATGTTGATTAGTGAAAGAAAAGGATGACCTGTTAACCTGGTGCAGGTCAGACTTGAGAATGAACTGTTTCTTTCCTCTTCCCCAATTTAGATTTTTTTTTTTTTTTTACGTGATGCCAGTTGTGATTAAAATACTCAGTGACTGGCATCAAGTCAAGTCATAAATAAAATTAAAAAAAAGTGTGAAATTATCTCACCTAGCTCGGTTGCTTGGTTACCCTGCGTCCACATCCTTCTCTGTTTCTTGGCTGATGTGATTGGTGTGCAGGATAAGGGAAAAAAAAACTACACGCCAATAGCCATTTATGCCCATATAGAACTGAATTATTTACTTAATCTTTATATAATAATAATATATATATATATATAAATCAATATATATATATATATATGTTTATGGTAGAAGGCACAAGTACAGTATTATGCAAATGCTCTGGACACCAAATAAGGATTACCTATTAATTATTATAATATTTAGATTATACGGAGCATCTGCTATACAAGTCCTGTGAATGAGCTGTTACCATAGAAACAATAATGTACTAGGACGGGTGCGTTAATATTATAATCCTGTGATGTTTTTTTTCCATCAGCCACCACTATTGTCAAAGCTTCTCTCAAATACAATGCAATGCCTTTCTGACCAATCGTGTTTTGCAACAGCGCTGCTCCCATTTCCTGTCTTTAATTTAAGGTTTAACCTTTAATATAACAAGTTCCTGAGTCAAAAGTATTGGAACAACGGAAATTTCCTGCCATATGTGGTTCTTCCCCAAACTGTAGCCACGTTTATATGTACACTTTTTTGTCATTCTCATTCAAATCTTTCCCGATTGAAAGATTCGGTGGACTGTTTACATGAGACGTTCTCTGATCCGACATGGTGTTTAGACAAGCCAGGGCTTTTAATCGGAATGACTTTGTGACATGAGCACATTAACCTACGTCCTGTTTGCCGCCTTGTATTCCTGTCAACACGGCGTTCCATCATTACTTATGCGCGCTATTTTGATGTAAATTGTTGCTCCTAATCAAGCAACGGCGTGAATTTGTAGGCATGCTACTGCTGGAAGGAAAAGACAGGGGCAGGAAGCTGAGGGTTTTCGTGGCTGTGCATCTTTAAGGAGCATCTCAATATCATCTCAATATCCCTCCCTACGCGTGTGGATGAAGAGCCGTAGTGAGGACTGGTGGGAGCGGGTTGTATTGCTGGAATTTAGTGACCTGGAATGGAAACGAAACTTTTGCATGGGTCTTCGGTCATTCACACGTTTGTGTGGACGGGTAGAGGGATTTATAGCCCCCTAATTATGCGTGTCGTGGTTGTTTTATACAAACCCAGAAGCTGTGCAGAATACCGTGTTGTGGCAAATCAATTCGGTGTTCACGAAAGCAAAGAAAAAAATGTTTGTGTGTATCTTCTGCAAAGGAATGATGAATGGGCCGATACGAGATCTGATACGAACGCCAGATAAACAGAAGGCTTCGGAAATCACACAGAGATTTGAGGAAGCGCGTTTTGTCCCTCAGGTTTATCCCAACGATTACAATTTTATTCGGCATTTTTATTCCGATCGAGGTGTTTTTATGAAGAATTGACAAAGCCAGCTCCATGAAGATATGGTTTGCATGGAGAGTGGAGGATCTCCTGCTATAGAGCTCTGAACAAAACCTTATTGATCACCTTTGGAATGAATTGGAACGCTGACTGCACCCCAGGCCTCCTCACCCTAACATTAGGGATAAATTTTTTTCTTGCAGAAACCACACAAAGTGTTTGCTTTTCTTTTCTTTATATATACATTCTCAAGCTGAATTTAGTTTATAGTTCATTTTCCTTTAAATACATACCCCAGGTTTTGTCAACCTACATCAGTACCTGCGTTTACTTACACCCTTGTGGTTGAACGAGCACAAATCTCCAATCACACTCCAAAAATCTTGTAGAACATCTTCCCAGAAGAGTGGAGGTCATTATAACAGGAAATTCGGAACCAAATGTGGAATGGGATGTTCAAAAAGCCCATATGAATAGTATGATCAGGTATCCACACACTTTTGTCGATATAGTGTGTGTATGTAAAATATACTTGTGACAAATGAAATTTTCGATATGGTGAAGTAAAACAACTTCACATAATCAGCGAGCTAAGACGCAAGTAATATGGCGCATCAGGAAAAACACACGCGAGCATGTCCACACACCAACACACCAGTTGCCCTATAAACCAGGATTGATTTCCCTTTGAAATCTCTTTAATGAGGCCGGAAATAGGAAGTGATATGGATAAGATGGAGCCCGCTGGGAATTCTAATGACTCTATTGACTGAGATGGTGTCTTCTTATGTTGACAAATGGTTACAAAGCAAAACGAGTGCTTTCACCTTCACATAAAGCAGCTACACAACCTCTCTCAAATACGCAGATTTATGCAAATCTAGGCAGCCTGGGAGCCGATTTATTCTTCGTCTACGTGAAGACGTACATACTACATGTTCATAACTACAAAATCGTACTTGTGAACGACGTATCACAACACTACAGAGGCCGTATTGCATTAAATCGCATTGTACCGAATCGGATCGAAATCGGATCTGCACTGCACCGCAATTGGGGGTGAATCGTATCGCATCGCATCGGTAGCTGCTTTATATGTATATTTATGTATAATATCATTGGCTATGCATCGAGATGTCAGCCGAAGTTATGGAGATGCTCATCCTTAACCTCTAAGTTCCAGGAGAGATGTAATGCTGCAGCAAACAAAGACCTCCTACACATGTGTGTGCTTCTCAAACAGTTTCGAGACCTGCATACGGATGTAATGCTCGGGTGTCCACATACTTATGTATAAATCAGCCCCAAATTCGGGCCTCTTCGCTTTTAAGCATCTCAATGACATGATGAAAATGTTCACAAGGTAACGATTTTTTCTTTCGAGCCACAAAACCATGCCTGCGACGTTTGAAGCCGAACTCGATCAGAATCCGTGTTTCATCTTGTTCACTTAAAACAAAAAAGGATTTGAGAGCAAGGATTTTTCTCTCAGAGGGACGCTTGATGCAAACTCCAAACGCACACAAAAAGAGAGCAAACTGGGAAGAGAAGAAAATTCTCACAGGGAAAACAAGCTCTTTGTCTCACACTATTTGGGTCTTTTTCGTCTACCGGTTCCCATGGCGATGGCGTCTTAATGGTCCGGGCCAGGTCAAAATAACGACTTACTCTAAAGAAGTACGGAGACGGTTCCTTGCCAGGAAATGGGTGGAGAAAAAAATGTTCTCTTTTAATATGGCCATGCAGTTCTATTAGCTGTAGCATTGATCTGGACAGATAAATCAGATTAAGGCTCCTGGATGATCTGAGCTCAGTAAGAGCTCTATTCATTACAGTAGCCAAATCTTTTTTTTTTTCTGGCTGCAGACTTGTTTTTGTTGAAGAAGTGCTGAGCTGGTGACAAAAAGTAACTTAAGCCACCATACTTTTGGTGGGAAGCTGCTTTCTTAGTGTTTCTTTCTACCTGTTGAGTGTTGCAAATTGTTTAGAGAGGTCTAGAGAGGAATTATCAATGTATTAATTATATTTATATTGTAAATAGTACATGAAGATATGCTTTCCATGGGTTGGAGTGGAAGATCTTGAGTGTGATCTCATCCTTATCGAACACCTTTGGGATGATTTGGAATGGCACTCCAGGCCTCATCACATCACCTACATCAGTACCTGAATTTCCTAAGGCTCTTGAATGAACACAAATCCCAGCAAGCCCACTCCAAAATCTAGTGGAACAACCTCCCAGAAGAATGGAGGTTCTTCTAACAACACATGGTGACTGAAGGTGGAATGGGATGTTCAAAAAGCGCGTAGGAATCTTATAGTCAGGTGTCCACCATCTCGTGTCCATATAGTATATACGATAATAATCAAAGTTCAGAAATGAATTGCTTTTATTCAATAAAGAACAGCTTTGAGGAGCCGGGTATAAATTGTAAATGATTGTAAATAAACCTGATTAAATTTAATAGAAAAATACAATTTCAGCCCTATATGGACATGGTTAGGTTTACATAGAGTTACATAGAGCTGTAATTTAGCTATTACTTGGAGTAAATTTTCGAATTTTGGTCCTGTTCTATGTGTTCTATGTTTCCGACACACTGAGCGAAGTTGCATCTTATAATTGCAGGTTTTAGCAGCGAATCACGAACAACAGCCCTTTTCCAGAGAGTCTTTACAACAAAGATGCAGAAAATTCTCTCTCCCCGCACGATATAATGGAATTCTTATCGACATGTCAGTTTGGACAGAAATATGCTGTTTATTACCTGGGGTTACTTCTAAAGAGAGCTTTTTTTATAATGGGTGCATAACAAAATACAGCGTAACAGAGATTGCTTATCACAGATCGCTACGGATTTACTATACGTGTCCTACAGCAATACGTCTGGAAACACAGAAAATAAAAAGTTTGCCAATTTTAAGACCATGATAATGAGTATAAAGTTTTAGTATTACGGAGGTAATGACTGTGGCCATAATGACTCCAGATTTCATTTCTACTTCAATTTCCAATCAATAATTAAATCTTTAACTCAATTAATAACCAATTCAGTGAATGAAATTGTCTTTTTGAACCGGTGACCTTTTATACGCAAAAAGAATGGACAGGACGTAGTTATCACATGTTGACAAAAGCCTTTTCTGATGAACCGAGATCTAATTCATGATTGACTTGAGAGGAATCGGTACAGTAGATAAATACAGTGTCGGCTTTTTGAGTAACCGCGCTGCCTCACTTCTTGAAATGAAAAATTTACTCAATAATTTTAAGCATTTTGTATGTGAATTGAAATAATGTTATAATGAATACTGATGAAATAATGAAGAATAGAAGTTAACTAAAAAATATAGAATATAGCCCAAATAGTCATTTGAGGTCTAAGCTCTATAGCAGGCTACTCAAGAACTTCCACACACTTCCAACCCATGTAAACCATATCTTCATGGAGCTGGAACAAGTTTGGGTCTCCTAGTTTAAGTGAAGGAAATTCAATTCCACCTTATCCAAAGATACAATTGTACACGTCCAACTTTGAGGTAACAGTTTGGGAAAGAACCACATATGAGTAAAAAGGCAGGTGTGCAAATACTTCTATCCATATAATGCATTTTCATTTAGTCTGTATGTAGCCTTAATGCCTGACTGTTTACAGCATAAGGAGCCAAATCTGCTCTACACATTCATGAGAATCTAATGAGGGCTATCTTGAAATAAACTCGGCTGGCATCGATATACTAAAATCAACATGGTCTGCGAGCCGATTTGCCCATAATTGCCTGTTTATGTCATTAATTCATATTGAGTAGCCCGAACAGCGCTGCTGAATATTCTCGCAAAAAAACGATTTTGACAGATTGTGTTTTTTTTTTTTCAATACTGAAGGGAAAAACATTTTCGCTCGGGCGGATTTGTTTTTAATAAACGTCCATCCAAGACAAAATCTCCTTTCCAAACACTTCACTTTAACTTACAGCACAATTTAACCATCAGAATAATTGACCATGTTGCCTTTTGAGGAAGATTTCCTGTTATGAACATTGAGATGTGTTTTTGAAAGTCAAGTCATCTTAAGATGACTGCAAATGCTACAAATTGGGCTGAAGGGTTATTTTTTTTAATATTTTATGCTAGCTGAATTGAAATCAAAAATTTGAACTGAACTAACTAACCAACCATTAGACCTTGTTTCTTTAGACCTCCTATGCAGTTCCTGTCAAAGGTTTGGAAACATGTTCCTGTTGTTTATATTCAACAAACTAGATAATTCAACCGTATGAAGATTAGGTTTGAAAAAAATATATATGTCAATATACAGATGGTACACTTTATTTTAATTGAAAATATTCCATTAGCATAGAAAACATCTTTATACGTTTATAGCATCTAGACAGTTTGTTTCTCCAAACATTCAGCTGAAATACTTTGCGATGCCTCCTGTAAAACTTGCATAAGGTATTCTTTACTCGTTGGAGATTTCTTTCTAGCCTTGCGATCCAGTTCATCCCAGAGCAATTCAATAGGATTTAGGTGCGTTGACTGGACAGGCCATTCCATGATAAATAACACTCCAGCCGACTGTTTCTCTTTAAATAACACTTACAGCACTTGGACTTTTGCTCAGGTTGTCTTTTTGTATTTTGAAGTTGGTTCCAATCTGCCGCAGTCTATACAGAATTGCATGGTGTTGAAGTATGGAATGGTTGCCATGTTGGTTCAGTATTCCTTTCACCTGGAATAAGTCTCCAACCTTCCCTGCTCCCAAACAACCCCAAACTATTAAGCTTCCAACTCCATGTTTGACTGTGTGGGTAAAGCAGTCTGCTAACATCTCCTCTCCTGGTCTCCATCTAACACAAGTTCTTCTGGAGCCAAAATTGTCAAAAAAAAAAACGTTTTATATATATATATATATATATATATATATAAAACACAATCAGTAATTTCATCCATATAATTGCACATGTTCCTATAGAATTATTATTATTTTTTGAACGTTGAGTATTGCACGTAACTTTTTAAAAAATGAATGAAAATAAACAGTGGGGAAGGAAAATATACGATGAATCTAAAAAATGATTAGACATTTCAAATAAATACCATTTTTTTGTTAATAGTTTCTTTTTATTCACTGTACTAATAGTACTCTATATTATTCACTGAACTTGGAAAAAAAAAAAGAAAGCAGTAATATATTTTCGGGATGTTCAATGAATGCTGAAGGTCACCGCTTATAATTTGGAGTAATGGTTTGAAACTGACAGAGGCATTTTAATTCCTGAATTGAATTTTACATGTCCTGAAGAAAATGTGAGTGGTGCTTCAGTCGTCACCAGACGTTTATTTTTCCCCGGCAAAAACGTTTCCTTAGACGGAAAAGAACTATGTCTATTTATCTCATTATTTTATTTTCCCCATTATATATTTCTATATAAAAATTCTCCCCGCTGGGTGAATAAACATTTTGACATGTCACACATGTTCTTGGAGTATTTGGTTGGTTACCGCTCACGTGATGACAAAATGTCACGTGGCATCAATATGATACCCAGATCACTGCTTATGGTTTGGAGTAATTGATAGGAGCCGACAGCTGGGAAAAACTTTTTGTTCTTGAATATAAAATGGGGTGCTTGAGGAGAGTGCAGGGTCTGATCAATTCTTGCCAAGTAGAAGAGTAGTGAATGCTATCCACTTCATCAAGTAATTGGAGTGGGTTTTGTTTTGATTATTGGCCCAATCGTTTCTCTGCTTCATGGACGTGAAACCAGTAAATCATCTGCATAACCGTGATTGATGGTATACTTTGTGTTATGGTTGATGTCTGAACGCCAGTTGGGGTACGACTGCAAATAAAACTTGAACACAAGGTCGATCGGGCAAATGGTACTTTAGGTACGACCCCAATTCCAAAAAGATTTAGTCACTGTGTAAAATGTAAATAAAAACAGAATGCATTGATTTGCAAATCTCATAAACCCAAATTTTTTTACAATAGAACATAGAAAACACATCAAATAAGGAGTGAGGAGCTGAACCATTTCAAGAAACAACTTAAGCACATTTCGAATTCGATGGGCGCAAAAGGTCTCAAAAAAGACTGTCCAAAATAAGTGTTGTTATAATTAAACAGTTGGAGAAACATTTTGCAACTGATGAGGTTAATTGACAACAACGTAGTAATTGATGATTGGGTATAAATAGTGTATCTATTGTATAAATCTAAAGTCTTTCAGAAGTAAAAAATGGGCAGACTGTGTCTACAAATTGTGGAACATTTTTAGAATAATGTTCCTGTACATAAATTTGCAAAACAGTCGAATATCGCGTCATTTACATTACACACGTTTATTCGTATTTTTCGTATATACGATTTTTCGAGAAATCTGCACTGTGCAAAAGCAGTATTGGATACCAGTGATCTTCGGGCCTTCAGGCAGCATTGGATTTAAAACGGTCTTGATTCTGTAATGGAAATCACTGCATACACAGTTTGTCATGTCATTCACAAATGCAGGTTAAATCGCTATCATGCGAAGAAGAAGAAGGAAAATCTACACGTGAAAAATCCACATTTTCACGTTTTCCACTTTGCCTCAGTTCATTATAAATGAGTTTTCCCCCAGAAAAGACGGTAGCATTTCCGGATCTGCATTTCCGGCAATTAGTTGCAAAAAGTTGCTCCAACTGTTTAATTTTAATAACACTATTTTTTTTTCCAGACTTTTGTTGCCCCGTCCCAACTTTCCTGAGATGTGCTGCAGCCATAAAATGATAAGATTTGCAAATCATTGCTGTTTTTATTTACATTTTACAGTGTGCAGTGTAGTTTTTTTGGAATCGGGTAGTAGCATAGACCTTTGATCCCCCCAAGAACACAACAAAGTAATAAATAATGTATATAGTTTCGTTCGATAGACAGTATATGCAGCTATACAAACAGAACACTAAAAGAAAAATGCTGTTGTTCCCAATTCTCAACAACGGTGATGCTTGTGTGAATTCATTGGATTCAATGAAAAACATGATTCCATGCATCGAAAAAAGTCAATCGTAGCCCCGGGGCAGATCAAAGACGTATTTATAGGCACCGAGAATTTAATATCAGTTCATGCACTACTTTTAGAAGAGGCTTTATGTTCAGTTGGTGTTCGTCAGCCAAACAAGTGAACTGGATAAGTTCTAACGGTGCTTCAGGCAGCTGGTACCTCCATCCAATTACGTTTGTTGTGCCAAAACCTTGCCCACACTTTTGTGTGTCTGCACTGTGATTGTGACGGCAACAAATTCTAACGGGACGCTAGCAGGTCGAGTTAGCGGCATTAGTCGTGCCTCATTAACTTCCTACACAAACAGCTCGGTCAACTTCCACCAGCTGCTGATGTCAGAGCTTCACTGCAATCCAGATGCACGCAGGACCTCGAGGGGTGAGGCAGGTTATGATATCAGCATGGATCATTTCACTGCGGCAGGTCTTTTTTCCCGGTTGCACGGAACTGTTGATGAAATGGCAGCTCGTTTCGTAAAGAGCAAGTCAATTGTTCAAGAAAGCTTTCTTGATCTTAATCTTTCCTTAGAACGCTGGCAAATAAAAGGAAACAGACTGCACCTATTAAATATTCACGAAACTCTTAGAAAGCAAGCATATGTTTTATTGATTGGGGGGGGTGGTAAAGCAACAATGGAGGGTTTTTAACTTTTAAGAGCCCATTTGGGCAAGGCAAAAAAAAAAAAAAAAAACAACAACAACTTTCTCTGGCTTTATATGCACAAGCGCTACCTCTCTGGGGCCATTTCGCTCGCTTGGTTTTGCGGAGATTTTCAAGATTATACCATCGGATTCTAATGTACCCTGATGGCAGACTTCCTTTTAACTGAGCACTGAAGGAAGTTAGCGTTTGCTCACAATGGATCATCGGGGAGATATTAAAACCTTCTTGGTGGAAGCAGAAGAAATGGACTGAGAGGAAAGCTGTTTTTCCATCAGACACCAGAGACTTGGGGAATAAAGGAGTTCTGAGATCTTTTGTTTCAAAGTGGTTGTTTTATGCTATAGTGGCCTTTCGCTTGCTAATGGAGCGCACTGAAAGAGTTTACTGCAAGATCCTGCTTTCACAAATTCTGTCCATGCACCGATACAAGAGACAAAAGCAGTGTCACCCAGCATGTACACTAGGGGTATAACGTAATGCTAAGATCTGTATCTCTTTTGGAACTCTTTGTCTATACTATATCTATATCTTTATCTAAGCTAGAAATGGATGTGGCACCCTATGACTATGCCCCTGGAAACACCAAATAAAATAAATAAATCCCAAGGCATGCAGCATAACAAACAGTTTTTGTCTGTCCTGCAATCTTCATATATAACGGCTCACTCTTTCCTCCTATTCATATCTGTTTTTCCATCAATTTAGAACCAAATAATATATTCTTATTCCACTACATCCTTAACGTACAACAATCAGCTCAGATATTTTCCATTCATCAGTCCGTTGCCATCACTCCGACTAGATTTATTGAACACATGAACCAGGCCCTTGAGCACAGGCATTTCCTCTGAAGTGCATCTTTGCCAAAGTTCTTTTCTTTCTTTACATTCTTTCACAAACATCCTTCCCCCTCGTCCTTCTTGACACGTAAGACACCGTTTCCCTTGTGTGTGCATTCCAGGCTTTCGCAAGGAGGCTTCGCTAAGCGCTAGTATAAACCGTGTGCCACTTTTGTCAACAGGATTCTTGTGCTTCCCGGCGAGCGGTCTATCACATCTCCCATTCTCTGTCACGGCGATAAGAGGCGCGAAACGGAGATTAGCGGGTTGAGAGCCGAAGGCTTTACCTTGCTCCTGCCCTCCCTGAAAAATGAGGAAGAAAGTAAGGCTCAAATTTCCTCAGTGGTAGCTGACGCTTCGAGAAGAACTTGTCTACAGCGGCACTTTTTTTTTTCCCATCGTCTCTCCGAATCGATTATAGTCACACTTCTTTTTCGAAGCACGCACCATCAATTACAGTAAGGCTTAAAATGGATTCCCGTCCTCCGTCCCACCCTATGTCAAGAAATCATCATTCTAACATGAGTATATTACCGCACACACACACACCCTTACACATGTCCTGTAATGTATTTTCCCAGAATCGCACACAAACAATGAGTTACATAATGTACACAATTAGATACATTATATAGCAATTGGTTCAGTTCGTTCCTTTGATCAGAAATAACATTACGTTTTCAATAAGCAGATTCCCCCAACACATCTACATACATGAACTAAATAAAGTTCCAATAATAAATATATGAAATATATAGCTTCACCATATCTTCTGGTCCGTATCGTAAGTTCTTTTGTCATGTGACTTCCACAATTATTGTAACTATAATGTCAAGATTTGGCCAAAAAAAAGATCTATCGCACTGTGTAGCGTCACATGATTTAAAAAACAACTCCGAATAGAAGAGTCGAGAGAAGAACTACTCAATTCTGTTTCTTGTACAAAACCCACTGAGATTTTGCTATGCTTTGTTAATGCGTGTCCAGTAGAAAATGAACGAATCACTCTTTGAGGCTACTCGTTCTTTTGAGGACATATTCATATCTTCATATTAAAGACTCGTCTAAAATGAACGAATCACTACTCGTTCTTTTGAGTCATATTAAAGACTCGTCGAAAATGAACGAATCACTACTCGTTCTTTTGAGTCATATTAAAGATTTGTTTAAAATGAACGAATCACTACTCGTTCTTTTGAGTCATATTAAAGACTCGTCTAAAATGAACGAATCACTACTCGTTCTTTTGAGTCATATTAAAGACTTGTCTAAAATGAACGAATCACTACTCGTTCTTTTGAATCATATTAAAGACTCGTTTAAAAGGAACGAATTGTTCATGAACAACCCATCACTAATACTCATGACCATTAATCCCTATTGCCACAGTCCACAATATGGCCTAGAGCTTATCATAGTAGCAAATTGGGACGGAATGACTATATTTGGCCATATAGTGTATAAAGGAGTAATTAATTTACAGTGATAATAGATGTCCTATAGACTTAATACAGCCAAATAATCAGTCAAAAGCGTACCCGTTGCATCCATAAAAAATAAAAAACACATAAACCCAAGGGCATCATGCTGAGCTCTTATGCTGAGCCACTTCACCTTTTCTGCCATCTGTCACATTCCCATCAGTTCCTAGTGCTTTGACTGCTACACTTTTGCTAACGATCCTGATCTGAATACATCTGTTTGTGTCTGCTCCACTTTAGTGACGACACCCCCTCACCCCACTTCACTCTCCCGGCCCCCATCCCTCAGCGTTTTAATGTCTGTGTAAAAGGTCCTAACGTCTCCACCCCTCAATATGGGCCTGCAACAAAAGGCTGTATGCTCGGCGTAATTACACCAAAGCTCCTCTGATGAGGTCCCGATGTGCAAGAAGGGTGCTTCAATTATTCATGTTGAAATGCATCAAAAGGGCTTAGAGAAAGTATTTTTTCCCCCATCCATAAGTAGCCTACTCCTTTAGAGTTCTGTTTGAAGACCAAGTAAAATGTATGAACAAAATGTATTTGAGGCTGTCGATCTGGACTGAGTTTGAAGGATTAATATATATTTTGAAGTTTGAAGGATTAGTATGTAAATATATATATATATATATATATATATATATATATATATATATATATATATATAGTATACTGTATGTATAGCCTTGAGTAACATGAACACATCTTTGAACACGTATTTCCACCAATAAAATGTTTGCATGGGGGTCAAATCACAGAACGGCAAGCAAAGAATTGTAAACAAATGCGAACATGTTCATAAACTATTCATTACTAGCTTGAAGCTGCACCTTTTAACTCTACTTGTACAGATACACAGTGTATACAAGTGGGCATAAATCACTATCTGGGGCCCATGTAACAACCTTTCAGTTCTGGGCTATTAGTTGTTTTTTTTTTTTTTGCATAGCTGAACAATATTAAACATAAAAATAAAAATGTTTGTTACTTACTAAAAAAAAACAATTGTTTTCACTTGGTACATAGCTATACTTATCCTGCAATGATACGATGTGTTTATCATTGAGAGTCTGGAAAGACGGAATATTACATTAGAAAATTGTAAAAATGTTAAGGTAAAATTAATACACCAGAAACAATCACAACGCATGAGATTTTCCTCGTGATACAATGACATAGTGAGAAAACGGGTTAAGGTCATGAGAAAATTAAGTCATGAGCGTGAGAAAGCAAGAAAGAAATATATATTATAATGCATGGTCTCTTAGGACTTCCATATAAGTTGCCTCACAGTTAAAAAATATAAAGTGAGGATCGAAACTGCCGTATTTTTCGAACTATAAGCCGCTACTTTTTCCCCACGTTTTGAACCCCGCAGCTTAAACAACGAAGCGGCTTATTTATGAATTTTTCCTGGGTTTTTCTCGGTTTCACAAACTTCAAGCCAAAAAACTGAACCCCATAACATTAGACCAATGAAATTTCCGAACGGAAACCAAAAAACGCACCTCACCTGTGTTCTGAGCTTTACGACATCGGGAGAAAAAACTTTTTTTTAAATGCACGACGATGCCAAAAGAAAAACTCCCGAGAGAAATAGTTGTGAAAGGAAGGAGGAAGACAGTGAACAATGACTTTCTTGGTAGGCTACTGTTTAGATACAAGCCGTTGTAGCGCGTTGAGTCAGGGTGAAGGGATAGCTCGCTAACTCCAGTTGCAACAGAAATCATATAAGCACAGACAGGTTTCCAAAACTCGTGCTTTTTTTTTTTTCTTGGCAACAGCGTTACGGGTTAGTCAAAGAAACTTAGAAATGAGCATTAGAAAATAATAAGGACATATTCCTCGGTCTTGCACACATGCAGTAATACCGGAAAAATGCGGCGGCAGGCTATTCCTAAAATGCCGCTCTGCTCTTAAAGGAGCCACAACATATTTCACCCGTTACACCGTGTAACAGACACTGTCTTTCGTCAAAGCCTGTGTAAAGTTCATTAGTTTCAGTGTAGACAGGCTTATAGACAGGTGCGGCTTATTTATGTTTAAAATAAAAAATTTGTCAAATTCAGTGGGTGCGGCTTATATAAGGGTGCGCTTTATAGTCCGGAAATTACGGTACATCCTTTTTGTCTAATATAACTACACAAACCAACACAAAGTCCAACATTAATAAAACTTATTTTAACTATATGCACTAAATGAACAAAAGTATTGGGATTTTCCATCCATTTGTGTCTCTTTCCTAAACTGTTACCATAATGATAAAGGTACACAATTGTACAGGATCTCAGGATGTGGTAGCACAACATTTTCCCTTCGCCTGAATTAGTGGATTGTTCCAGCATGACAATGTCCGTGTGCACAAAACCAGCTCTATTAAGATACGTTTTGCATGGGTTGGAGTGGAAAATCTTGTGAAAGAGCTCTGACCTCAAGGGGACTAAATACGGATACGGGATGTTCAAAAAAAGCACATGAACTTTATGTTCAGGTGTCTGCAAACTTTTAGTCTTATTCTGTATGTCCCTTAGTCTGTATTAATGGAGTGAAAAATCATATCTCCTCACCATGCGTTATCAACTTATGTTATCTAGCAATAAAAGTACCCTTACATTACATACAATTACACAGCTGTGAGAAAGTGTCGCTCCACTTTTTTCGTTGAAATTCATTTAGTCCCAATTGCTCTCCGTTCTCTTTTCATTTCAGGTTATTATAAAAAGAAGTCCATCGGGATTTGCTGTAACAAGAGTCGACCGAGCGGGACTCCAGTCTGTGAGCTGTATCCGAGTGCTTTACCACCACTTTAAAAGTAGGCTTTCTGTTCAAAAGGATGTAGTGCTCTTGTAGTGAAACATGGCAGGGTTATGGAGACCCGTCAGCACATGCTGATTTGGACCGAACTTTTGATTTTGTGGATGTAATGAAAGATATGCCATACTTTACCGTTTTTTATTTTATTTTTTTTTTTTTTCAGCTTTCCCTGTGAAACCGATTGCTTGTGACTACCTCTGTGGAAAAGGCTATCTGCCCTCTTTCACATAGATACGTTTAAAAAAGTGAGACAGCTTACCACCTCTCTTTTCCTAGGAGTACAAAAATGTTCACTCTCGAGACTCCATGCCATCATCAGGATTCGGCCTCACGATCTCCTGACATTACAGCAAACAGCTTTCCTGCTGCACCACCCGGGAGATGCTTATTTTTTCTTATGAACGAGCTTAATAAATGAAAAATCGGATGGTCTTGTAATGCACTCGTGCACAAATACACGCACACACACACACACACACACACACACACACACACACACACACACACA
>JAAIIK010000078.1:3267394-3290038 GCA_014706435.1 Silurus glanis
CACACACACACACACACACACACACACACACACACACACACACACACAGAGGTCCTGGCTAATTAATCGGCTGTAATAATTCCCTCAAAGCCATTGAAAAGAAAATGCAGACCTACACATTGCCATACATATGGCTATATTTTCTCAGACAAATTTCTTATTATGTTCATAAACTTGTCCTCCATAACCTATATGATTATATATATATTTATATATAATTTGTATTTTTTTCTCTCTCTCTATTACGCCAGTAGCCTAATAGACTGTAAATGAAGCATGGTCATGTTTCTACATATTTTCATCATGTCTAGCTTTTTTTTTTTATTTTGGGGAAAAAAAAAAACCCTGAATAAAACTCAGTAAAACATTGCATTAAACGACTCAATTACATGAACCTCAGCAGATGAGAGCAAAAGAGAGAGAGATCGAGAAGGAGAGAGAGTGAGTAATTTCTCTTGACTTGACCTATTTTTTCACTATAATCTTCTTTTGCTCTGAATTGTGCTAGATGGGACATGAGAGAGAAGAAAGAAAATGAAGTGCACCGCCTGAGACCCCCCCCCGGCCTTCATTTACAGTCACTTAAGGTAATGTCGCAGCCCAAGATTGTAAGATTGACTGTAGGCAAAGATGTGCTTATTATTATTATTATTATTATTATTATTATTATTAGCTGATGATGATATTAATGGTATATATAATGTTATATTATATATTAGCTCTTGAAGATGTGTGGCTTTCTCATTGGACAGATTTTCCTACACAGACCAAATGAAAGGGCAACTTCCATTCCCACTGAAAGGTTTTGAACGAAGCAAAATCTGAGCCGAAACTTGAGTCACAAACACACCTTTCTTTGGTTTGTCAAGGAGGTTTCACATTTTGCACTACACGCATACATTTATACATTTTGACGATCAGCCGCTGGAATATCGAATGTCTCAGAGTAACTTCATCTGTTGCCCAAATCGCAATCGGATTTCTGTGTGGACGCTGAAATATTCAGTTCTTTTAGACAATTCGATTAGGCTATTCGATTAGGCTATTATTTAAAAAGAAATACTGTTACAACGTCTTCTCCAATGGCATAATTGTTTAGAACATGTTGCTCAGCCTTACACTTTTTAAAATCCAGTTTTAAAAACCGCACCCAGTAAAGGAAGTGCAGAAGTGTCTCAGAATACCTGACATGGACACTTTAAGGCTAGTAATGAGAGCGCATGGCATCATCCTGGAGCTGAGGAAATCGTAAAGTATGGCCGAATGATGGACGTTATGTAAGCTCGTCTAGAATGTGGGTATGTTTCCCCCAAGAGGGCCAAAACTCAGAACTCTCACCATGCCACGAAACTAACTCACTCACTTCGCACTCACGACACATATTGTTCTAGTACAACCGAAACTCTTCGTGCTTGCTGTAGCTCAATAGCAACTCGCTGTACTCCACTCCATTCTCAGTTTAGGGAATACAAAGCAGACTTCAGTCGATAACCATGACACGGACAGCTGTGTCGCCCTGAGACGCATTAGCCGAAACCATGTGATCCAGTGACATTGACTCTTCCCAAAATAGAAATTAAAAATATCACTAGTGCTTGTATTATGTATGATTGCTGAGATTACAATCACCTGCCACTTTCGAGGGTTTGCATGCGTTGAGGGACATGCTAGGCCTTTCTCGTCCTGCTCAGTCTCAGTGGCTGTAGGTGAAAGGTGTCAGCGCCGTGGCCTGTCATCATTCACCGACTCTGACAGCCTTGTCACTGGACTGTCGCAGCTGTTGTTTGTCAGCGAGACAGGAAAGGACTGCATTATATGGCCAAAAAAAAGATGATTAGGAGAAAGGATGGCTGGTCATGACAAGAGATAGGAACTCTAAGACCTTGTGCCCTGGTTATACCAGTGACCACATGCAAGAGGATGCATGATAGATCTTGTATGTGTTAGTCAGACTAGTGGCCTCAATTGTGCAAGTTATCCCAAGGACCTTACAAGTATTGGTTACACCAATGATAAAGTAATGTAATGTAGTTCCACCAAAGTTCTCATACATCCTAGAAACACCAAGGACGTCAATAGGTGATAGTATCGCCAATGGCCTCATATGTCTCATTTGCACAATTGCTACCTGCATTTCATTGCTGTGTACCTGTATCGAATGCGATTTTCAATAGTCCTTTGCGATTGCTGTTGTCAGACTGTACGAACATGATCCCCATGTCATACTGTAGGATCTCAATTGTCATAATGTCGGACTGTACGACAGTCAAAAACTGACACACACAGAAAAAGACTCGTCTGAAATGTTGTCATCAATCCGTGACACCTTCAAACCCGCGTTCACTCGCTAACGGACTGAAGAATTCATTTTGTTTGTTCATCGTAGGAAAAGTCACACTGCAGGAAAGAGTCTGAAATCTTCTGACACGGCCAGAATTTCATCGGAGGAAACAAATTCGGCTCTCAGTGAACATGTTAAACCAGCGATCAAAGACTACAGATTTAGACCAAATCGTGGCCAAAAATCTCAGTGTGCACCTGGCATTAAACACACCAAGGAACATATTTGTGCTCATAATCTGCGCTTGTATCAGCAGTAATATCACAAGTTCTTTGTGACAACAATCACCTTATGTGCGTTAGTAACAATAACGACCTCATACCTTCAAGATACCCTCATGTGTAGAAGTTTTGCCAATGATCTCTTAAGTACCAAAAGACATCCTATGTGGTACTCACACCAAAGTCCTTATTTGTTGCTGGGAGACATCCCTCATCCTGCTGGGAGACATCTCCCATATGTACTAATACACTTAGAACATCACCCCTTAGTTACACCATGGATGCCATACATGCTAGAAGCAACAATATCCTGCTATGTGCTTTTTCCTCTAATTCCTATAGTGTAATACAAACGACCTCATACGTGCTATACACACAATGACATGAAGTAATAGGATGCACACACGTAATTCAGCATAGCCCCAATCTTAGAAGGTCAAAGTCCAGCAGATATTAGAGTTTTCCCTGCTACAGATTTCAGTCAAATGTCTTTGATCAGGAAATTCATCAAACTGTGCTCTCAGTAGTCTGTGGCTTGCTTCAAGAAAACAGCGAATAATGTTAGGTATGATTCTTCCTATTCCAAGTTTCATAATGGTGTGTTAAACCATGGAGTGTTCTGCACAAAAATGGAATCTGAGTGCCTTGCCCTGAGTGCCTTGCCAAAAGACATGTATTCAGATCTATGAATCGCTGCTTATTTATAAGGGGCCTTAGGGGGCCAAGCACCGAAGAATCATAGATACCCAATTGTTATTCTAGCATTTATTATTATTACTATTCTCTGCATCTTCTATTCTTCTGGGAAAGACTGTCTATGGCAGCCCATGGAATAGTCTGGTAAAAAGTTGCCAGATTTGGCAACCTGATCGAGCAGGGACTGCCAACGCTCTAGCACTACTATTGGGTCAAATCTGAGCCTAACTTGGAAGATTGTCGATGATCATAATTTCAACTATTTGTCCAAAATTCAAAAGCTATGCATTTCTGGATTGAATCAAGTTAAACGCATCCTTTTCAACTTAATTCGATTTTCGATTTTCTGCCATCTTGTCAACAGCAGTATATTCGCCACTCTTTCTGAAAATCCTTTTGTCTAATCATCATCAAATTTGGCATGCACAAATCTTCAAAGTAAGCCTCAGAAGATAATGATTAAAAACTATTTCTTACTCCAAATGTTTTGCCCATAAAGTGCCAACAAATCTGACGAAAAAGCCGCCAAACAGGCTGAGGCTGTACCCCAAGAGCGGCCTTGCAAACTGGTACAAATCTTGGTAAGCATATTTAAAACCCTGCTTTGCAAAGAGCTATAGCAATCATTACCATTGGTCAAATTAGCAAAAGACACCACTACAGGTGACAGCAGTAGTGGCAGCTGTGGCAGCAATGCCACCCTGCTGTCCAATGTCGAAACATACACCCCAGAGTGATACCACAAATCGCTCTTCAATCCCTGTGCCTAATGTTATGGCTCTGCTTCCCATCTGGTCCACACAATCATGAGAAATGTTTTAAAGTATCCCAAAAGTTCCTTATCCACAACAGAGCGTGACAATGGGAGAAGAAAGCGTGCTGGGCATGCACAGTTTGTGTCTGCCCCATGGCCTTAACATCATTTCCACCATTTTGATTCGTTTCGAAAACCTAAACATAAACATTTTCAGATTTATTCCGCTTGGAGAGCAGATTGAAAAGTATGTATTTTCTGTGGTGAACATTTTTCTATTATTTAATGTGGCAAGACGAAAAGAACAATAAACATAGCTGTAATCAAATCTACCTATGTTGGTGTGGACTAGACTTAACTCTGATCTGACTTGCTATGTATTGAGATTCCCTTCGCTCCATCTTGGTCTCTACAAACACCAGTCTCCCGCATAATCAGGTTCGAACAGTATCTGTCACTGAAGCAATTCTTGCTGTCCTCTGTAATGCAGATCGGAATATTCATTCATTTTCTCCCGCTTATCCGTAAATCGGGTCGCGGGGGCAGCAGTCTAAGCAGGCCCCCGCCTTCGACTGCTGCCCAATCCTCACAGCACCGTCCCTTACGGTCCCTCCTGGACCCACGTCACTCCGACGTTACGGACCTTGATATTTCCCTCGTAAGGGACCCCCGGAGCATAGAGGGTTAAGGGCCTTGCTCAAGGGCCCAAGAGTGGCAGCTTGGCGATACCGGGCTTGAACCCCCGACCTTCCGATCGGCAACCCAGCGCCTTAACCGCTGGAGCCACCACTCCCCAGATCGGAATAAAGTTAGCCAAATGATAGCTTACATTTCCAGGTGTCCCCCCTAGGAGACACCCAGCAAAAGAAAAAGCTCACAAGCTACAAATATCCAGCCAGAAAAGGGTTTTTCGTCCAGACCAAATCAAATCTACTTCTAAAGTGATGTGAGGTAGCTAAGCGATGTGATGGTGGAAATCTTTCTCTATGGGCTCCTGTGGTTTTAGCTTGACTGTCCCATTAAACAGCCATTATAGCGTAGAGACCGTGTACAAAGTTCATTTTAATTATGTCGATTTTCCAGAAATTAGACCTCATTACTAAATTTGGTACTCGCACTACCTCCTGTGATGACTTCTATTCTGAGGTGGGTGTATGAATAGAAATGGTACATGGAGAAAAAAAAAGTCTCACAGGCACATACACACCGACAAGTACACACACACACACACACACACACATAGTGTTATCTAATTGTCTTTTTTTGTGTGCTGGAACTGATTTCTAATTGAGTATGCAAGGAATTGGAGTGGGACAAGCTTCAGTAAACACTGAAATGATCAAGAACACCCACTCTCACTCCTCCGACTATGACTAAAGTAATTATCAGGAAAGAATGGCATGTATTGCTTGGCGTGATTCCCGCCATTGGTAGAAAAAAAACTTTCATGAAAAACCTGTTCGCAGCTGACTGTTTGGGCATTTGACACAACTGGAAAATGCAGTCAGTTGACTCAAGTATTATATTAAGCAAGTAGACCTGTGTCTTCTTTGTCTTCTTCTTCTTCTTCTTCTTATAATTATTATTTGCTCTCTGTTCAATTTATGACTTGAAACATGTAGATTTAGGCTCATCTCACTTCAAATGAGCGAATCTTCGAAATCCGAGCGTGGAAAAAGCTTGTCTGTTGGGTGTATCTGTCATTGAAGCAGATCAAGCTCGACATAATCAGTGCCTATGAAAAAATTATAATAAAATTAAATAAATCAAGCAAATACTGACTGGTAGCCATTCTTTTCAAGGCTGCAGAATTTTTTGTATGTATAGGCGGAATAACAAACAAAAGAAACAAAAGAAAAGCATTAATAAAAAAAAAAAAAAAGGTTATTTTTTTTTGTTTACCAATTCCAACAACACGCTTCCCTGATCGATGTGGCTGTCAGACAAACCTAGAAGCTAAAGTACTTTGGAATATCCATTAATATAATTTCCACCAACACATCCAACAACAAAAGGAACACTGGTGCTTCTCAAAAAGCCTCCATTCTAAAATGAGTCAGCTTGAACATGACTCATACCAAGAACAGGCTTGGTCATTTAGCTCGTTCAACCACCACCAGTTGTTCATATGACGCCCTTTTAAGTCATTTTATTACTGGAATCCAAAGGAACCTTGTTTTCTACAGAAACTATAATAAAGACTTGCACTGACAAAGGTTACCAAGAAAGCCTTTGATGATGTCACAACATTGACAAAACGTTGTGAAAAGTTTGTGGTAAAGAGAGGTATTTATTTTATGCAAATTTCAAATTCGAAAACAATGCAACAAATACCACTATTAAAAACTTGCTGCAGCACCCAAACTGCCAGAAGGAGAACAATTATTTGTTTGTCACATATACATTAAAGTGCACTGAAATTCCTTTATCCGCAGGTCCTGACTTGTTAGGAATTTGGGGTCGGAGCATAGGGTCAGCTACAATAAAGTGCCTCTAGAGCAGATAAGGATAAGGGCATTGCTCAAGGGCCCCAGCAGTGGCAGGTTGGTAGTGGTGTGGCTTGAAAGCCCATCCTTCTGATCAGTAACTCATAGTACATGTAAGATATTGTAGGTCTGATTACAAAAATCGCACATATAAGACACATTTGTTAAGAGATTGTAATTTTGGACGCTGACTACACCACAGCCCTGTGATGTCAAGAAAGAAAACCTGGTCACTTTCTGTGTGGGATGATTAAAATGCTCTGTCTACCCTGACAATCGAGGCAAAACTAGTCAATTGTGGTTGCCTGTGAACTCCTGTATGTGGAAGCTGGTAGTTCCTTCCAAGCTGCGGCCAACATACAGCATATGCGAATATGGTTATGGGAATGATCAAAGTAAGACCACGCAAGTCTGATTTGAAGAGATTGGTGGGGGCATTTTTGGACCAGTGATGGAATCCTGGAAGACATCCATTAAAAACTTTCTTTTGGCTTCTCCCATTAGGAGTCGCCACAGCGGATCATCCGCATGTTTGATTTGGCACATGTTTTTACGCTGGATGCCCTTCCTAACGTAACCCTCCCCATTTATCCGGGCTTGGGACCGGCACTAAGGCTTGTGCAACCCTAATGGCTGGGGTCGGTTCCCTGACCGGGGATCGAACCCGGGCCGCAGCGTTGAGAGCGCCGTATCCTAACCACTAGACCACCATGGAACCTCTGGAAAACATCCATTACGCCTCAGTAAAGTTACTTTAAACTTCTCTTTACCAATATACTGGCTTGCTCAGTTCCAGCATCTAAACTGTACAGCAGCAGTAGGGATCTATGTTGACAGTGGGGGATCACATTCAAGTAATAACACCAGCATTGAAGAAAGTAATGCCAATCTACATCCCTATACTGCCATGAAAATGTATGGATAGCAAGTCCAACTATCCACAGAGTAGACACTGACATGATGGCACCTGATATAGACAAACTGTAATGTATGTGAGTAGGGCTGTGTATTGGTGATACGATACGTATCACGATACAGGTGTTACGATACAATATTTTGCGATACATTGCGATACTGTAAACAAGGCGATATATTGGGATATTTCTTATTTTAGGAAAAGGATATCTTTTGTAGGAAAGCCATCAAACTATATAATAAAAACTTAGCAAAAGTATAATTTATAACTACCCATAAACCTTCCCATACCATGAAACCTGTGCCAGCCTTACCCGTTTCACACCTTAGTGGCATCAAGTGTTTTGCAATACATGAACACAATTAGTATCATTGTACCTAACATGGTCATTTTGTACTGCCCACCCATCCCCCACCCCCAGATATCGATATTGCATTTTTTTTTTAAAACAAAATATTGCGATAGTCACGTGTATTGAAATTCTCTTACACTTTAGTTTTTCAGTCCCTGTGAAATGGTATTGTTATGTATATCCTTTCGAAACAGGAAATGAAACCCTCAGTAGAGTCAGTAAAGTTTGAGATATTCAACACGGCCGCAAAAACAGAACTCGCTAAATATGGACAGAGGTTTAAGAGGTTAACAAGAGACAGTCCTCCACTGTGTAGGATTTTTCACTGCCACCTTCACCCACGCCTGTCCACTTTAACGAAAAACAGCATCCTAGACAATGGGGTTTGTGTATGTTTCGAGTCACATTTGACCAAGGAGATGTTGAGCCGCAGGGTCATCACCGAGAGGCGTAAACATTATAAATGTGTTATTTTAAGGAATGGAGAAGCAGCAACCATGGATAAAGACAAACCATGTATTCTTGATCGTTCTGAAATAGCAAAGACCACCTCAAGATTGCAAAACTCTTGTCTAGAAAATACCTTGAGAGAAACCCACTCCAACCTTGATTTAAACATGATATCAATCATTAAATAATGTTGCTGTAATTCATGAAGCATAGATTGAATAGAAGAATATCTAAAAAAATATAATGTGTCTGGATACAGCAAAATATCTTGGTGTCCACAACACTAAGATCTTTGAGCCTTAAATTTAGATTTCTGCTGCAAGTGCGGTAAATGTCCACTTCCTCCCACTACACTCATACTCTGCTCTCCTCACTGGCAGGACAAGTAATAAGGTGGAAGATGCAGTGCTGATACATAGCTAATCTCTCCCAAAAGTCATGAAGGTCATGTTATCAGCAGGGCTGATCTGCTCGTATCCCGCCAATCTGCCTGATGCCTCCTGCGAGCCTCCTCGGGGTGGCAGCTGGGTAATGGAGTCTTTGTGAAGGCTCCTGTTGGGAGATGAAGAATCGAGATAATTCATGGCCCACCCGACTTGAGCCGTGTGTTGCATTGAACCCGTCCTGCCGGAATGAGGAAATCTGGCTTCCGTCTCTCAGCCAGAGAAGATCAGTAATGCCTTTTTATAAAGGTTATTTTTGTGATATTTAATTGAGGTATCCATCAGTCTCTAAATTGCTCCCTGAGATCCTTTGGGACATAAAGTATAAATGAAAGAGGGTCATGCAAAGGACAAAACAAAGAAATAATAAATGAAGGCAATAAGCAAAAAAAAACAAATGTTTGTGTTTATTTCTAATGAAAGCTACTTATTCAGGAGGACAATTTGAAGGAAAATGTTTTATATATATATATTCTTATATATAATGCCTACTTGCATGCTTTCTCACCTTCTTTCTTACCTTCTCCCATTCTTGATTTTAATTTTTGATCATTGTTTCTTCTCACCTTCTTTCTTGAATTACTTTGTATGCGTTCTGTCTTTCTTGGTTTTATTTTTTTCCCCCTGTTTAGCTTTCTTTTTTTCCTTTTTTCTCTTTCCTTTTCAAACTTGTCTCACCTTCTTGATTTCTCGCAGCATTTTTTCTTCCATTTTTTCTTTCTTACTTATTTTTTGTTGCCAATTTCTAATATTTATGTGCCACTGTCTTTCTTTCATTCATTCTTTCTTATACTTACTTGCTTATTTTTTCCCTGCTTACTTCTTTCTTTCTTTCTTGATCAATTCTTTCTTTCTTTCTTTCTTTCTTTCTTTCTTTCTTTCTTTCTTTATCAATTCTTTCTTTTTTTCTTTATCAATTCTTTCTTTCTTTCTTTCTTTTATTCAAACATTTCACCTTCTTGATTTCTCACATCATTTTCTCTTTTATTACTTTTTTCTTACTCTCACTAGTTTTTTCTTTTTAGCCAATATAAAATATTTGTCCCTTCTTCTTTCTTTCTTTCTTTCTTTCTTTCTTTCTTTCTTTCTTTCTTTCTTTCTTTCTTTCTTTCGGGTTCTTATTAATGACTTTTTAATGACTTTTTTATATTTTTTAACTCATCTTTGTGATTTTCTCACATAACTTCTAATTTTTCATTTTTGTTCTTTTTTTCCTTGCCTACTTTAAATCTCTGCCCCTTGTCTTTCTTTGTCTGTTCTCACCCTTTCATTCATTATTTATTTAATTCCTTCCTTAGTCATTTTTTCTGTCCTTTGTTTCTTTTATTCATGTCAAACCCATACAGTATGAACATCTTTCACTGAAAACCACTCGACCTTATAAATTCCCTACCTAAGCTTGTGACAAGGTCAGTGTTTCACAGTGCACTGCACATTCACACAATCAAACATTAAAATGGCTCAGGAACAAACATTGCTTCTTTACCACACGGAGACATGGGGACTGAAGCTCGGATACTCAGCATGCTGTGCTCACCTGCTGGAGCAGGAGGACTCTGTGTGTGGTTACTGTAAAGCAGGAATCTCCTCAAGGAGGGAAGAAGAACCCGCTGCCAGGCGGCGCTTCATTAAGTAGAGAAGGAGATCTTAAGCCCTGATTCTACACCTCCATCTGGCTGCCTGGGTGAAGGAGCTTTTTGTGGAGATGTGGGGATAGCTCCATTCTCACACTCACTCAAATCTATCTATCTTTCTTCTTCTTTCTTTCTTTTTAGTTCATATTATATCTATCCATAATCTAGTCCATCTATAATCTCTCCATAAAACACCCATTCATCCATCATCATTCCACAGTTCATCCATAATGTATCCATCCACCACAATCTATTAATCTATAGTTCATCCATCCATCCATAGTCCATCCATCCATCCATTTATCTACAATCCATTTATCTATCCATAGCCCATCCTGTCACTCATCCATAACCCATTTGCCTATCTATTCATCATCCATAATCTATCCATCCGCAATCGATTCATCCATTCATAATCCATCTATTCATCCATCTATACATGCTTACCTTCTCCACCTCTCATCTTTATTTCTCGGTATTTCTTTCTTTCCAAAATTCTTTCTCTCCTTTCTTGCTCAATCTGCATTTAAAATACAGTATTTGATATTTTTCCTTTTTGCTGTCATCTTTCTAATCTTTATTCTTTCTAACCTTTATCTCCTTACCTTTCCTTTATTTCTGTTTTGAACCTTCCCTCTTTTTCTTTCAACTTCAGATTTCTCTTGTTTTCTTCATTTACTATCTGTCAATCTTTTTTTTTTTTTTTTTTTTTTTTTTACCTTGGCTGTATATGTATATATAAGGGAAGAAAAGGATAAAAACAACAACTCCAGCACAAACCCATAGCCCTGAAAACAACTCATCATCAGACAAACAGTGCCCCGTGTCATTCATATTCATATACTTCCTGAAAATCAAACCTACAGGACATTCCATTTGCAAACTATTTTACATTTAGATTTCAACACGCGGAAAATAGACCATGGGGAAGAGGAGAAGAGGAAACCTCATTATTAGTTACCCATGGTGCATTGGACAACATTTAGAAATTTAGAATCTAAAATAACATTTAGATATCTCATTTCTTTTCGGAGCACAAACAAGCTTGGCCTGACAACTAATAAACGTATTTTTCGCATCTTAAAAAGATACAAATGCAGTCAATATTTTGCACTAATCACGCAGTGGGCAGAATGATGACTCAGACCAGTCGTCATGCCTTTACAAATCTATAGAGACACCTAGCCGAGGACTAATCACTTAAATGAAAGGTCAGACATCCAACAAATTATCGTAGATACTACGAGGGCTGTTCAGTTCAAACCGAGACTTTTGAGTTTCTAAAATTAAAGAACAAATTTCAAGGGGTGAAAACAACTTTTTTTTCGACCTGTTACATTTATACACTACATTATCAGGGATCCACCGCAAAATTGTCACTGACGGACGTATGGCCATCTTTGAAACGTTTACAACATTCAGATGTCTTACTGCGGCTAAGCGTAAGTGCATCCATATAAACTACAAAATACAGCAGCTACACCATGTCTCAAAATAAACTACTGTGGACAGCTCTTTTTAATAATTTTACTACCTTCAACACTTCCATGTGTTTCAAACATTCACCTAGTGGTTGTCAAATTGACTAAATGGCAGTTGACAGTTTGGGAAATTAAACTGAATAAATATGTCTGAAAATATCACAGACAGGCAGGTAGCAACAAATGCAATAGGTGTGGTAGAGGGGGTCCCATATACAGTACAGTTATAGACCAATTATTTAGTAAATTCGTCTGAAATATGGTTAAATGTGTGAACTGTATTGAAGAAATACTTTCTTTAAAATGCTATCGTCAGTTTTTGTTGCATACAAACGAAACAGTCTAAATGACTCCCAAGCCCAAATGACAAAATCCGAAACTCCGAAATTCATATTTTATCAACACAGATGGCAGAAGGCATAAAGAAACATGCAAGAGATTTATTTGTGTTACTTGATTTCCTTAAATAATCAAGGAAATCCATATTCAGGGAAATATGTTATTTACAGTTAAATGCAAATATTGGAACGCTGGGAATCCTCAGTGTTTAAACATCACCAGCTGTTATATAGTCTGCAATATTTCTTTAGTGGTAGGCGTAAAAAAGAAATAAATAAAGCAAATGCAAGAGCCAAGAATGCTAACATTACGCTTTTGCCACTTCCTGTGTGTGAGCGTATATTTGTTCTTAGCATTCAACAATATACACTAAAGACGATCCAACTGAGAAACAGGATCCAGGGGGGGGGGAGGCAATGTGATCAATCGTGTCACCTGTTCCTGTACGTTAATTCCAATTGAAGGGTAAGACTTCATTTCCCCTTCCTCACTCAAATATGTATGAACTATCAGACCCGGGACTGCACAACACGCAGTGTCGGAGTCAGACACAAGACCTATCTAATCAGATTATTTGTTGGAGGCACATTAGAGCGTGAAACCCAGCTGCTCTGGCCCCTTTCCGTCCATCCAGCATGTGTGGCGTAATGAAATTAAACAGTGTGGCCAGTGGCAGGCCATTGTCCTTTGCTTTTCTTGCACAGTTCCCCTGAGCGGAGTTACCGGAGTATTGCTAATCGCTCTCAAAAGGGGAATTAGCAGGGGAGGACAATAGAGGGGCGTGATGTCAGGCCACAGCACCTGCCGCATGACACGGTTCTCTCCACATATACCATTGTCCCATGTGGTTTACTAGCAGAGAAAAAGAGGGCAGGGTAACAGAAACACCCCAACATCATCACCACCCCCAGGCATCTTCTACACTGGTTTCCTAACATAAAGAGACCTGTCAAGCTCCATATATACTACAAAACCAGTCCTCAAATACCTGGCATCTTCCTCGTGCCTTTGAAACGCTATTGTCAAATAGCATATTTTTGATTTTTTCTCTTGCGCGTTGTGGCATTCCGAGTCCGAGTTTAGTCCTGCCACTGTGGTTGATTGATTCTTTTATAATATGTTGTTTCTAGCAGTATTTTCCAGCTTTGTAAAAGCTACTCAGTGTACTCGAAAGGTGTATAACCCACATTTGTGAAACTCGCAGACTCGACAAAGCACCACAAGTCTTCTTTCATTTCTCTCTCTTTTCAGCAACTGCTGATCTCAGCTTTTCATGCCAAGACAAGCAGCGTATGCTATCCCCCCACCACTACACCCCCCCAACACACACACACACACAGTCCAGCAAATGAAAATAAAGATACCCGTAAATCCATTTACTCTCCTCACTTCAAGGTTAAGAGTTTTTTTCTCTAAGAGGTTTATCTAGTTTGCTAGAGATCCTCATCACATCTACTTTTTTCCCCCTTTGACAGCAGTCAAAGTTTTATGATCACAAAGCTTTCGTATGTTTGGACCTTGGGAAGTTTATAGGCCAATCTGGCACAAATTGAAGGCCTACTGCTAACCGGCTCTGAAAATACTAAAAAAAAAAAAAAAAAACACAGTCTCCCTAAAGCTTGACGAGCCGCTGTTACCGAACCAAGGTGTTAGATTAGAGAGAAGACTAACATTGTGATCTGCAGACAGCCATGGCAGCCTCGAGACAAATCGCAATTTCATTCCAGTAGTGGCAAGATTTTGAGGAGCTTAATAGGGAGAAAGTCTTCAGCACTGTCTAATGGCTCCTCGTGATCTTCTATGTCGGGTGGGTGGACTGGCTGCCAGCCGCCTAGCTAGGAAGTGCTCTGAAACCGAGTTTCGGTTGCAGATGCAATAAGAATCACAGATTCTACCTTTTAATAAACCTCTCATGACGTTTTTGTCAAAATATATAATAATAATAATTATAATAATAATAATAATAATAATAATAATAAGATAAATTAAATCAAACGCAACAAAATCATACTAATTTAAGATCAAGTTTATTTTCTTAGGCAATTTTAAAGGAGATTTTTGACAACAAAGTTCTCTGGCTTCATGTTTAATTCAGCAGCCTTGACCAAATCCATAGAAATCTCCAGTCTCTAGTCCCATAAGAGTGTCCAATTTCAGTCAAGATGACTACTTGCATATCGCCTGGACCAGGAAGCTGCTGGTTGGCCAGCGATTTTTTTTTTTAAACCTCATAAGCTCTGGGGTACAGAGGCTCGAATGATCAAGTTCATTTATAATTGGCGTACGGTAGGTTAAGAGAGGTTACTGAATTACTGAAGAGCTTTGTCTTGGTCGTAGTTGGCAAAAGCAAGAATGACCTTGCAGCAGACATTGTTGTTTTTTATGGCTTTTTTTTTTGAAGATAATATTAGAAGAAAATCAAACTCCATCCTTTTATCCTCGAGGGAATTCTCGTTTCTAGATCACTGACTGTGGTGACCTCAGCGGTGGCACAGAACAATATGGCAGGAGCACTTCTGCTTTCTGATCGAGGCCTAATCAGCTGGGTAATGTGCTACTAAAATGGAAGTTTTGAAAAGTAGGAATGCATCAATACTGATAAGTGGCAAGAGTGGACATTAATTGAAACAGGTTCATATCGAGGTCATTTGATACTGTTGGCTTAATGACAAATACGTCAGACTTATCAAGTGGTAAACGATGGACGGATACGGGTACTAGTACGAATATGAGGCGCACTCTTCTTTGCAGTCTGGAAAGGTTTACGTTTGCCGCATTAAATGAAAAGCTGTAAGCAAGCCGCATGTCTGTGTTAACACATTGCCGCATTTATAGGAGTGCTTGTTTTTTTGTTGATTGGAACAGGGAAGGTCGTTGTCCCTGAGAGTCATTTAATTACTACCTTAACTGCACACTGGATTAATTACTCTGCAGTGAGGATTGACATTGTCATAACCGGCCACCAAGGAGCTCGCGAGGCCTTATTCTTATTCCGCAAATGCATCGTGACAATGAGAGTGAAAAACTGTCATGGCTGCTGACCAATCCTACAGGCCTCCATCTGGACAGCAATGTTCAAGGCTATATGCAGGTCCTTTTGCTTTGGAAGCAGCTGCATGGTGTACCCTCTGAGGGCCTTCGAGAGAGGATAATTGGCCTGCAAAGTCCACGGAATAATTAAATTAGCATGCGAACACTAAGCTCTGCTGCATCGCCTCTACTATGCAGAGATGAAGTTCTATTTCCCTCTGCCTGCCTGCCTTTCCAATGCAGAGGCTACTTAAGCACTGCCAAGTGAAGTGTGATATTAGTATCATTTGCCACTTCTCTTGTAAAGGCAACTCTACTTGGAGATTTCCCCTATCTTCTGGATCGTTCTCAGGGGTGGTGCTCTCAAAGGGACGCCACTAGCCATACACCTGACTCCCACGCTGCAGGCCGGCAAGACCTGTAGCACTTTAAGAGCAACTGACAGCATATAAATTGTCAGATTTATGTCAGAATTTTCTTGCTTGCTTGGTTGCTAACGTTCCCTTTGTAACATGAACGCATTCCCCGCACTTCTAACGTGACTCGAGCTAAACGTGCCAAGATTAAGTGAAATCCTTTTTTTTTTTTTTTTTTTTTTTTTTTTCGAAAAATCCTGCTTATCGAGCACATGCTGGGTTTACATTGCAAGCAGGTTTTTGTGGTTTGTCGGATGGTCATCAGATAACAAAGGTATTAAATGCTGCACCACCAATCAAAATATGCTGCAGTGTGCAAAGGCAGAATAACTTGAGAGCTAGTGTGTTGGACCAAGTGTCAGTCGGAAAAGCTTCACCATCCTCCCTGCAGTGGTCTGCAACTGCTTTGGACTGGGCCTGTCCAGCTTCTTCTTTCTTTTTTTTTTGAGAAATAATTAAATGAAGTCATGACAGTGTGGTGGCTCTTAAATTATACAGTGAAAGTACGTAAATGCAGTGGGATCTGCAGACCCAGAGCTGTGCTACTAATTGCTGTGACCAAAGTGGATAGAGTTTCAGAGCCATGATATGGAGGGGCTATCAATTTGGGTTTTTTGTTTTTTTTTTTTGGTTGGAAATCAATGCGAGTCCTCTGAGCTTCCCGGCTTCCATTAATGGAGCATTTTCCAATCGCAGGTCACGTGGCTTGTTTCAATCCTCACATACCTCTGGCTTGTTTCACAAAGGAAGGAAAAGCCTACTCTGGGAAATTTGACAACCTACTTAAGAAGTGCTGAGGTGAAAGTATCTTAATTTTTTGATTTTTTTTTTTTTGCTTGAGAGATGCATTTCATTTGTCTTCACCAGGCCGGTGGTGTGAGCAGAATTCTTGAAATTCGAGGATACTTAGGTGCCGAAATGACCCCCTTATTTGTCAGTTAGAAACAAGTAGTCAGTGATTCAAGGTCTAGCAGAAGATTCTTTAGAGAATTAGCCTTGTTTAGAGGGTACAAACCGAAATCACACACGATACCTCTGAGCAGCATCTGGTTAACTTTGGCAGCCTCATATCGTGGAAGGCAGCCTGCTCAAGGGCCGCGGTCTCTTTACGATAGCACAACTGAGCACTCCATAGGCTGACACGAGCAGGCGAGTGGAGAACGGAAAAGGTCAAACCCTACTCGTTCATTTTTCCTTAGAGGGTCACAGCATGAATGTTAAAATGATATGCTTTCGATAAGAGCCTGGCAAAGTGTGAAGCCCACATTAGCGATTTACTTCATTTCCTCACCTTGCCTTGTACCTTGACATTTGTTTTATGATGTTATTAGCCTTGTTTGCAAGGAAATACCGAACGAATGTCTGAACGCGTTTATGTAAGCACTCAAGTGACTCTTCTGGTCTCTTTCTGAAAGATACAAATGCAGCTTTCACCATTATGTTCTGTGCTATTCATAAGTATGCACCCCCTTGAACTGTTCCATATTTTGTAGTGTTGGAAGTGGAACCGGAATGGACTAGAGTACTACGTTGCTTAGTTTGTATTGCATGAATCATGTACGGATGCTAGTTATAAGTCTTATCTTTTGCTAGTAGAATGACTCCAATCGTCCAACACCAACACAAGTACAGGATTAGCGCCCCCTGCTGCACAAACCAACCTCTCAACCAGGGCTTTTCAATTAAGTTTGGACTAGCCTGAATGATACGGAAATCCTAAAAGGCAGTGCATTAGAATATTTATTTTAGTTTCTTATTTTCTCGTGTTCACGACTTCATTTTCACGAAATCGCAGCGTAAAAACAGGTTTTCTCGTGACGTAATTGTATCGTGAGAAATTCTCGTGCCTTGTGAATGTTTCTAGTGTATATCATGAAGTACGTGTTGGCATCTGAAATCTATCCTAAACTTACGTTTCCCACAGCAAATATTAACTTTATCCCTGCATTGAGAAAGAGGGGTGTCCCAGATGAGGACCTGACAAAAATGGAGGAAGATTAGGAACGCCTATTGTTAAGATTCTAGATTAACATGAGGTTTGGCATTTCTGTTTTATGGTTATTGAAACGGTAACATCAATAATGCTACGATGAGGTTGCCTCTAAAACATGCTGTTATGCCAAATACATAGAAAAATTAGGTACTGATCATTAGAATGATCAACTGCTCCTTAGAAATATTTATTTCAGAGTAATGATGAAGTCTGATGAAGTCCCTCTGAATATCACCATTCCTCAAAACATGTTTCCTGTTTTTGGAGCTTTCTTAAACAAAAAAATCTAATCCATAAAAAAAAAAAAAAAAAAAAAAAAAAAAAAAAAAAAAAAAAAAAAAAGAAAAGAAAAGAGACATTGTGCATTTATAAAGGCAATACACCATCAAGACTTCCTGGTTGTGTGTATTCCTTTTTTTTTTTTTTGCTGTTCAAATTCAGGCTTATCTCATTAGTGCTCTCGCATCTGACAACTGTCGCATTGATGAATGTCAGTGTCACTTTGAAGCTCTTCGCAAATTGAATACGAAGCCGTCCCTCGACAAATAACAGCTTTCCTTATTCACGCTCGTGTTGCAAAGCACCAGTCAGAGGTCACTAACCCCTGGCCAAGACACGTGACTCCACTTTCGGTCGAATCCACTTTGTGACGCCAAACAGCAAGCTGAGGCAGAAATTCATTTGTTTTCCCCTAATCCGATTGCGTCCCGAGCTTTCCTTCCCATCAAGCCTGTCGTTTGGACTCCATCATGTCCCCGGCTTAAGTAACAGCTGCGCCACTTTTCCTTCATCGCTAAATAACTTACTTTGTTCTGTGACTGATAGGGGGACCTTAATGGCAAGGGGGGCCTTTATGTTTTAAGGCAAATGGTATTAGCGTAGAGGCCGTCAAGCCTAAACCGGCATAAAAAATATATTACTTACTACCCGCGACTGGCATATATCGGTGTAGGCTTTCTGTAAAAAAGCATTACAAAGCCACTCTGGACCATCTTGCAATCTCCAGTGCTGTAAAGAGACACAATGGTTGCGGTGGTGTAAATCTGTTATTCAGATATGTGTGAATGGACTTGCTTTATCACCAATTTCCCGGCTTCAAAGAGCACTTCTTATATAACAGGGTAATGGCCGTTGGTTTTGTGGGTTCTGCATCTGTTACTCGCTCGAGCCTCATTTGCCTCAGCCATTTCTATAAATCTGCATCAAGGTGCGAAAACACCCGCAAGTCGCTTCTGTCCGTTCGGCCGCCAAAACCATGGGTCGATAGTTAAACCCCAATTCCAAAAGAGTTGGGACACTGCATACAATGTAAATAAAAACAGAATGCCATGATTTGCAAATCTTGTAAACCCATATTTGATTCACAATAGAATATAGAAAACATATCGAATGTTAAAACTGAGTAAATGTACAATTTTACACTAAAATTACGGTCATTTTGAATTTGACGGCTGCAACACGTCTCAGAAAAGTTGGGACAGGGAGACAAAAGTCTGTAAAAATGTAATGTTATTAAAATGTAACAGTTATGTAACTATTAACACAATTTACACCGAATCATCTGACTGACCTGTTGTCAATGAACTAGTTAGTTGCAAAATCATCCCAATATTTTTTCTCCTTAAAATGGTACATTTCCTCAGTTTCAACATTTGATGTTTTCTATATACTATTGTGAATAAAATATGGGTTTACAAAATTTGCAATTGATTGCATTCTGTTATTATTTATTATATTGTTTGTTTACATTTTACACATTGGCCCAACTTTTAAGGAATCGGGGTTGTAAAACGCCTGCTGGAAAATTTACAGAATGTCTTTAAAGATCCCCAATTTGGTTTTCTTTCTCAGAAACATACTTAAAAAAATGACTTCTTTATAAAATCTCTTGCACTGTCAGTATTGATCAAGTGCTGGTTAGAAGGAGAAAGGGAGTGGCAATGAATAATAAAAGGCAGAGGTCTGCACTGTTCGCTTTCACGTCATTATGGGCAAAATATGGTTTACATGGGTTGAAAGTACGTGAAAGATCTTGAGTGGCCTGCTATAGACGCTGAGATCGACCCTATATTGAACACATTTTAAATAAATTGGAACAGCACTCCAGGCCTCCTCACCTTACATGGCTTTACTAACACCCTTGTGGATGAATGATCACAAATCTCCACAAGCCCACTCCAAAATCTAGTAGAACATGTTCCCGGAAGAGTGGAAGAACAGCAAATGGGGACTAAACGTAGAATTGGAAGTTTAAGATGCGCATAGAATCAGATATGATGTTCACAACATCCATTCATGTATAATTATATTATGAATGAAAAAAGCTTGAATATATAAATTGCTGTGCATGTCGTCGTCAGCCATGTTGGATTTTTATACATTGTACACGCTTTAACAGCTTTAAATTAGCTATTTATAATGAAAAAGGTATAAAATATACAGTCAGGCTAATAACGTACAGCTAACACAGCCATTCTTTTTGTAAGGTTAGCTAATTCCTCTCCGACTCCACAATGAGTTTTTCTCATTCTCACTTCTAATGGCTTATGGTTTTCCTATCAGTCCGTGTGTCACCGAATGATAAATGTGCCGTATTATCCTTTAAAACAGAGCAAGGTCTTTCTCTCACTGAACCCCGGCTCCTGAGCCCGAGGAGAAATTGGGTCTGGGTCAACGGAAAGGGAAGCGTCACGTTGGTTCTCCTCCTGCTTAAAAAAAGTATTTTTCTTAAATTCAGGGATTTACTGTTCAAGTCAAGGGCATGTCTTCCGGTGCTGAATCCCAATGTGCACAACCAGAGATTATTACGAAGTAGACAGAGTTAAGTAAAGCACGACCAGACCTACTATTAAAGAAGTGCACTAAAACCTATAGTGCAAATTCCTCTCCCCGACTGATAATGCTATTTTCAGAGAGATTGCACACACTCACACACACTCGCACACAAAAGTGTGCTCTCTCCTGCTCGACGCCATCAATTTAATATGAAATTCTACTGCAGCAGCACTTTTTTACGTGCATTCTGTTTTATTACTACGCAAGAGCAGCAATCTGGGGAATTTTTTTTAAAGAAATAAACAGCGCTGAGGCTGTGCAGTTATGTCACATTCAGAAAGTCTGGCGTGGAGCCTCCACCAGCTCCACCACACATCCTTTTAATTAAACACGCCGCTACAAAGAGAGACGCGCTCGTCACGCCGCTGGCTAGTTTTCACTCATATCCTGCTTTAGAGCAGTAATTGTCCTCATAGGGGTCAGAACAGTGGCACCAGTGACCCAAAGTACTATTAATAAACAAACAAATAGATAAATACTCGAAAAGATAAAGATCTTCTTTAGAAACAAAAACATGTAAGTAAACACTAGCATATAGGAATACATTATAAATAAATGGAACAAATCAACACAAATTTATATAATTGTTGACAAAATGTGATCGTAACGGATTCAAATAGATAAAACAGACAAACACCGAAGCACACAATTAAATAAACAAAGGAATGAAAAATAAATAAATAAAAGAAACATAAAGACACCAAAAAAATTAACATACGAAACAAAATACTAACAAATAAATAAATAAATAATTGAAGCATATGTTTTAAACAAATTATGTAAAAAAAAAAATAATAATAATAATAAATAAATAAATAAATAAATAAATATATGAATAAGCATAGAAAAATACATATATATATATCTATATATATATATATATATATATATAAGAAACCAAAAAAGACAAAAAAAAGTAGATAGATAAATAAGACAAATAAACAAACAAAAGTACCCAGATAAAAAAAGACAATAAAAAAAAAGAAAAACAAAACAAAAAAAAAACAAGACATGATCATTAGATTTGCATGTGTTTTTTGAACATTCCATTCCACATTTAGTTCCCATTTGCTGTTATAAAAAAATCTCCACTCTTCTGGGAAGATATTCCATTAGATTTTGGAGTGTTCTTGTTAAGATTCTTTCAGCCACAAGAGTGTTAGTCATCCCGAAGGTGTTCAATAGGGATTAGATCAGAGCTCTAAATCAGGGCACTCAAGATCTTCCCCTCAAACCCATGTCATGCACAGGGGCCTTGTCATGGTGGACCAGGTTTGGGTCTCCTTGTTCATATGAATGGAAAATATAATGCTAGCACATCCAATGACGTCCGATACAATTGCATGCGTCAGGTGTCTCAATAATTTTCTCCATATAGCATTTTTCAAAACATTGGTACTGCTAGCGCATGCCATCAGCCACCTTTATACTGAGTTGGCATCCAGGATTCACGGAAATCTGGATCTTTAAATCTACCCTGAAATTCTGCCTGTTCTTCTGCAGATGTGTATTGTATCCCACTACGTGGGTCATTTCATAACTTCACATCCTCTTCCAGTAGAATTAGTAATGGAATCCTCCAGTGTATGACATTTCAGTTCAGAGAAAAGCAGGGCAGAAGCTCTGCGAAGCACAAAGGCGTTAAATGTGTGCGGAGAGTTATTTATTTATGCAGCTATGCAATATCTTTCTCTCCGACTGTATATGAAAGAAAAAGAGTGAGTCGTTCTCTCAGTCTCTCCTCAGTCTGAGTATAAGAGAGAGGGAGTGAGAGAAAGAGTGTATGAGAGTGAGAAAGAGTGAGAGAGTAAGAAAGGGAGAGAGAGTACGCTTGAAAAAAAAATCACAAATAAAAAAAAAAAGAAATAGATACAAAGAGAAAGAAACATTCGCCTGTCAAACCAAGAAGCTGTGAGATGCATCGTGAGAGAAAACTCAGTCCTGATCCCGACAGCAGCTCGATATGAACGTGCCGCCGGAGAAACACCAGCGTTTCCTTCCCACATACGCATTAGTGAGATTTTATTGTTGATTTATGTATTGGTTTATTTATACAAAGAGAGAGAGAGAGAGAGAGAGAGAGAGAGAGAGAGAGTATAGTAGTAGTATTGGTATGGTAGTAGTATAGATAGCAGTATTGGTATTGTAGTAGTATAGTAGTAGTAGTATTGATATGGTAGTAGTATAGTAGAAGTATTGATATGGTAGTAGCATAGATAGCAGTATTGATATGGTAGTAGCATAGATAGCAGTATTG
>JAAIIK010000078.1:3306378-3330985 GCA_014706435.1 Silurus glanis
AAGAGGTGTGGACGCTATAGTAAGAGGTGTGGACGCTACAGTAAGAGCTGTGGACGCTACAGTAAGAGCTGTGGACCCTATAGTAAGAGGTGTGGACCCTATAGTAAGAGGTGTGGACGCTATTGTAAGAGGTGTGGACGCTATTGTAAGAGGTGTGGACGCTATTGTAAGAGGTGTGGATGCTATTGTAAGAGGTATATATGCTACTCTAAGAGATGCACACAGGGAAAACATTCAAGGCATTTTGAGCAGCCGGTTGTCATATGAAGCGCTGACACTGAGTCATTTAGCATAAAGGCGAAAAGGACGGAAAGACAGCTTTCTAGCAGTAATAGTTCAGTAAGCTGAGTTAAAGACGTCCCGGTGACAGGGGACATCCTCGATTAGACTTCCTCGATTAGAACTGCATCTGCACTTCCGGACTTGATTGACGTGTTTTGAACCGCTCTGACACACGACGCAGAGACGGCGACAGCGGTTAGTCAAGAAAATCTCCGTCACGTATATATTCGTCTGAAGCTGTTGTTACTAATCCGGATCAAAGCACAGTTTTTACGAGCGAACGGATTAGCTAGCTCCCAGACAAACTGCCTTAATCCATCCAGGATGTTGTGAACACTGTCAAATCCAGCGAGTCCTCAATGTTCCTCGTTTTCTCTTTGTTCCACACAGACAAGTCTTTTTCCCCACTACTTTTCTCTTTCTCTTTCTCATACCCACCCCCACCTCTGTGCCTCAAGAACTCAGGGGCGGGAAAATAAAAACGATCAGCCGCGTGAAGTGAAAACGAAAACGACGCCTGGCCTTCGCCCCACTCTCTTTAAAGGGGTTTTTTAAGAAGCAGAATTGCTCAGCTTTAGTGTGCAAAGAGATGAGACGTAGTTCGGCTCTAGAATTTCTGGCACCACGGTTAAAGACGGCTACCCAGGTTACAAACACTATCTATGGGCGGAGTTCATTCATTCATTCCTTCATCCATTCATTGTTGCATTCCTTTATTCCTTCTTCATCCATTTCTTCATTCCTTCCATCATTCATATAATTATTAATTACTTGCTTCATTCATTTATTCCTTCAGTCATTCCTTCATTCATCCATTCCTTCAGTCATTCCTTCATTCCTTGCTTCATTCCTCCATTTCTTCAGTCATTCCCTCATTCATCCATTCCTTCAGTCATTCCTTCATTCCTTGCTTCATTCCTCCATTTCTTTAGCCATTCCTTCATTTATCCATTCCTTCAGTCATTCCTTCATTCATTCATTCCTTCAGTCATTCCTTCATTCCTTGCTTCATTCCTCCATTCCTTCATTCATCCATTCCTTCAGTCATTCCTTCATTCCTTGCTTTATTCATCTATTGCTTCAGTCACTCCTTCATTCCTTGCTTCATTCATTCATTCCTTCATTCCTTGCTTCATTCATTCATTCCTTCATTCCTTGCTTTATTCATCCATTCCTTCCATCATTCCTTGTTTCATTCATCTGTTCCTTCCTGCCTTTCATGAACAAAATACACATAAATACACAAAAAACATGAGCAAAAGTCATTAAGTCTCATGCTACATTCAGTCAGCTGTATAAAAATAATAATAAAAAATTGCGACCCCAAATAAAGAAGTTTGTGGGAAATATAATTCATTGTTGTTCGTTTTTTTCTTTCTTAACATTCAATATGTACAATATTTTTTTTCCCTCTCCCTAAAGAAGTAAATCATAAATATAGAAATAAGGTCCTGAGGTATCACAGATTTTCATAGCACATGTAATAACCTGTAATGTCCCAATTTTCTTCTGAGTATCAAAGACATGGCAGCAATAGAGAGGGAAAAAAAACAACAAAAAAAATCTATTAAAACGAGAGAGAGAGAAAAAATAAATATGAAACGTAAATGAATTATATTATGATATAAAATATTTAAATAAATGTATTAAGTCAACTAATTCTAAATAGTTATTACTACTAATTTCTATAAAAAAAAAAAAAATAAAATAAAAAAAAAACCCGGTAATGTCATAATTATCTTAATTAGCTCCTTTCGAAATTTTATATATATATATATATATATATATATATATATATATATATAAAAATATAATTTATATTTTTTTAGCATTTGGGAACTCATAACATGACTGGGTGTCACACAAATCTGATGATCTGAGAAACAACGACTTGTCCTGAAGAGCCCATAATGCATCAGTATACATTACAGGAGAAACAAGTCTGTGAGTGTATCATTTCACACACGCCATATGTGTGAAATTCCTCTCATTAAAATTTTAAAGCCTCAGGAGTTTCCTCTATCCGAGCTGCCACTATGCACTGTAGTGCCAAAAGTATTGGGACACCTGACTTTTCCAGCCGTATGTGGTTCTTTCCAAAACTGTTACCCAGATGTTCGAGGGGCAAGACTGTATAAAATGTCTTCGGATGCAGTGGTATGAAATTTTCCCTTCACAGTGGAAGATCTCAATTCTATTAAACACCTTTGAGATGAATTGGAACGGCAACCCAGTCCCTATGTATCCTATATATCCTATGTAATTTGGATGGTATGATTTTGCATAAACAACGAATGGAAACCTTGTTGATGGAAAAAAGAACATGTAGGGAAATAATACTCATGACTAAAATAATGACCGAGTACATACGCCAGCAAAACGACGGGCAGGACTGGCGTCTGACCTCCAACGCAGCCCATGATACACCTGAATAAAATCAGTAGCACCTAATCAGGAGAACAGCGATCGACGGAGCATGTGACCTGCCACGGGGTCACCCCCCCCGATTGCCCCCTAATTTGTCTCCAGCCACATTAGCATCAATTATGCATTGGGCTACGTCTCAGTTTAAAAAAAAAGTTTAATCGTAGCCTGTCTGGGGAGGTACATTAACAGACTAGTCCTGTGTGATTGTGTAACCCTAAGACCTATTTAAACCCTCGTTACCAAAGCAGTCCAGTTTCTCTGAATAAAGGAAAGACAGAGAGAATCTGATGTTTTTTTCTGCGTCTCGAAGACGGATAGCCGTTCACCGCGAGGTAGCCTGTGTATCTGAATTATAAGCCCGACGCCACAATCAGCAGCAATTAACCCAGATTTAGCTCGTGTGGAATCGTGTCTCATCTAATGGATAGCTGCAGCAGTAATTGGGTTGTCATGAGAAAATGTAAAAGCGAGTTGAACCAATGTTGAACTCGTGAGTATGTATGAGTAAGAGGATTGTTAACGAACTCGCTAGTTTATTAACTCTGCACTTTTTTCAACCTCCATATAAACTGAATTATTGCTCTTGATCAGTATATCAGTAACATTCATTACACATATTATAGGTACATTTTTGGATCCTTTATTACTCTGTTTTTAGTATTTTAGGGGGCCAAGCACCACAGGTTTTTTTCTCTCATTCTTTTCCTTGCAAGGTGGAGTCTATGAACACTGCTCATGGAACCTTCCGGATGCTTTGCATGAAAATTGGTACAGTAATAGAAGAAAGCCTCAGATATTACTAATAAATACTGGTCTTCAAAAAACTGAGGACTTCAAGAAGTTTACTCTACATCGCCACTTGGGCGGGGAGGGCTGTCATTTGCTGCCTTTTCTTTTTTTTCTTTCGGACTTTCGTTTTTTCGATGTAGGGAAATTCGTGAGCATTCTGAAAAAGAAATCCTCTTCTAGAAATGTTTTACTTTATGACCTTCACTTGTCAATTCAACAACAGCTTGAGGCATTGGCAGCTAAATTAGCAGTATGAGTATGGAATTGAAAACTGATAGTCTTCAATTGAATTCAATTCATTTTTATTTGTAGAGCGCTTTTAACAATGGACATTGTCTCAAAGCAGCTTTTACACAGATAAAGCGGTAATAAAAGAAAGTAGGTTTGTTCCTTATTATTGTAAGTTTATCTCTAAAGAGTGAGTCAGTAGCGACTGTGGAAAGGAGATGGTATGAGGAAGAAACCTTGAGGGGAACCAGACTCGAAAAGGGAACCATCCTCATCCTCGAATGTCCATTCATTATAGTACATATCTAAAGGGTTAAGGCCAAAAAAAAAATGCATGGCCCCTTAATTGCTGCTTGCAGGTGTATTTATTATGATTATTATTATCAAGAATATTTTTTTCGAATTTTCAAACACATTCTTCAAACTTCATGATATTATTTAGTATGCTGTACTGTATCCAATGATTGATATGAATTACAGAAATCCTAAGTGGTTGGATTACTCTGTACTCAAAGCCTTCAATTCCATTTTCCCGTTGCTTTGCCACTTTATTTGCTTTCATTCACCTCCTGACACTGTGTTCATTACCCATAATCGGCTTTCGCGTGTTTACATTAACCACGGCGATACCAATCAGGCAGGTCATTAAGCCTTATCTCTTCATCATTCCATAAATGTACTCACAAATGGCCTGCAATCTCGAGATGCGTAAACAAAGCACATCCAGAATCTACACTCGACTTCTCTCTACCCATTATTTATACAAAGAAAAGGTTGGTCTTGTTTACCCCGGGATGTTAATTAACCAGCTCATGGAGTACATTAGTCAAGCTTTTGTGTTATACTATGATCGTGGTAGTTCACTGTTAAAATAAAAAAAATTGTACCGTTCACTATCCATGCACACAGCAGGCAATTCCCAGAGCTCAAGGTCAAGGTTAAATATTGTTCGATGCAAATAAGGCCCAAGACGCATGACTTTTCTTAACAATAAAGACGAGTGCAAATTAAAGCGCTATCTACAATGAGAAATAGCGAAAGAACTTATTATAAGGCCGGGGTCGGAATGAACAAGTTTTCAATGAAGCCCAATCACAAGCTGAGAACCTCGCTGATAACGTGCAGGACAATCAGTCGAGAGGTCATTAAAGCGCCAGATCCTAAAAATACAAGTCATTTTCCTGAAGCCCCATGTCGTTCCCTCCGTTTGGAAAAGCGTCCAAAAAGCTTTGTCCATTCCAAGAGGCTAAAACAAGGTCGCCGTTAGCTCTCTTAGCATAACAACACAGCAGGTTATTCCAGCTGGGTATCAATCTCCTCCGCTCTGATTAACATAGGCATAGGCATGTGGAGCAGATAACAGGTGGCACCGTTTATGAACACGAGAAGCAATCAAGGCCCGAGGATTAAAATTTGTAATGGTATTGCCTCCTCTACGAGCTCGTCGGCGCTCGCCTGTAACGTAGGAAACATATTGTGGCGGCTCGTCGGACACCTGGATAATAGTGACGCTTCAGCCGTTATCATCAAGAACACAGATTCACCGCTCGAGTACAACTTTAAATGACACGATGGCACATTGCGCTGTTGGGGAAAAAAAAAGGCTGGAATCCAATCAAGAACAAGTGCTGGAATGGGTACTTGAAAGTGTTTTGACGAGCAGGGAAATCTGTGGAAAAAAAACACCAAAACTTGGGGCCACTGCTGGTTTCTCTCATCATTTGATTTAAATATGCATGCAGAACAGTTACCGTTGTCTATTCTGACGCATCACATGCCGCTGACTTTCAATTATCATTCGCTTTATATCAATGCACTCATTCTAATATATTATTGTTTCTATGATAAGGTCCACGGGGACTTGTACGGCAACCAAATAACAGTTATGTAATCATTAACATGGTGGGTTTTTTGTAAGAGGTTGCTTATGTAACATTTATGGAAGGAGTCTCCAGTGTCAGTGTAGGTTTGTCAGGAGGTTTTCCACCACAGTAAAGTCTTTAGTTTTTTCAGACTCATGTATAGAGTTCATGGACTTTAATGTATAAACATTTTTAATATTGGACAAAAGTATTGAGACACATGAACTTTCCAGCCATATGTGGATCTTTCCCAATCTGTTACCACAAAGTTGGAGATGTATTGGATGTCTTTGGCTGTAGTAGCAGTTTTGTTCCAGCATGACGATGCCCCTGTGATCTGCTTTACAGGGGTTGGAGTGGAAGATCTTGAGTGGCCTGCTATAGAGGTCTGATTTCAACCTTGTGATCAATTGGAATGCTGACTGCACCCCAGGCCTCCTACATGACCTTGAGGCTGAATGAGCACATACTTCTACAACCACACTTCAAAATCTTGTGGAACATCTTCCCAGAAGGGTAGAGGTTGTTACTGCAAATTGGAACTACATGTGGAATTTGATGTTCAAAACAGCTCATACAAATCTCATAGATTTGTTAGAATTTTTCATATTGAGGAAATAGAAAGTCACCTAATAGACCGCCTTTCAAACATAAAATTAATTCTGACTTGTTTTTCTGACTGCAAAAAAAAAAAATAACAATAAAAAAAAGTGTATATATATATATAATTTTCTTTTTTTTTTTTGTCAGAATTGACCATAACAGCAACAGTCTAGTCTCCAGGAGAACTGTGGCAGATTCTTTAAAAAGCATTAAAAAAAAATTAATAAAAAATAAAAAACACCAGCCAAAAACACCTTACTTTATTCTCATTAAACTGTTTAGTGCTTTATACACTCATTGTATCTGTTCTGAAAGTTCAGCACAATAAAGTTTCTGTGGGAAAATCAGACCTTTGGACACCTTCATTAGCTGTTTGAATAATTTTATGAAACACATTCATCTTGCCAGAGATAAAAAGTCGTTTGTTTGAACTACTTAAGCTTTCCAAAGAACAATGATAAATGAATCTGGCTTTCCTCTTTTTTTTTTCCCAGTGTTTGTTACTTTCCTTACTATTTGTCATTTACAGCAATCTATTTGCTTGGTCCCTCTCTTAAGCTAGACAACATGGACAACAAATTAAAACTGATTCGACAGCATCATAATTATTATTATAAGGAAAAACAAGTGGAAACCCCCCCCCCCCCCCACCCCCACACACACACACACCCACACACACACACACACACAAACACACACACACAAACAAAAGCAAAGCAAATTAAAATGAAAAAAAAAAAAAGTGGTTCTGTTAGATAAACAGTTGCAGTTGGCAGCTAATATGGTTAGACCTTTATGAAAAAAAGACCTAAACCGCCACAATGCAAGAAGACACTAGATGAACTAGAACATAGAACATGAAATATCTTCATCAGCTGCCAAACGGTGTTAGGTGAAATAAGTGGATTCCTTTACATGACTTTAAAAAATAATTGCTACCTGTCTCTCCGCTAAGAACATAGCTCTTCCAGCTACTGCTTGATCCACGTTGGCGAGAGGTTCCCCAAATGTCAAACTACCACATCATTACAACTTCGGTCATGCCACAGGCATTTCAATCACTCAGCGAAGCCTGGCCTTCTATAAATCTCTTTTATTCCACTTGACATTTTTGTAAAGGAGAATAGTCTAAGGACGTTAATCCGATAATTGACTTCACTGACACAGTAGAGCAAATAGCAATCATGTAAGAGCAGAAATTGAAAAAAAAAATTTGACCAGCAAACCTTTTAACCCTTTAAAAGGGAAAAAAAACCCCCTTCACTCAAAATGACTCACATATCAATATTGTAATATGACTTTCCATGGTTCGCCAGATTTCGAATGAATCTCTGAAGGCAGGTGTAACATTTTTGGAAGTAAAACCATTACTCTAAAATTTAAACCATAAAACCATTTAGGGGGATCCTCCATTGACAAGATAGAGCTTTGTTCCCGAGAGTATTCCATGTAGCCATCCATCTTTTATACCACTTATCCTACACAGGGTTTCCTGCAGCCACCCTACATGGGGTATTAACATATTGTAGAGCGGAACTGCATATACACTATGGATATTTGGGAAATGCTAATCAACCTACAATGAATGGTTTGGGACTGTGGGAGGAAACTGGAGTGGAGGAGAAACTGGAACTTGAAAACCTTGAGGAAACCCTTAAAGCATGGGGAGAACATTCTCACACTGTGCAAAAACCAGTGGTGCAAGGCAATCCAATAATCTCCTTTTTCAGAGCCAATACCACCCATTAATAACACTCTCCAACAATCTGCCACCAAAGATTATAGATAAAGATTCATAACTTTTTGCATTAGCCCAAGACCAGGTTAAAATATATTAGCTGGAAACAAGCGAGTGTTGATATAACATGTGAAATGGGGACAGGATTGAACAAAACAATGTGGCTGATTTGAATCATAGTTTGGCTTGGGATGAGAAAAAGAAAATCAGTTCAAAATGTACACAGACATGGGAACTGGTGATTTGCTCCATAAGGAAAGTTGCCAGTGAATGAGTAAGCTTGGCTGTTCTTACTGCAGCCTAGTGAATCATATAATGAGAATCTTCCGGCATGAGAATTTGCCGCTCGGAATCTCTAAACAAAGTGAAGCTCCGGACATGAAAAACGAAGGTTTTGGGAACACCTTTTTCTACTTTTTAAATTTGACTAATTGGTAAGTTTCAATGACCCAGAACATGTGTCAATGGTGCGCACAAGGCCTTTGGAGAAGTAGGACATGGTCTGTAAAAGAATGGCCTAAACAAATCCCACCGACTTTAATACAATTGTGCTGCCCTGGGAAGAGCTGGATCGAAAGGTTTGAGAGGAGTGACACTTCACATGTCCCCCTTGGAAGTCCTGCAGGGAGTCATGGCTCAGCAGGAATGCTGGAAAAAAAATAGTTTGGATGATGAAAGGATGTAAGACGTACATACATCAGTTATTTCTGCTAATGGTTCAAGCAACTGCTAACAGAGTTGTGTACATCTGAAAATATACATTTAGGTAACCAGGGGCGGACAAATCATAAATTAATTTGCAAGCCTTTTGGGTAAGTAATGTTCTAGTGTTCTGCCCAGACACATGCTTTGGTTGAAACATCATTTACCTACACTGTTTGTATGGTATGCTAGTTATCTTGTTAAATGCATTCAAAAGAGAAACAAAGAACGTTGTAATGTAGCATGTCAACAAAAAGTCCTTCTAAAGATATTATTTGAGGTTCCAGAGTGATGGAACACATCGTTCAAGGTTCATCGTAATCGGGGATCACAAATTTGAATGCCAACTAACTATTATCCATGGCCATTAGCAAAGGGAACACCTTGGGATAATGGTAGACTATCTTTCCCTGTCAATCTGTAAGCTTATGAACAAATGTGAAAGAGGGACATGGATGCCGCTTTCCTCTGAGTTTGTTATGCTGCTATTTGATGTTAGAAAAGGTGTGTTTGGTAGGCTTCATGTGTCTCGAAGGAGACACATACTTACCTTACTCTTCCTAGTTTTAAGAGTCATGTGATAGGGGAGAGCTGTCTAGTGGGTGGGGATTTCTAATATCTAATATAGTGCGAAATTAAACCAAATACCACGAATAAACCTCTTGGTTTTGCGAAAGTCAATAAGAAGGTTTTTTTTTTTTTTTTTTTTTTTCAGGCTCGACAAATTGCCTGGACAAATACGAAAAAAAACAAAAAAACAAAAAGAAAAACCAAAAACTAATAGTAGGACACAAAATCTGCTTATGATTTGTCCACTCCTGAGGAACAGCTTAATTTCACAATTTGTTTTCAAGATGAACAATCTGCTTTTTGTTCCGATTCATGCTGCATCCATTAGCATGAACGATGATCTGAGGGAAAAAAAAAAAACTCTAAGGCAACCGAGTGTGTGTGTGTGTGTGTGTGTGTGTGTGTGTGTGTGTGTTGGCAGGGGTTGACTCTGAGTTCTCAGCTTTCCCCAGCAAAGCAACCCCATTATAATTCCCTGTGGCCTAACATATCCGCATAGCTCGAGTTTCCTAGCTCTGCAACAATCGAAAAATCAATGGTCGCTCTAGTAGCCGGCCTGCCTCTCAGTCTCAATTAATAATACAAGCTAACACACCAGTGATATGGTTAGAGTTATCCTCGATCAACTCTCATCACCAGAGGAGGATGGTGTACAGGTACCCAAGCCCTCCGGAGCACAAGAACCAAGGAGAAATAGCTCGAATATACTGAAGCGCTGATGCGTCATATGATCCTGATAAAAAATAGATACACAAAGATGTATGAAGATGTAAATCAACTTAAGCGTATCTAGCGACGCCGTGAGCCACCTCCTCTACATTCGTCAGGCCTCGGCATGCGTGTGTTTATCTACTCTGATCGAGACAGAGCTCTGCATTTGCTTTATTCATATGCAAAGATGATCCTCTCTTATCACTGCCTCCTAGTCCACTGACACACTAATAATTCTTCGCCGAGCATAAATTCAGTTGCGTGGCAATCGGCAATTACGATCCGCTACCGGAGAACCAGCGAATATTATTTCCCCATCCGAGGGTCCTATTTAAGTCATACACACCGTCAACTGATCAAATTACACAGCTACTTAATAGGTACAGCTCGATTTTTCATCAGTCGAACACATACACCAGTAATTTTTGTAGGCCGATATATACTTAGCTACACAAATGTGTTGTAAGCATAAATAAAACAGATACGAGCAAATCAAGCGAAAGCACATGGGTAGTAATTGTTATTCATCCTCCTGTAATATTACATGATCATAGTTAGTTAGGGTTTGGAGTTCGTCAAATCTGGATTCAGATCAAGAGAAGTCAATTCCTGTGTGTTATACTGTTGGATCAGTCCGATTTTCTCATGCGAGGTTTTAGTCCAGTGGAGGTGGCGGACATGTCCAAGCAATTCTGGGGTCAGTTATGCGGCAAACTGGCGGAATTTCGGCTGCTCAGTCAACCCTGCATGGGCTTGTCAAAAAGTGAGTTAAGCAGAACTGCTGGGAGGCACATAGTTTAGTTCTGGTTCAGTTTCCATGCTTAAAGTCGCGTAAAATGTTTCTGCTCGGGTGTGGTCAGGCTTTAGGCCATTAATAATGCTTCTCAGACAAGCCAGTAATTATCAGCATCACTGAATATTTGATCTCTGATGCAGTAATGCAGCTCTATGGCAGTAGAATGTATACGAATTTTACCATCATTGAGGTGGTACCATGGTTACCACCATGAAGACATGATACACAATATGTATCACAGTATACTGTATGTTTTCTAAGAATGTGGAAACCTCGATCTTTATAGTACAACAAATTCAAGTCCATTTGTATTAGTGTAGTGTATTTTATGTCAAGATAAATATATATTTTGTCGCCTAATATATTGTATTAATGATAAATTGATATTTCATATTAATTCTATATTACATATGATATATACATGTTACATAATATATTCTATAGGACATAATTCTGTAATAATATAATAAATTAATGATTATATTCTATATTAATTTATGTTTGGTGAGGAGAGGAGACCTGGGGTGCAGTAAGCGTTACGATTCATCCCAAAGGTGTCCAATAGGGTTAAGGTCATGTCTCTGTATGTCACTCAAGTAATGTTGATCCAAACATCTTGGAGAACTAACCACAAAACACAGAACAGTGGATGTAGCCTGCCTTAAATCCTTCGATCACTTCAGGTAATCCCAGACAGACCCAATGATGCTGAGATCAGATGCATGATGGATAAGTATTTGCCTGTATTTCTCAGCATTGCGCAAAAATCCAACACGTGCAGAAATGCAGCCCAAAACGTGCAGGAAACCTCCACCGTGCTTCACTGTTACCTGCAGACACTCGTTATTGCACCGCACTCCTAATGGTTATTGCAACTTGCCTCCTGCTACATCTAAATATTTTAGATTTTGACTTCGGAGCATCTGCTGCCGTTTTTTTCTGCATTTTCTTAGATTAGATTCAACTTTATTGTCATTGTGCAAGGTACATATACAGAGCCAATGAAATGCGGTTAGCATCTAACCAGAAGTGCATAAGTGGCCTATTTCCAAATAGATAACTATGTAAATAAGGTATGAGGTCCATATATACAGGTATGAGGGTGATTAATGTACAGAAGATACAGTAGGTAATAATATATGGTGTATATAGTAATATACATAGATATAGACATAAATCAGTGTAGGCATAGTGTATGAACTTCCACAACCTCACCTTAGTAGCATGAGACTTCGTTTGTTCCTCATCCAGCTCCTACACAACTGTTTCTGTTTCAGATAATCACTGTTTCAACTTACATATGAAACTGTGTATCATTGGCACCTGCTTGGTATAACTGGTTAATCAAACACTGATCCTACAAAATCCCTGGTTTTGTGTGAATGTACCTAGAACTGATGCTGTTTTGCACACAAATGGTGATTCGTAGAAGTAAACAATTAACATTTCTCTTTTTAAAAGCTTTCTTACTTAGCATTTTAGGTAGGTGTGAATTTCTTTTGTACACAGTACCGTATATAAGAGGTTAAAGCTTCAAACTGAAAAAAGGAAAGTTTAAAGTTTAGCGTTCGATAAAATGAAGTAGCAGAAGTATGTCCACAGTGGGTATTAGTGTTAATATTTACACCAGGCCTTCACTCGAGGCTCTGTGCCTCTGTACGTGTCTTTCTTGAAGCTGTGTGCAATTTAACAACACTGTCATGACTACACGGAGCGTTCTGTTAGACCTTGAATGAAAGAGGGAATTACAGTTAACTGCACTGGAGAGGCTGATAAACTCATGTCATAATGGTTTAAAAAAAAAAAAAAAAAAAAACAAGCACCGTGAAAGAAATGATGATATCTTTGGATAAAGAACGCTTAATGTTGTCGGGAAATGTCTTTTGTTTGGATTGTAACATATAAAAGCAGGAGGAACGTGAAATTTCAATACTGATGATCCATTGGGAAACACTGAGCTTTCCGGAATTCCACGGTGGAAAGGAAAAAGACAGCAGGAAGGAAAGACTGTAATGTTCCAGCGCTGACGCTCCGACAATTCGATCATTCGTTCTTTAGTAAGCATTTCATCCTAGTGGGGAATCTTTCGCTTACCCAAGAAACTCCCAGGGGTGAGGTATTAATATATCAGTCCACCTTGCATACAAGGGCGAGTTTGCATAGCAGATTTATCTCCTAGCACATTTGGGTCAGGTTGAAGGAAACCAGAGAACCCAGAGGAAACCCAAATACTTTCGCAATAAAAACATACACAGTCAGTTCTAGTTATACAAACAAACAAAAGGAAGTGGCAGCTCAGTGGTTACTTTGGACTTAATGACTTCAAGTCTTGCCAATGGCAAGCTGCCTCTGTCGGGCCCTTGAGCAAGGCCCTTGTTCCTCAAGTGCTTAATTGTATAATAGAGATAATTGTTGCTCTGCATCCTATACATACCATTAAAGTAAATGTAAACTAAAAACATAATGAAAATGTTATTCTGAAATTAAAAGAATGGCGGGAACAAGAAAGAACATGTCTTGTGAAGGTTCAGCAGCCATAAATGTAAGTAGAAATGGATAAAACAAAAAGAAGTATGAAGCGTCATTCATCTTTAAAATGTCAAAAAAACCAAAAAGTGTTTAGGAAGTGGGTGTGAAGCCCCGCTGTCGGAGTCCCCGCCGCTTCCTGCCTCCTGCTTGTGTGTCATGTTTCATATTTAAGAGCAAAATTCAATATCTGTGAGGCGAAGACCTTCTTAACACTCGCTCGCTGTCATTACTCTGTCCGTTTCAATGCTAGCGCTAGTTTAGTAATTGGTTTTATTCCCCCCTGCTGGTGTTTTGGAACCACAATTTTCTGCAGTGAAATGTAATCTGCCATTAAGCTACACTCTGTAAACCCTTCATCGGCCATTAGATTAGTCATATCGCTCTCTCTGAGAAACTAAGTAAAGCAGGAGGAGAATATGCAATGAAAAAAAAAAATAAATAAATTGTCTACACAATAAAGACTCCAAATAATTCAGTTGAATTTCTGACTTTTCTAGACTCATTTTTCATAACAGCGTTTTTGACCCTGGTCCTGATCCAAACCACAGGTTTATAACTTGCTTATTCTAATAGCAACAACTCATTCACAGAGACTTGGTCTGTGGATGTTCCATCTAATATAAAGCTAATATGGAGATTTATCGACTGTATGGAAGGAGTCTCCAGTGTCATGCTTCGTTTTGGGTAAAGACACAATCAGTCTATTTTCCTTAACAACCATAACATTAAAACCATCACCAAGCATCACCATATGCTCCGATCCAGTCATCCAGAACAAAAGAAAGAAAGAAAGAAAGAAAGAAAGAAAGAAAGAAAGAATATATGATAAGATAGAATGAATGAATGAAACCAAGAAAGAAAGAAAGAAAGAAAGAAAACCAGCAAAAACAACGATAAAATGAGAAAATTAGAAAAAGAAATGGAATGCATAAAAAAGAAAGAGGAAACGAATGAAAGAAAGAAAAGAAGAAAGAAAACCTGAACAAAGAAAGAAAGAAAGAAAGAAAGCAGGAAAGAAAGAAAGAAAGAAAGAAAGAAAGAAAGAAAGAAAGAAAGAAAGAAAGAAAGAAAGAAAACCTGCAAAAACAAAAAGATAAAATGAGAAAATCTGAAAAAGAGATGGAATGCATAAAAAAGAAGAAGAAACATATGAAAGAAAGAAAAAAAGAAAGAAAACCTGAACAAAGAAAGAAAGAAAGAAAGAAAGAAAGAAAAAAAGAAAGAAAGAAAAAAGAAAGAAAGAAAGAAAACAGAAAGATAAAATGAGAAAATTTGAAAAAGAAACGGAATGCATAAAAAGTAGGAAAGAAAGAAAGAAAGAAAGAAAGAAAGAAAGAAAGAAAAAAAAAGAGTGATTTATACTTGTCACATGTACATGACAGCACAGTGAAATTACCCAGCGATGGTAAAAAGCCGGGGTCAGAGCACAGGGTCAGCTATGATACAGCACCCCTGGAGCACAGAGGGTTCAGGGCCTTGCTCAGGGGCCCCAAGAGTGGAAGCTTTGCGATACCAGGGTCTGAACCCTGACCTTTGATAATTAACCCAGAGCCTTTAAGACTGGGGTAATTATGCCCTTTCTTCCAATGTCCATTCTTCCAGCTTCTACACATCAACTTCAATAAGGGACTTGCTGCCCCACATATCCCACCCCTTAACTGGGGTCATTTAAAAACAGCACCAGTCCAGTGGTGGTTTTGGTGTGTTTGGGTGATCGCTATAAGCGATAACTAACTTGCTACACTGATGGTCCACAATAATGGTTGCATATGGGATAGAAAAAGACCAATGAAATTTCATTGTGACGATGATTAATAAACGTATTTATAAGCTTAATTTAGCTATGAATGTCATCATCTCTAGAATACAAGGGGTTCTAGAGCAGTATTTTTTTTTTCAAACCCAGTATATTTCAGTGACCTCCTTACAAGTGTAAGTGTTTTTTATCAGCCACTTATTTACTGCTTTTAAAAGGAAACGTAATCACAGCATTTTACTGGCTTCATTTAGCGAAGACTACTGCTATATTGACTTCCAGAAAGCATCTTAAAAAAAAATAACTTCACGTAATGTAATGGCCCTGAAGATTGTGGCAGGTTGCCAAGGAGAAATGGTAAGGGATGTGTGAGAGTAAAAAAGGAACACATGAAAGAAAATAAGAAATAGCGAGAAAGAGAGAGGGAAAAAAAAGAAAGAAAGAAATGGGATGAGGAGCTTGGTTGCCAGTTGGACTCTTGATCCCTGAATGAATTTTTTTAACAACATAAAGCGTGTAAAATTGTAAGTTGTTTAAAAAATATGTATTTTTTTTTGTTGGAGTTTATTTATATATATATATATATTGCCTCTTTTATATTTATTTATTTATATTTGAATAAAATATGGTCAACGCATGTTAATGCGTACATTTTGACAGCTCTAATAAATATATATATATTTAATTTATTTATTTCTTTATTTTTTATTTCTTTATTTTTTTTCCTGCTAAAGAACACACACGGCATTATGACATGATGCCGCATCCAGTCGACACTATTTCACTAGTTTATTCGCGTCTGAATGCGATGACTACGCTTTAATAAAACCAAATGATCTCTTCACCTGCCACCTGCCTCTCACAGCTTCCTGCAGAACATTCCTGGTGTTTCACCCGAACGAGTCGGAATGCTCGGACATGATTGGGTACACAGAACACGAGCTGAGAGCAAGGCGCGCAGGGGAGAAATGGAAAGGCGGATTCATCATCCGCTCTGCGGACGGAATTAATCGCTGCAATATCTTCCAGCCATAACATGTTTACTCAAAAATACAAATCCAAAGGTGCAATAATCACCTTGTAATCAAGGCCTCATCGGGGGCCAGACGACGCTGAGTGTGAAACAGTGAAGTAGAAATGAGTCCCAATACAGCCAGGTTTGTAAGGACCAAACCAAAAAACCAAAATGCACGCATGATGATTAATCGGTTAGTGGGGGATTCGATTATTGAAATTAGCAGCAAAAAAGAAAGAATGTCCACATTGCATGCAAATTAATAAGCAATTTAATGTGTAAATCTTGGACAGTGGCACTGAAGATGCTGAGATTTTTTTTGGGCGTGACGACGATGGACAGGATTAGAAACGAGTTTATTAGAGGGACAGCGCATGTAGGACGTTTTGGAGACAATGTGAGGGAGGCGATATTTAGATGGTTTGGACTTGTGCAGAGGAGGGACATGGGGTATATCGGTAGGAGAATGCTGAGGATGGAGCCACCAGGAAGGAGGAAAAGAGGAAGACCAAGAAGGAGGTTTATGGATGTGGTGAGGGAAGACATGTAGGTAGTTGGTTTGAAAAGGCAGATGTGGAGGACAGGGGGGTATGGAGATGGATGATCCGCTGTGGCGCCCCCTAATGGGAGCAGCCGAAAGAAGAAGACTTAAAGGCGTAAATCAGGATGCAGGGTTAGAAACATATCCTTGAAGAAAATAAATAAATAAATGACAATAAACAAACAAATAAATAAAATAAACCTGTGCCAAGTGTGAAAGAAAGAAAGAAAGAAAGAAAGAAAGAAAGAAAGAAAGAAAGAAAGAAAGAAAGAAAGAAAGAAAGAAAGAAAGGAATTAATGAAAAACAGGAAGAAAAGAAGGAAGGGAGGAAAAAATGAAGGAATACAATAACAAAACAATACATGAAAACAAGAAAGAAGGAAAGAATACAAGAAAGATAAAAAGAAAGAATAATTGAAATCAAGAAATACAGAAAACTAGAAAAAACCTGAAAGAACGCAAATAAGAAAGAAAGACAGAAAGAAACAGCAACTCCACTACAACATTGCTCACCACCTTGTTTGTTGTGACTTGAACAGGTCACATGATGTTTAAAATCACACCCACCCATAACCCTTCCAGCAACGCTAACTTGAAAAGATGAAATGTGCCACATATACCTACAGGTTGATCTCAGTCGTTCTTCACCTCTATCTCTCGCTCCCCTTAACAGCATTGATTACAGAGCCGCAGAGTGAGAGGAGGTGACCTTTCCTGTATGTCTCCCAAGTTTAAATGCTATTACTTTAATGCCATTGCCTCCTGTCCGCATTTCATTTAATTAATGCGTCGATTGCTGCGCCTGGGCCCTGGCATCAAACCTTTCTCTCACGCCAACCAATTACAGCAAGCTCCCTCTGAGATTATGGCTAGTTTTAGCTGTAGGTTTTTAATAGTAGAATAATTCACCAATCACAAATAGACATGAAGGTCTTTGAGGGGGATCTACAGTACCATTTCACCTGCATACATTTCTTTTAACCAAAGCATGTCAATTTGATACAATTGACAACCCATCATTGTTTCAATCGAAACTAATTTACAAACCTGCAGAAGCTGCACAATCACAGCAAATGATCACTGGCCCATACTCTGAGCTATAATCTGAGCTATACTATGAGCTATAATCTGAGCTATCATCTGAGCTATTCTCTGAACTATACTCTGAGATATACTCTGAACTATACTCTGAGATATAATATGAGCTATACTCTGAGATATACTCTGAGATATAATCTGAACTATACTCTGAGATATAATATGAACTATACTCTGAGATATACTCTGAGATATAATCTGAACTATACTCTGAGCCATAATCTGAGCTATATTTTGAGCTATAATCTGAACCACACTCTGAGCTATAATCTGAGCTATAATCTGAGATATAATCTGAACTATACTCTGAGCTATACTCTGAACTATACTCTGAGCTATAATCTAAACTATAATCTGAGCTATACTCTGAACTATACTCTGAGTTATATTCTGTGCTATAATCTGAACTATACTCTGAACTATACTCTGAGCTATAATCTAAACTATAATCTGAGCTATACTCTGAGCCATAATCTGAGTTATATTCTGAGCTATACTCTGAATTATACTCTGAGCTATAATCTGAGATATAATCTGAGATATAATCTGAGCTATACTCTGAATTATACTCTGAGCTATAATCTGAACTATAATCTGAGCTATAATCTGAGCTATACTCTGAGCCATAATCTGAGCTATATTCTGAGCTATACTCTGAACTATACTCTGAATTATACTCTGAGCTATACGCTAAACTATACTCTTAGCCATAATCTGAGCTATACTTTGATCTAAACTCTGAGCTCTACTCTTGGCTATACTCTGAGCCATAATCTGAGCTATACTTTGATCTAAACTCTGAGCTCTACTCTTGGCTATACTCTGAGCCATAATCTAAGATATACTCTGAACTATACTCTGAGTTATAATCTAAGATATAATCTGAACTATACTCCGCGCTATACTCCCTAATAAAACAGCAGATTACTTTAGCGTAAGGAGTTGAGTAGCTTGAAGGCTGTTGAAATATTGTTACATTAACACTGAGTGCTTTTAAAACTCGAAATGTCCCCATCCCAAAATCAATACAGAAGCTTGGGCTTATGCATCACTAATTATACACCCTGTTTCTTTCTTCCTTTCTCTCTTTCGTTCTTTCTCTATCTCTCGCCGTCTACCGGTAGAGATGAATTATGTATTAAGAGTGGGCAAAGCGTTCCCCCACCGTTTCTGATGCATTATTAACAGCGATACTGTTACACACTTGCTGCGTGGCTCAAGTTTGTTGACAAATGCAGCGGCGATATTTTAATCCTTTGCGTTTGACCTCGCGGTCGTGAGGGTTCCCCTTCAGCAGTCGCACGGATGCCGGATGTGCAATTCTGCAGCAGGGGAAATCCACACCTGTGCGAACAACTGATCACTGGGATTATAGTGCCTGCTTTCCAAACCATAAACCCTAATAGTAATACATTGTGTACAGAATTCTTCCAGTAATCCCCCATGCTGGCATAACATGTAGTCATGAAGGACCATGAAGTGGATAGCCATCAGGGCCAGCAAGGCCTTCTCTGCAGGCCTAAACCCAGAATCGCTGACTTACATTTTACAATATTATATTTTTGACATATATTTTTCCACCCATGAATATGTATTAAATTATTCCCAGTAGTATATTCCATTTATTTCATATCTTTTCTCTCAGTAAATTAAAATCATTATTGATTGTATATCTGTGAACAAATCAATTTCAATGACATTTACAAGATTTACAGGATTTTCAAGAAATCGTATGTGGAAAGATCGGGCAAAATATTTCAAAGCAGTTTTTTTATGAACCATTTTGACTTTTGCGTTTTCCTTTAAAAGAAAACAAACACAATTTGCTTTTATTTCGAATCCCCAGGAAATTTAAAATGCACAAAAAAAAAAGTCACAAAGAAATCCTGAGGTTAATATCTTTGCTTCTGCTAGAGATGATGAATGCGGGTGGTGCTGCTGTGGCTGCAGTGAAAGGAGACTTGTTGAATTGTGTTCATTGTGTTTCTTGCTTCAGTAATGACATTCATTCATGCTGCATAAGATTCCTGTCTGTGATGCTGTGCTCTGTCATACTGCATTTCTCTATAATACTAATGGGTTCTATAGCAGTGGTGTCATAATGATGGATTAAGAGGTGGATTGATTAAAGTAGAACACCACTAAAGGCATCGGTATAAGGAGTTACTTCTAAAAAATTATCTGGAAGGTTCATGGTTGAGGGCTGCCAATCAAAAACACAGAGTCTTGATAGTTAGTTAAATAAGATGATGATGAAGTTCTTTGGTGCAGACTTGTAAAAATAAAATAAAATTGAAGCCAAAAGTATATGATTTTTATCTATTTGGTACTTGGTGTTTGTTTCAACATGCAAACAAAATATAAATGTTCAATGTATTTGGTCCTCTGTTTGTTTATGCATGTACTTACAAAGAAAGAAAAGAAAAAGCAAACAAACAAGCAAGAAGCAAGACAAAAAGAAAAAAAGAAAGAATAGGCAGCCAACTAAGAAAAACCAAGCGAGCATGAAAGCAAATTGACAGCAAGAAGGAGAAACAAAAAGAAAGGGTAGAAAAAGAAAGGAAAAAAAGACATAAGCAAGGAAAAATAAAAGGGAGGAGGACGGGGAAGGAAGTAAGGAAGGAAGAAAGGAAGGAAGGAAAGAAGGAGAGAATGTAACAAAAGAAAGGAATAAAGGAAGGAAGGAAGGAAGGAAGGAAGCAGAGAATGTAGGACAAAAGAAAAACGTCAATGAATGAAGGAAGGAAGAAAAGAAGTAAGGAAGAAAAGAAGGAAGGAAGGAAGGTAAGAAGCAAAGACCGTAGGAAAAAAGAAAGGCAGCAAGGAAGGTATTAAGAAAAGAAGGAAGCAATCAAACAAAGAAGAAAGGAGATCAGGAAAGAAGTAGAAAATGCAAGACAAAAGCAAGGAAGCAAGGAACATAGAAAGGAAGAAAGGAAGCCAGCAAAAAAAAAAAATAGAAGCAAAGAAGGTCATCACTACTTGTAAAATGTATTGTGGAGCTAAAAGTACTCTAATCTTCTGATATTCAGAGGGACAATAAAAAAAAGAGGCATCCGTCAGGCATAATGATTTATCTTTTCCATTTTTGTCCTACTTTAGTCATCACAGGACAAAAGGATGTGATCTGGGATGCAGAAGGTTAAATAGCTTCTGAGTGTTATTGTAAGAGCCATTCAGCCCTGTGCCTGCCTCATACTCACCACTGGAGGCAGAATTAAAAGGACAGAAGTGAAAGGACGGCCTGCTAGGTGAGTTACATTAGCTTTCATGTTTGCTTCTTTGTAAATGACAGTAAGACGGTGCTTCTGATCTGTAGCCTGAACCTGCCCTTTATTTGACATCGGGTCTAAATCTGCACGTTCGCTATGAAACTCTCAGGGCAAGGCCATGGGGAGGGAAGCTACGGAGTCATGAGCGGACAAGCCGGCCGCGGCTCGTTTGATTGTTTGACAGGCGGCCCACTGTTAATGGGGCTTTGCTGATCGAAGTGTAAACGGGGCGGGGAATGCCAGCACTGCTCGGGAAAGTGGGAAGCCGAATTGCTAGCGTGGGAGCGATGGAAAAAGAAAAGGCTGTCAGGGCTGAATACAATAACATTTGGGCGTACCTGGCTGGGGAATTTAGCCTTAGGGTTTATGTGTAGAAGATCCATAAAACAAGAAACCGTTTAAAAGAAATAGCAAAGTATATACACCTTGACCGCTTACTGTAGATGAAGAAATGAAGGCGTACCGGCAAAGAAGTGACTGTCAGCAAATCTGCCGAGCAATGCACGAAACAATTGCAGATCCAGTATTTCAATGACTTTGAAAACTATAACCTGTTCAAGAGTTTCAACTGCTGATTTCCGTGCCCAATAATCTCTGGAGTTGATGGAGAATGGTACGTCCTGAAAAACTGCCAGCCTGCTTTCAGCTCCCCCTTTGAGAGCGAGGGTATTGTAATTCAAATAATCATTATTTGCAACCATGTTAAGCAGAAAAGCATCTCATAGCGCACAACACCTTGGTTCCACCCCTGTCCTCCAAGAACTAGTATAAGAACAGTCTTATTTACCAAACACCAGGTAATACCCTCAAGAAAAATTGCAGTATACACAATGTGGCTATTGATAAATCCCACACCTTCTAAATGGATGTCCTTGAGAAACGCCTTCAAATTGCCATATATGGTAAACACCTTCCCTCTCAAGTGTAGCCCTCTCGATGTACTGTTTATTAAAGATGACAAAGAATATGCCAAAAGTTCTTGGACAAGATAAACGTCACTGCAGCAAAGACGAGCGAAACAGGAATGGTTTATTTGACACTTTTATATGAGTACCGGGTCTAGTACGTGTGCTGTTTCGGAAATTTGAGTGATACGCAGTAAATGAATGCAAGACCCTGCCATTACTTAACACATGGATGATTTGGGGAAATTCTCCATCGTCTCTTTGAAGTGAACTCGTAAAAAGCCTAAAAGGACCCAGAACAGCGATCAACCAAAACTGCACGGGGCAAATGAAATGGACTGACGAGCCATAAAACACATCCTCTCGCTCCGCAAAGGTTCACAAGCCAAATCTTCAAACGAGGCATCGCGCCGATCGATCTTTAAATAGTTTAGCATGATTACGCTTTACATACTGGCTGTGTCTGCATCTTATGAGCTCCCCAATCTGTAATTACTCACTTAGTCATGCTTATATGACAGACAGCACATGATCAAGAAGCTCTACATAATTAGCTTGCCTGCTATTATACATTCCTACCACTAGGTTATTAATGATGTTCTAGATCATTTTTACTGATTTGGATCTTTGACTCTTGAATTATGCCAACGTTATTTCATCTTCCGATATAATAATGCAATTTTGAGAAACTCATTTATTCCAAATGTATGCATTTGTGAATTTCTCTCATGTTGGTTCTCGTCCATGGAAAAGCATGGAATCTGGTAATAGATGTAGTTTCACTGTAAATTTGGTTAGTTAGTGGAAAGTAAGATGTTTGTTCGCAGAGACAAATCTCTGAAAGAAGGAAAGACTGACTTCTGTTTCCTTTCAGCAATTTTGTGGCTTTCAGAATCGCTCGGAGACATCTCGTTTCGAGTCGAAATCCACTCAAAATAAAAACGAATGTAAAAATCATTTATCATTCATATGACCCCATCACAAATCCTTAGGTGTAATCATATCGATCATGTTGATAATAGAGGCCCCAGGACACAAATCAACAGCTGAAGAATGGACACGGACAAAGCAATGTTATACATGCTCCTGAGGTTCCAGTGACCACTGTTCCTGCCCCTCTTCCCTCCGTGGATCTTCCTACTTGGTCCAGGCCTGCCTCTGGATAGTGTCCTCTTCGATTGGAGGCCACTCAGTGCAGTTGAGGACGGTTTCTCATCGCCTTGGTGGTTCCGTGAAATCCCAGAGTAAGAACGGGAGCTTTGGGGAAGAATTTGGACTGTAGTTGATGTCAACAGTCTGCTACACTGACTCGGGACTACAGTTTGCTTCTGATCACCATCACTGCACCCCGCAACATCGTATATCTGTAATAAATGGACATTCGGTGCAACCCAGATGAAGACGGGTTCCCTCTTGAGTCTGGTTCCTCTCAAGGTTTTTTCCTTATGCCATCTCTGGGAGTTTTTCCTTGCCACACTCGCCATTGGCTTGCAGGGACAAACTTACACTTATAAAGAACATATTCATTTTTTACATCATTATCTGTGTAAAGCTGCTTTGAGACAATGTTCATTGTTAAAAGCGCAATACAAAATAAAATGAATCGAATTGAATTGTTTTGTCCAATCTGGTGCATGTGTTCCTAATAAATTGGGCAGCCAGTCTGTGTTTACACTGCAAATCCAGTTCTTAAAAAGAAGCAAGTCAGCTATATTGAGTTTCTGGATTGAAAACGAGACCGGTAAATGAAACCGGTAAAATCATTTCAACGGGTGTAATATTAGCAACAGAGGCACCTCAATTCAAATGCAACAGGAACTGTAGCCCTGGGCTGAAGTTCCTGTATTTAAGTTTCCAGTCGAAAGTTGCTTATTGTAGGGGGTGCCGGGGAATCGATACAAGATCTCCTTCCATTTGTCCTACATATTTGCCAATACTTCGCTCTCTCCTAATGCAATTAGACCGGCATTAAGGCAAGTTTAAAAGCTTGTAAATGTCAGAGAAATTAGTTATAATCTAAGTGCTCAAGCCACTTTAGATATTTAAGATATTTTCGCAAACAAACAAGATTCTTGAGGGACCTGCAAGAGAAGCTGATGAGACTCCACCCTCTTGTTATTAGCAAAACAATTGCATTTACATGTATATGGTATTTGACTGGCACCCCCTTATTCAGCACGACTTACATTTACCTCATTCATACAATTGAGCAGCTCTGGGGTTAAGAGCCTTGCTTAGGGGCACAGGGGTGGCAGCCTTCAGATCCAACCTTCGGATCCAATGTCCACAGGTAACATTATGAAATTACAGTATGACATATAGACTATTAAAATGTCCTTTACCAGCCTCTTCTTACAGAAGAAAATGCATCAAATCTCAGGAGCTAACAAGATAAATGTCAGTCTTGATGTTCTGCAAACATTTCTGGCCCACTTGTCTTTGCGGGTTTGCTCGAATTCATTGAATTGAAGATGCAAGACCCATGTGAAGGGCCACTTTAAAACCTTAATTCCGAATAGCTTTTGGAGACATTTGAAGATGGATTTGCTCTTGTGCCTCTGGTTATTGTTGGACATACTGGAGATATTCTGTTATGATTGGCAAAATACTCACCAATGCACTAAAGCATCCAGCTACCACCACCATGTTTCAATGTTAGTTGATGACGATGTTCTTATTGTGGATTAGTGTGTAAACTTTTCCCCAAATGTACTTGGAACCTTGGGTTCCAACGAGTTCCACTTTTAAATCAGCAGATCTATTAGAGATCATTAAATATATAT
>JAAIIK010000078.1:3331085-3358984 GCA_014706435.1 Silurus glanis
ATTTTTATATGTCAATTATGGTTTTTTTTTTTTTTTTTTTTTTTTTTTTTTTTTCTTCCATTTTCTGCAAAATGTGAATTTATCAAGCCTCTCTAATAGTGGAATAATGACCCTTGTTTGTCTGGGTTCTTTCACAACTTCCTGGATGAGGAATTTTGGTAGGCTGGTCACAGCTGGAAAGATTCTCCAGAGTACCAAGTTTTCCAAGATAATTGCTCTCATTGCTCTCATTGCAGTTCCAAATAGCATCCCACAGGTTTTCAATATCATCCAATTAAACTGTCCTTTGATTGTAAGGAGGTCCATCAAAAATGGATACAAATGAATGCATCAAATTACAATATATAAGTTTTCATTTCCAGTCCTAGTTCAGAGTTTTGAACAGCTGCAACCTTCTACAACACATTGAAAGCCAAGGACTCTGTAGTCCCTATTGAAAAGCCCATCCAAACCACCAAATCCAGATAAAAGCATCGAGCTCGGGATAAGAGACGAAGCTGACATTTATAAAGATTGCCGTTGCCGTCTGCAATTCCGCCGAGCCATTTCCGAGACGGCCGCTGTTCGAACACCTGAGAAATCAAACATGATACCTATTTATTTTTTATTTTTTTATGTACGAAGTCCTTCAGAAGATACCATCTGTTATAAAAGCGAACGAATTTCTTCGGTTTCTTAGATGAGCGCCAATTCATCCCACCTCTGAGGATTTCGCGTTATCTGGCCAAATAAATAAATAAAAGGGTCTGTTTTAAATGTCTATCTTGGGGTCACCGAGTGGAACACAATTCATAGGGGAAAAACAAGGTGACAAGCAAAGTCGAAAGCGATGCATTGTCACAGTGTGATTGCCATTTTAGCAGCCTGCTCTAATGGCAGTGTGAGAGAAAGGAAGAAAGGAAAGGAAAGAAATAAAGCAAACAGCAAAGCACCCACCCACCCACCCACACACTGTATTTTACTTCACAACTGGATCATGACTGCAAAACTGGAACAAATTGTTCTTGGAGATGTTCGTGTAATGTTTTTTGCCCCATGTCATGCACCACACATAAAGAGTCTTGAGATTTAATGATACATAGTACAGGTTTATTGATCGCCTTTAGTTTCCCCAGCAGGTCGCCTTTAGTAATGAAGTGTAAAATCATTGCGGTTCTACAGGGAGGTCCTGGATTCACGCTTGGAGCAACGTAGTTACTGCCTCGAGGCGGCACCCCCCGCCCCCCGCTCCCCCATCACATAAAGCTCAGTGTGGAGGGTTTTTTTTTCTTTTTTTTTAGGTGTCTAGAGTATACACGTTCGGCTCAAACCTAATGAAGCGTCACGTTGCACTAAGACAATGGGACAACCCCTGGACAGCACTTCCTTCTACTTGAACTCAAACTGTTATCACTGTTCATCAAAAAATATATAAATAAAATAAAAATCCTTATGTCGCAACAATCTGCCGAGAAAATTCCACCCACTAGTACGACTAATGAGACTTCCTAATGCAACAATTGTACAGTTCATTGTGCACTAAATGCTGGAAGGGAAGGACAAAAATATAGTAAATTGGCATGACTGTGCTTGTGAGCACCTCATTAGTCTAGTTCAAGGCTCTTGGATTAAGTTACTGATACTTTTAGTGTTTTGTTTTTTGTTTTTCTGGGACAAGGTCTCGCATTGTCTCGGTACATTAGGCACGATGAATTACATACGTTCAAAACAAAAACGAAAAAAAAAAAAAGCTTTTTGGGGCATTAGGAAATTTTTCGCCACACGAGCGGGGACGGACGTGAAAAGTTCAGGTTCCTATAAATTGTCACTCTGACAAATGGTGGGATTCATTTTTCTTTTTTAATAGAAACAGAAACGTCAATCTCTATCACAGAATTGTACAAAAACCATCCGCCTGTTTATAAGATAAAGTGAGCCGTGTATTCAGCTTGAATGGAAGGAGTCGCCAGTGTCAGGCAGAAAGGAAGGTTTGTTTGTATGTTTGTTTGTTGTTTTTTGCCTCTTTTGTTACACAATTCTAAGCAATTTTTACAGCAGGTACATCGTAAATGGCAAAAAGAGTGAACTTCAATCATAATGGTTACTTTTTTATTTTCTGGATTGTGTTTCAATAACGGCACATGCCAAAGAATTCTCTAAAGGGAACTTTTTCCTTAGCAAAATATAGTTGTTTTTACGCTCATACAAATGAATGTTTTTAGAATTGGAAATATTATCATTAGAATGAAAAGATTTGGCACTTCAATTCCATTACATTCAATTCTTTTCCATTCTATAACAATTTCTCTTCACAAACATACATATTAAAACTCAGTGCCTATCCTTTGTGAAGTAACGTTTCCTCCTCTGTTCTGGTTTTGTTCTCTGTTTGTGCCTGATATTAAATCGTTGGGTTTGTGTGCACCTCGATGGATCCTTGCATTTTTCTTGGCTACCATTGTTCATTTTTAAAACCTGTCCCTGAATAAGCATTCGTCTGGATTCACCTTCTTTGACTGTTCCATTCCATTCCATCGACTTTCTGTTCTGTTTTTATAAAACTTCTTCTGATCAACCAGATTTGAGAATTCAGCAACAACTCCAGAAAGTACAACGCTCGAAAATATATACACACCCACGTACACGCTCGAGTCTTTTATTCCGTACTTATTCTAATCCTATAAAACTCAAACAAGCTACAACTAGCCACATCTGCTCCTGGGGAAAAGAAGAAGAAAAAAAAAAAAAAAAACAACCTCAACTGACTGCTTAGGTAGAGAGCAAAACAGGACTTATTGTACAGCCGCGGTCTTCGTCTGACGGCGCCTCCGTATCAAACTCTGCCAGAGCTTTTCTTTTATACTGGGCTTTAATCTCTACAAGCAATCCTCGTTTTGTTGAGCCTGCAAAGCCGGTAAGCAGAGATCTTCACGTATCTCGTTGCTCCAGCGTCGGATTTCGCCGTGCACCACACGGCGGCGGATACAATACAGGAAGAAAGACGTCAGGGAAGAAAGAGTTCGATTCAAGACCCCGGATTCGATATGTGGTTAAGCCCTGAAAATAGGCAAGCTGCATGAAAAGGGTACTAGAATAGAACTGATGTTTGCACAGCATAAAGGCTGTTTAAAAAAAAAAAAAGTCTGTAAGCACAGTCAGTAACCGTGATCATCTTCGGAATATTTAAATGGAGAGCGCTGGAGAATAATGGAAACTTCATACATTCAAACTATACACTATTCGAACAAAGTGTTGGGAAGACATGCAGGTAGTCGGGTTGAAAGAGGCAGATGTAGAGGACAGGGGGGGTATGGAGATGGATGATCCGCTGTGGCGCCCCCTAATGGGAGAAGCCGAAAGAAGAAGAAGAAGAAGAAGAAGATTGGGACACCTGAATTTTCCAACCATGTTTCCATGTGTTTATTCCCCAAACTGGTACAACAAAGTCAGAGGCACACAATTGTACAGAACGTCTTCGGATGCCGTAGCAAAACCAGCTCCATGAAGATATGCTTTACATGGGTTGAATCGAAGATCTCCTGCACTTGATCTCTGACCTCAACCTTATTGAACACCTTTGGGACCATTTGGAACCCAGACTTTACTAACACCCTTGTGGATGAAAAAAGAACAAACGTCCCCAATCACACTCCAGAATCTAGTGGAACATCTTCCCAGAGGAGTGGAGGATCTTCTATTGGCAAAATAGGGATTAAATGAGGAATGGGGATGTTTAGAAAGGACATGCAAATATTTTGGTCATATAGTGCATAAGTCTTTTACAGATGATGATCGTGAGCATTCAGGAAAATGTTTCACATCAGATATATCAGTTAGGGGTTAAATAAAAATGAAAAAAATGTAAATAATATGCCTGCTTGGTCTAAATAGAAAATATAAAAAATAAATAGAATAAAGCAAACAACTGCAATAGTTATTATATTGATTAAAGTGAGTTATTAAATTGGTGCTAATTAAATTGATTAAATAAAATTCATGAAATGGAAAAATTTTATGAAACATTTGTTCTTATTTGGGTAATAAATATGTGTATATAATTGTGTGTTTTTTTACATTAATATAAAATTTTCTAAAGATACATTTTACTTAATTGTTCTACTTATTTAAAATTAAAAAAGAATTTAAGAAACACAGCAAGACAGTTATTTATTTATTCATTCATTTATGAAATCATTCCTTCCTTCCTTCCTTCCTTCCTTCCTTCCTTCCTTCATTCACTCCCTTGAAATATGCCGAATTGTCAGGAATTTCTTGTAAGAGAAAGTCTTGAAGCTGTACATAAAAACGCGAAAGAATCAACGTTGTTAGAGCGTCGTAAAAACGGTGCGGCGGTGATTTCGCGCAGAACCAAATCGCGTTTCCGGTATGGATCGAGAAGCCACGGCGACGCTGTGCTCAAAGTGCGAGGCGGAGAATAATCGTGAGGGAACTCGGATTTCGTTTCAGGATTGCAATCGGTACACATGTGCACCGTACCGAAAGTCCCGTAACGGTCCGGTACAAATATGTGTACACCCCTAGTAACTAGCCTAAATTTTATTTGACGAATTATGCGTGAGAAAAAGGCGTGAAAAAGCATCGAATGCTCCTCTTTTGTAGGAGGCGTTCGGAAGGCGTACACCTACATACACTCGATGTGCAGTGTGGTGTGGCCGGCAGTGCAGCTCCCTCAGCATTCGTTCATTATTCATGGATCTGACGCATGCAAGAAAACAGCAATAAGAGCATTCCGGGTTTATTTCACATTCGCAGCATTCCGTATCTCCAAGAGAGGTTTTTTTTTTTTTTTTGGTTTATTTATTTATTTACTGGGGGTTTGTCAGTGTTGCCTTTGTGCCGGCCCTCGACGAGGGCGCACTACTTTCCCCACAGAGAAAGCTCTTTTTAAAGTGTGCCGCGGCACCAAAGAGCTGAGATAAACAAGCTTTTCTCTTCTCTGTCTGTTCTTGTTTGCATTTTTTCGGACATCGGCGCTCCGCCCGGGGCCTTGTTCACGCATCCATAAGCATCAGTGCAGGTCTTCAGGGGAGGTGAAGCAACATCACAGACAACATTTTTGTCTTTTTTTTTTTTTTTTTTTTTTTTTCATACCGAAGTGTTCGTTCTTCCTGATATATTTCTCTGGCCTTTTGCAGACTTGGGTTCAGGAAAGCCGCTTTCATATTTCTTTTGTAATGATCGGGATGTGTAATAAGGACTGCACTGAATTAAAACAAACCTCTTTATCATCTACTATAAGGGTGCACTTTTTTTTCTGATTTTATTACCCCCGGGTTTGTCGTTAGCACCTGTATCTATTTCCAAGGACGGATCTGAATCCGAATACAAATTCGTAATGAGAAATAAATCTGCAAATATAAATCTATTCTTTTATTCAGATGCTATTCTTCTTTTTCCACAAGCTGTTTGACTCCTCAACACACAGGGACTGGACTGACACACACACACACACACACACACACCTTTATAAAAAATGCACAATTTAATTGCACTAATACACATTTACTGTACTGTTTGTGGCTGCATTATCACTGTATTCATTGTCTCAGTGTGTTGTGTTGTACATATACCTTTGCACACAAGCACTTCATGTAGTGTCCTAGTTCGTTTTGCATTATATTGGGTTCATTTGCGTTGTTTTAGGTATTGTTTAGGTATTGTTTTAGGTCCTAAGGCATGTTGTTTCGTTTGCACCTTGTACTGAACATCGGATGTACATTGGCTGAAATGCCAATAAAAGCCAATGAAACAAAACTGCAGCATTAATCAGGATTACAATGAGTGTCTGTGGTCCATTTGTTTTAAGATAATTTTTTATAATAATAAATGAAATCATTTATTCACTCATTTAAATTATTTTCATTTTAATAGCTAAATAGAACATTTTTTTTTCAAATATATATATATTAGTTGACAGAAAATCACAACAAGCAGACTTTTTCTTTTTTTTTTTTTATAACATGTTTGAAATAGTTAAATAACCCCTTTTTAATCTTACACAACTGTTGACCGTTTTAATTATTTTCTTTTATTTTTCATAAAACTGACAAAAATTTGAAAAGGAACGGAGGCTATTTATAGAACGTACTTGCCGACTCCCAGACGGCATGTTCTAGACGAGTGATTTAAAGTAAATATTGCTTGAAAATCTTTTTGTATTTGCAGTAAGTCTATTAAAAAAAAATCAAAGTCCATATGCTTTTTAAACTTTTGTCATCTGACGCTACGGAGCACCAAGCAAAAGTTTCTTCCCCGAGGCAATCTACCTCATGAACACTTAAACGCTCTGCCCATCGTGCAATCAACTAAAACATACGTGCAAATACCACTTTGACTAATTTAAACCTGTACTTCCATGTGCAATAATATATTTTCTGTATAAAGAACTTTCAATAACTTTTATACTTTTATTCTTCTTTATTTACTTGCTTTTCTTTTCCCATTTTACTTCTACTTCAATTACCAAAACAAATTCCTTATAAGTGCAAACATACTTGGCAATAAATCTCTTTCTGATTCTGATAAAAATGACTAGGATTCCTATCATGACACTGAAGGCCTTCTGGAATTCCTGCCTCTGCTATTGTATTGTAGTAGATTCGCAGTCAAAATCCGTTGTGTGTTTTCTTTTTCATTCGTTATAAATAGTCGGAAGAAAAAAAAAAAAATTGAGGAAGTGTTGGCCAATTTCCTTTCTGACAGCCGGAGCCAGCGCTGCTACTGTTAATGTCGAGCCTCGCATTAGCGTAGGCAGGTTTCGCAACGAAATATTAACTGGATCATTTTGCCAAATTGGCTATGGAGAGAGTCAGGCAAAGATAGAGAGACAAAGGAAGTAGAAATGATCTGACTAAACTATTCGAAATACCTTCGGGCTAGTAGTGCAGAGTTGCTGCTGTCTAGCGTCTCGGCGCTCCTGGAACATGGATCACCCCGAGCGAAAAGGTCATTTAATGAGTTATACTGTAATTGTGTGATTTTAAAGGTTACATTGAGTATGTGTCTTTTAATGCGAGGCCATTTTGTTATTTAATGCAAAAAAAAAAAAAAAAAAAAAAAAATGAACAAAATGTCAGAGCTGATCAGGTTATATAACAAAGCTAACGTGGAAAATGGCAGAATTTCAGAACTTTTGCCCACAACTTTATTACACCGATAAACCTGCTCAATCATGCAATTTTATCCAATCAGTCAATCGTCTGGCAACATCGCAGTGTGCAAAATCATCCAGATAGAGGACAAGACCTTGAGTTATTGTACACGTCAAGAATGGATCTAAATGAAGAAAAGTGTAAATTCATTTGCTGGGATTTCACACATTCCTAGAATTTACATAGAATTGTGTGAAAAAACAAACAACGTCCAACAAGTTGCAGAATTGAGAAGAAATTCTTTGTTGATGAATCAGAAATCAGAGGAAAATGACCCAGGCTGACTGCAAGGTAACCATAGTGAATGAAATACCTACGACTGAGGTGAGCAGAAAAGCTTTTCAGGATACAGAAATGGTGAATCTTGGGACATCAGATTCCACTATTGACAACCAAGAACAGGAATCCTTTCGTGGCATCTTTATATTGGTTTGAACATATATCTTATCTAAGTGCCGAATTATATCAAATGTTTTCAAAGAACTGTCAAGTGTTTATGGGACGGCATCAAATTGTGGAAGGTCTACAAGGTCATTAAGAAAGGTATCCAAAAATAAAAAGACCAGAAAAAAAAGCCCCACACATCTACCCTTTTAAACACACACTATACTACACTTTGAACCCAATCCCAGCAGAGGCAGTAGGAGTGATGGCAAAAAAAAAGGAGTGATGGCAAAAAAAAAAGTTGGCAACTTTTTTTTTTTGGCACAACCCTTTTTCATATTTCTTGTGGCTGTAAACTTGACAATCTTCACCTCGAAATGTGTGTGGTTTTGGTGAAATCTCAGTTGGTTTGTACAACAATTAACTATGAAACAATGTCTTTGAAAAAACTGCAAAAGAAGAAACGCATAATTATAAAAAAAAAAAAAGCAGAAATAGATCAAATTAAAAGCAAACTTTCCCGGTCTTAACCTGATTCATGACTATGATGAAGTAACCAAACCTACTGACTAAAATGTTGACTTGATATGAGTTATTGTTGAACACAAAGCAGCTGCACAGAATTCCACAACCCACTATCACATATTATTCGCTACATCTATTCCCAAAAGCTCTTTTGCCAGATAGGGGTTTAAATCTAATACAACCCAGCTGCTGCTTACTGCATCACTGAAAGATCAACTATTGGGGCAAGTCATGGCTCAGTATTTTTTTTTGCTGCTAATAGGCAGGTTTTGAGTTTAAATCCGAGTACCAACAAGCCGTGGATATGTGAGAAAGACCCTGAGCTATTTTTCTTTTTGCTTAGCTGTATCTGGTCTCAACCGTAATTTACTGTAGATAAAAACCTCAGGCAAATGTAAACTCTTGTGTCCTGCTGGGGATTGAATTACCCCTGATTCCTAATATAAAGGTTAAGAGTCAATCCTGACACTGTTCTGGGAAATTGAAAGAAAGGAAATGCATCAATCAAGGGCATAAACAGTTCTCGGTTAATCACACATGAAAGAAGGCGCCTTGGGCTTGCACGATAATGAACAGCATATCACCAAACCAGGAATACCAAGTGAATGAAAATGTAATTATTAGTGGCACAACATCAATATTTGACTCGAAACCTCATGAAATTGTCACTCTTATGACAGCGAGCCACGCCCACCTTATGTAACGAAGAGCCTGAGATTTTTTAGAAGGAGCCAGATGCTGTCCTTGGTGCTGAACCTCAGCTGCAAGACAAGTTTTAGCGCCAATGTTTTGGACTGCTGAAAGCACCTAGCGACTCATAATCGCTTCCAGCTGCAGCTGCTCACTTCATGCCTAGAGTGGCTACAAAATCTCCACTCCAACAGCAGCAAGGTGGGTGGAACATCAGACAAGTACTCTAGCACTTTTCTGCTCTAGCCCAACATAAGATCTGGAGGATGGTCTTGACTGCAGCTGGTATCTTTGAATCATGCCAGTTAAAGGCAAACCCACTTCAAATTGCTAATACCAATTTGCCAGAGAAATGTTCACCATATCAGTAATTACTTTTTATATGTCTTGTGTCTGCCAGACAAGGCTCAAGTTGTTACCATAGAAACAACTATGTGCTAGAATGAACATACCTGTGATTTTCAGCTGTATAACTCAGATCTGCTGTTATGTCACTCTGATTGATATTTGGCATGTGAGAATAATTTTCGAGTATTTTCCAGTATTTTCTGGGCCACCTCATTAAAACGAAATAATAAAAAAACTTACATCACCCACTGCTGGTTAATCCAAATTCACAAAATGAGATGTCAGTTTAAAGGATCTCCCTATGTTCTTCTGCTTATTATGCATCGGCTGGTTGAGATTTGTGACCTGACCATCGATTCCAATGGGAATTTCATGCAAATGAACTTGACCCGTTGCCCTCACAAGACACATCACTGACTCTATAAATTAATACCATAAAATTGAACAAGTCTGTCTGCCTGAGATCAAAAAGGGCACCGGTCACTTCACCTCATGCAGTAGTCACTGTGGGTCAGCACCTTTGCCAACCAGAATGCCCAGTCAGAGATGACATGCCAGGTGAGGAGGGGCTTGTGGGAAATGGACATTCATTTACAAAATCCTGGGCCTTTGGATTTTATAGTGCTAGCACATCCTGGGCATTGACAAAAAGACAGGAGGTGGAGCTGGAGTTGGAGTCGAAGATGCTGAGATTTTAAATGAGTTTGTTAGAGGGACCGTGCAAGTAGGACGTTTTGGAGACAGGGTGAGGGAGGTGTGATTGAGATGGTTTAGACATGTGCAGAGGAGTAACATGGGGTATATCAGTTGACGAATTTTAAGGATGGAGCCACCAGGCCTGAGGAAAAGAGGAAGGACAAGGAGAAGTTTTATGGATGTGGTAAGGGAAGACATGCAGGTGGTTGGTTTGAAAGAAGCAGATATAGAGGACAGGGTAGTATGGAGATGGATGATCTTCTGTGTCGACCCCTTACAGAAGCAGCTGAAAGAAAAAGAGGAAGTGCTAGCACATCCTGATTTACAAAGTGATACATTTGGGAATCTGATTAGACTACAGATTGTTGATCCATTTTCGATAAAAAACCAATGCCTCAATGAAAGGAGTCTCCAGTATCAGTGCTTTGTAACAACTCTGAATGTTTTATACAAGGAAACCTGAAGCGCTCTGTAGATTCTATATGAAGGCATTTGTCTTCAAGGGAGCAGAAGCGAAGACAAGAGAGCAAGACTGTTTATAGGTGCTGTAAGTGCTAACGGAAACTAACTATTTTGTTTTGCAGACTTGATTTGTCAGCATGCCCCTGAGTATTTTATTCCTTACTCAAGTTTTGTGCCCAGAATTCGGCTTGGTTTCTTCAATCTCAGATTCATTCTTCTGAAACATAAGACTATATAACCCTCAGACACTGCCAAAAGAGAGAGAGAGAGAGAGAGAGAGATAGATCACTTTCACATGTTTGCACATTGACCAGATTCTTTCTCTTGTTGCATTATGCAACAAACAATTGCGGCCAAGTGCAACAGTATCTTAGATAACCAAATATTCCAGTGCCCATCTTCCAGACAATTGGGGCCTGAAAAATCAAACCCCAATACGCAGAAATGAAAATCTATAGCTCAACAGACATTAGTCTAACGCCATGGCATGTCAGCTTGCAATGCTCTGCATCAATACTTCATACAAAAGACATGGCAACCGAGAGAAGGGAACAATTGTGAAACAAGCTGGGTCCATTAATTGTCTTGTTAATCATGCTTATTTAAGCAAAGCCTGATGAGTTCTTGGATTGGTTCTGCTGGCATTTTAATTTCTTCCTTTCACCAGTTCCAATAGGCAGATAATCCTGCAGTGTATAATCCTGTTTTGGGCAAATTCTACCATGCAGCCTGTCAACACAGCTGTCCCCAATTCCTACACACATACAAACAGTAAAATGCTGACTTTGAAGGAAAAACCAGACCTAAATAAACAGGAAATGACCTTATGAATAGATCATATTTTGCTTGAACTGATAATGATCTAAGCAGAAGTTAGTTTGCTCCACATCATCATTAAATGATGCACATTTTTTCCAAACCTTTGCTAAGCTCCTCGTATCAAATTTTAAAACACTGATACTTGCCTGCAAAGGCAGAATTGGACCAACACCCAGCTACCTCGGAGCACTTATCTCACCCCCACACTGCACCACTCTCGCTCTGATCCCCCAGAATTGCTCAACCAATTCTGCCAACTCTACAGGTTCAAGACTCTTCTCAGTTCTAGCACTTTGGTGGTGGAACAAATTTCCACTTGATGTCCGAACAGCTGAATCTCTATGAGTCTTCAAACAAAGACCAACCTCTTCCAGATGTATTTAAATAAACACTTTTGCTTTTCTAACTGTATTCCTCCCAAACAGTGTTGTAAGACTGATGGTGTGTTCTTAATCCATGACCTAATGAATTAGCTACAGAAAGTATTTATTTATAAAGGACTCCTGTAAGTCGCTCTGGATTATGGTGTCTGCCAATTGCCTTAAAAGCAAAAAGCAATGAAACAGCCCCCAGCCTTTACCACGATTGAGACATCATTCGGAGGATATTTTCGTTTTAGTCTCCAGCAGTGATGTGGCATTGCGTGGTGTGACTCAACTATCAGTACATACCAATCAATAGTTAGTGAATGCTTATTAAGGACAAGTTAATAGCTCCTCTGATGTCTTTTCTGTTCTACCTACAAAGAAAAATGCCACAAAAAAGGGTGAGCCAGGACTCAGCCGGTTAAAGATTTATGAAACACGCTTTGCACGGGATCAGAATGCAGAGACTAGAAGAAACAAACTGTCAAAAGAGCAACTGAACATTTTAGACAAGTAAAGCAAAAAACAAACATGAAAACGTTTCAATCATTCGTTTTCTTACTGATGTTCATTTTAATCGACAGACCTTATGGTGCAGATCTTATTTCTTTTCGTAATTTGTAATTCTTCAACTTTGATCATTCTCCTCAGCTCTTGTCAACACTTCACTGTAGTTAGAACGTTAAACATTTCAAAAGCCTTCACTGCAAAATAAGTATATAATGAAAATATCATATCCTATTCTCAATTTATATGATACACAGTGTCTATCATGGCATATACTACTTTACTCAAGTACTGAGAAGACAAAAAGAACAAAGGTATTGTGACACCTGACTTTTCCAACCATATGTGGTTCTTCTCCAAACTGTTGAAACGAAATTAGAGACACGTGATTCTAAGATGCCTTTGGATGCTGTAACATTAAAATTATTCCTTTATTTGAACTGGGGGACCCAAACCTGTTCCAGCATGACAATGCCCCTGTGGACAAAGTCAACTCCATAAAGATGGTGCACATGGGGCGTGAGTGGAAGATCTTGTGTGGCCTGCTATAGTGTTCTGTCTTCAACTATGTTGTACACCTTTGAGATAAAATTATCACCACCACCACCACCACTACTGTTGTTATTATTATTATTATTATTATTATTATTAAGAATAAATGTTAAAAAATATATATTTGGGTTTTTGGGAGAAAATAATATTCAGGAAGAATGAACTTGAACTACAAACCAAGTAAATGTAACTATAAATAGACAAAAACAACACTACCCTGTCATGTTTTCGTCCTCCACTATACTACATGACGTTTTCCTCATAGATTTTTAGAGCTACACACGAATAACAATGAGCTCCTTTGCTCTCGCACTACACTATTTCCATAAGCTGTATTTCACAACCAGGGGTGAGGACAGCATAAGAAGTTCTGACCTTGATGCCATAAACCCTTGTCCTTCACCTTTTCCCTGATTGATTATATTATGGTTCTCAAATATCTGCTCCTGGAACTAAAACGTCCTCGATTTTATAGACGCCCGTAAATTCGGGTCGAAGCCGTTAAAAGTTCGCCATCGAAATGTCGTGTATTTCTAACCTTCTAGAAATAAAAAAAAAAAAAAGGAAAGAAAGCTTTCATGTTCCGGGAAGCCGATCGAAGCCGACTGCTCTTCCACCAGGGAAAGAAAAATAAAAGTCAATCCCGGTCATGACTGTTGTTCTGCTTCGTGAATAGAAGACAAATCGCAAAAGCTCTCGAATGGTTGAGTGTCTGTGAATGTGGCGGAAATGTTTACTGTGGGCGAGGGGACGCCTCGTCCTTATGCTCCATCCACAGGCTTTAACAGACAGCTTGAGACATAGCAGTCTCTTCTTGTTTCAAGGGTGACATTTCACTGTTTGTTTGTTTGGGTTTAACTCCGTTTCCTAAGCTGCACTCCGGGAGACGTATTTTGAAATCACTGACAATAGGGTGTAAGGGCACAACCTCCTGTCAATACCCCATCGCTCCTGCCCTAAAGAGATTCCTGTGCTTGACAGACCCAGTGGAGTCACTAATATTCTCGCCTCTGGCTGACACTTATGTTTGAACTATAGTTTTTGGGGGCACAGGTAATCCCTCCCACTGGGGCAGGGCTGCATTCTCTTACAGCCCTGCCACAGTGGGAGGGATTATCTGTGATCAGCAGCACTTGGTGATCATTGTTCTTATTCACAAAGACACTGAAAAACTTTCAAAAGTAGACTCACCTCTTACTGTCTTCCCAATTTGGTTTCTCTATCATATGAGGGGCTGGGCGAGAGTTTTATTTGATAGGATAGTGAAATGCAGTCCAACAGGAGACTGAGGGTGTGTCTGTGGTGTTGGAAGCTTGGGGGACTTGTGGGTTGGAGTGGTGGTTCTTGGGGATTGATGGTGTATCTGTTGGGTGGTGGATTGAGTGTGTGCCTGTGAGTTTGGGGGCTTGCCAACCACAATTGATGCTTCTGCTTCTGCTAGAGCAGCACAACAAGTGCTTTCCGCCCTTTTCTGCATACATGGCACGCCCACAATTGTCTACATTTGCTGTGATTGAAACTACCCTTCCACCCTTAAAACCCAACCAGAACCCCGGGCAACGATTGGCTCTTGGATCGGCAAGATTCGAAGATCTTCAGACAACAAAGGCGAACGCTTTTCTTTCTTTCTCTTGCGTCACTCGGGATTGTGTCTCCCTTGTTGCAAAACACGTGCCATCGTAGCGGAAGCATAAATTAAACCTTCTGTAGCAGAACTTCTGTTGCTGGCAACCGCGTGTGTTTATGTAAATTATTTAGCTAAAGGCAGCTCATCAAATGAGGAGGCTTGTGCTGTAAGTCGACGACATGACTGCTGAGGAAAACACGCTGCAGAAAAAACATTCAAGATATTTCCATATGCTAAGATTTTTGTCAGTGCAGAAAGTTTGACAGATGATAGAACAACTGGGTATCTGTTCGTTTTCTGCTCAAAACCAATGTAGCAGTGTCAATGCTAGTCAAAAGCAATGACATGACTGCCGAAAACAAACCATAAGTACGGATTAATATGTGAATGTAGTTTATTTAAAGCCACAAACCAACGATAGATGTCGAAACATTAAGTCTACCTGCTGCCAGTTTAGTTCGTTGTTTACTTGGACTTTTCGAAGCAAAGAATTCTGTGGAGCTGAAACTTCGTTAATTGATCAGGGGGCTCAGAGGAACTATAACTCAGAGGAAACAATTTTCCCTCACTTGTTTAATATAAAATTTTTAAAGTTTAGTACAAGTAGCCTGGACTATTCCCGGTTTAAATCATAATCTTGGACAGTGTGAAAGAAGTCGTATAAATGTGGCGCCTCAAACGAGGGCCTTATAAAATCCATAACCCCTGAATCACGTCAAAAGTTTACTCGTAAAGCTGTAATCTGGACAATTTGTTCGAAATATGCTCTCAAATAAACACTCTGCTTTAATAAGCATTATCCCCACAGAGGGCTGGAAGATTTGAGGACATTGCTGGCAGAGCGAAACTAAAGAGATGATGAAAATCTGTTTTTTTTATTTCTTCACAAAAAAAAAAAAAAAAAAACATTGAAAGGGGGTTCATTCCTCTGTGGATGGGCCTCGAGGTCAAGATTAACCGACTTTTTTTTTTTTTTTTTTATAAAAACTAATATGAATAATAATTATAATAAAATATATACGCTGAATCAACCACTACTTTTTTTACATAAAGAAAAAAAAAAACTCCAAAGCATGCTGTGAAGCAATAATAATGACAGCGTGGTGGGATGCAATTCAGGAGTGGAGATAACAGTTTTTTTTTTTTTTGTGGTTTCGAAATATTGCAGTAATCAGCCTTTGTAGTGGTTAAAACTACGGTTTCTAGAAAACCGATCTGATGGCGAACTGCAGTAAAACCAATGGTTTCTTCACAGTCTTATGTAGGGGTGGGGATTAACAGGGCTTTATTCTCAATGGCTTTGGATGGACAACTCTTGGAAGTAGTGACTTCGGCAAGTGTGTTCTTTATTGCAAAGTAAAAAGATTTTTATAACTTCTGTGGTTGTTTTTTTTTTTTTTTTTTTTGCTGCAGTGGACTATTTTGTTTGGAAATGAGCGCCATTTTGGTTGAGCGAGAGATTAAGATATTTATTCAGCCACGCTGCTTTTGTAAACAGACCCGTTTCCCTCCAACACCCGGTGATGCCGCCTTCGACGCGAGAAAAACCACAAGGGAGGACTAAGACTTGTCGTGTGCGGCTGTAAACAAGATGGCTGATTATGATTGAATATGATTATGCTTTGTGTAGTTAACAGTATGTGATAAAGACTTTAGTAACGGCACGTTGCACAACATATTAAAGCATAAATCATTTCTCTAAGCGGAAAACGCTGCACTCGGAGGCTCGCACCAGCTATTTAGTCACTGAACGCCGACTTCACAATCGGTAGTACCTGATAAAGAGTGTGAGGATGTTACTCTTCGGCCTCTACTTAAACCGAGATGAATAGAGGACGGGATAATAAGACACAATGAGACTGAGACAAAATAAGGTTGTAAATAAAACCCCGTGGCTTCCTGCTTCTAGCACCCTGGCACATTAGCGCTCCCCTTCATTAGCTTCACGAGCTGTAATTTAAAGAAATGTGTGGTCCTCTAGGGGATAGCGAGGCACAAGACAAAACTTTTTTTTCATTTATCACTTAGCAACTGTTTTGTCAGGGAACACGATAAATACTTACTAGTTCAATTGTATGTCATGTAATTTAAAGGTTGTTTTTTTTATTCATATACTCTATAGACAAAGGTTTGTGGACAACCGACCATAAGGTAATAACCTCCATTCTGCTCGGAAGATCTCCCACTAGATTTTGGAGATTTGTGCTGATTCAGCCATAAGAGCATTAGTAAAGTCAGGTACTGATGAGGGTGAGGTGAGGAGGCCTGGATACAGTCAGGGTTCCAACTTATCCATACTGTAGGTCAGAGCCCTATAGCAGGCAACTCAAGATCTTCCACTCTAAGCCATATCCTCTAACCCACAGGGGTCATTTTTCAGGCGATAAAGAAATGGGACGAGGACCCCCTGATACACAATGTGTCAAACAAAGCCGTCGATATTAACATAAACAGAAATCATATTACGCTAGGTATATGATGCTAAGACAATTAGAACTATATTGTAGTGTACATGCAATACATGCATTATTGTCTGTATATTTTCATGTATTTTCAAAAAGATTTATGCATCAAACATATTTTTGCAAATACAATCGCAATTTATTAAGTTATTCACAGTCGTCTCTTGTTTTAAAAGATTTGCAATAATTATACATTTACATTAACATAAACTTCACGTTTAATACAACTTTAATGTAATCATTATATTTTATCTTTGATGTTTTTACCCATGTTTTTTTTTTTTTTTTACCCAAAAATAAAACATTTGTGATTCAGCATTATTTAGCAGACCCCTTAGGGGTTGTGGACCCCCGGTTATAGACCTACACGCGAACCCATATCTTCATGGAGCTGGCTTTGTGCACATTGTCCCAAAGTTCAAGAGAAGGAAGAATTATATGCTACCACATATTAACACATACTATTTAATTATACACCTCCAAATTTGTGGTGCCAGTTTGGGAAAAAAACCCACATCAGGTTGGAAAATTCAGGTGTACAATTCTTTTTCCATAATCGGGACCTGATACCATAGCTATAGTGCACACTTCTGAATTTTCATTGCAGTTATGGTATGTGGCAGCACCGACACAGTCATGTCACCTACATAAATCCTACTGCTTCAGTTGAATGCTGTGGATTAAATAGAATAGCTGGACTCATAATACTTTCCATTTGATTTGTGAACACTTTTTTGAGGCCGCAAACAGCTTGTGCTATATTTGAATCTACTGCTACTGTTATAATCAGTTATTATTCTGTATTAATGCACATACGTAGCTAATTAGATCACGATACAATTATTACGTTCTGTCAGCTACTAGTTTGTAACTTTGTATGGTGTTTTGGGGACACCTAGGGGAAAAAGGAAGCATAGCCAGCAGCGATTCATGACTTGTTAAGTTTGCTACAGGAGAGGCGATCCCAACCCGCATTAAGAAGAAAAAAAAAATAAGACAAAAGGAGCACATGGAATTTTGTCATACAGTTAAAAGAGTCCCTGGCTACGAAGAGTTTGAGAACCAATGGCTTAGCCCATTAGATTGCAATCCACCCCAAAGAGTTTTTCCTTGCATGTTGGGCTAGCTAATGAAATTCCCATTCATCATTCATCCATCCATGATTCATATCCAAAGGTGAAGCGTATGCTCCTGTTTAAGAACATCCCAAGTACATTTATTTTCTGCCCTTAATTTGGATGAACAGCCTTCTTGCACGAGGCAACCCGAGTTAGTTTATCTTCAGAACGAAAATCGATAAGAAGTCATGCTTCACATGTTTTCCCCACGGTTCGGGGATTAGAGATGACCTTCACGATGTTCTCGAGACAGTCAGTTGAGGTTAGGGCTTTTCCATTTAATCTACGGCGCATCACAATCGCTTAGGCTGCGCTCATTTGGTTATCAATCACGGTAAAGTGTTCCCTCTGCAATCATTTGGCGTTACGTCGCTCTGTGCTGGCACCGGCTTTGTTCCAGAGACTGATGGAAAGTGTTGCTGTAGAGCTCAGCACAGCTGCATTTAGCCCTACTGAGCTCCAAGGTTACGCTTGGAAATACAGTTTTCCTACTGGTTTCCCTGTAATTACCAAAGAAAACAACATGCCATATGACTGCAGCGCCGTTTTAAGGCATAGGCAAAGTAGGCAGTCATGTACGGCGCAAACAGCTGGGGGGCGCCAGTGAGAGCCCCCTGCCTTGCCCGTTCCCTCGCTCATTTCAATTATTTACCTGTTTTTCTGCTCAAGTTTAATATACAGTGTATGTTTACATATTTAAATTCAGGCAATGATTATTAAATGTGCAAATAAATGTGAATGTGGGGGTGGAGCATTGTGATGGGAGGGCGGAGCCGTTGGGGGTGGGGGGGCACGGTCGGGCAATAGGAATTTCGGTGCCAAAATGGCTAGAAACGGTCCTGTACGACTGGCAGGGGGGGCTGGTACCCACATAACTCCCGAGATCAAAAGTTGCATGTTCTCTCCATGCTTTGAGGGCTTCCTCTGTGTACTCCAGTTTTCTTCCCCAGTTGAAAGAGACGCATTTTAGGCTGATTGGTATTCAGAAATTGGTATAATTCTGGATTGTATGTCAAGTTCCCTCGAATAGGCTCTAGGCTCCCCTGTGGCCCTGCATACAAAAAGTGTCTTAGAAAAAAATTGGATGGACGGATAACTGAGACGAAAAAGCTATTACTTTACGGGTTTAAAATGGTGCAAAAAAAATCTTTGAAGCAGCATTAGACCCCAGATATCATCACTATCTTGTATTTCGTCTTAAATAGAAATTGCGTGGTTTGCACACATCCCTAGTGCATGTACTAGTTGAGGCCTCGAGTTCTTTTATAAAGCATCATTTCAGCGATCTTATTTTCGTTTCGAAAAGCCTGACATGACCATGCCTTTTAGAGCCGGAATGCACGCTAACAACAATAGGAGAACCGCAGCTGGTTACTCTGCGTTTTTTGGTGCGGCCATAAGTACACACCGGCCTTCCTTCTGACAAAAAGGTTTCTCCAAGGGGAGCGAATTGGCAAAGAACATTAAACGGAGTAAACATGACCTTCCATTTAGATGATTAGTCTCATCCTGTAACCCGTGTCACCTATTGGCCGGAGATCTGTGCGAAACGTACACCAGGCCATAATTCAATAAGCGCTGTTTGTGAGGCATGCTCTCCATGTGAATGAGGGGAAGAGGACATCAGTACACACAGCATGGCTTCAAACTGAAATCGCTCCCAATCATGAAGCATTTTGGGTGATGAGGATGAAGAAAGTGAGCACCAAATCTTTTGTTTCAAGTCCAAGCTTACAATCCTGGAATCTGGAATGTAGCATTAGTTTGATAGTCAAATGTGATTCAATGGTGGTTCTTTGAGCCGAGAGGAGAGAAAGAAAAAAAAATACCGTACAAGCTTAAGTCAGCATAATGCTCTATAACATCTCATGCTGAGCACTTAATCATGACACCTGCTGATAAATCAAAAGGAAAGACGAAACTATATTAGAGCTGCGATTTCGACTAGCTTTCAAGTTCAACAGGAAATTAAGCACGTGGAATGTTAAATCTTCACAGGAGCGCAATTTACCATTATTTACCGCCGATATTGCCTTGGAGAGAGGGAGAGAAGAAAAAAAGCAAGCGCTCATAATGGCTCTCAATAGCACACAAAATGCTCACAATTGGAAAGCAAGTTAATAAGTTACAAATTCTGCACATGCCACCTGAGAAAGAATGCGATTTCATTCCTCCGCCTCAAACGCCGTTGTTGGGAAAGAAAAAATAAATAAATATGGTGACCCCCTGTTTAATGTAGCCTGTTAATTATGTAAGCTTATTGTCCTCTTCATTGTTTGTGGCCGCTGATTAAATTTACGGATGCTTCTGTAATTACCCTGTGTACTGACCCTCGTACCGTCTCCTGTACCCAAAAGAGACTTTAATTGCTCGAGAAAAGAAAAAAAAAAAGGAAAAAAAAAAAAGTATTCCTTGATTATTTTATGCAACATTTATTAGCCTTGGTTAAAAGCTAAAAAAGAAACTCCAGCAATAAGATTACATTATCTCAACAGTCCTCAGGCGGAGTTCTATTCTCAGAGCACCGGATTGCTATTCCATTTCCCATTACTGTGTATTATTCTGGAAATGATAATTTAGTAAAGGGAACGAAATGACTGCAGTAGGGTTATTCCCTATTACAGAGGAAAGGATTTATTTAAAAAAAAAAAAAAAAAAAAAAAAAAAAAATAGAAGTGCAAGGGTCCGGAAAAGTCCATGACACAATCCGGATAAATGCAGAATAAGCATTTATACAATGATGAATACATCGGAGCTGATCTTTTCAGTGTTTAGTTTCTACTATGTCGAATCAGTATATTGTAGATGTCTTGGCTTTCAACCAGGAGTTAAATCCTTTTTGTATCTAAGGCAATCTGAACTTTGTATACTATTTGCACATTTTAGACAACCAGTGGTAGATGGAGTCCACAGTTCCTGTACTTGAGTAAAAGTCTTTTTTTAATGTATGCTATATAGACATTTATATTACTGATTGCCTGGGGTGCAGTCAGCGTTCCAATTCATCTCAGTGGTGTTCAATAGGGTTGCGGTTGAGCTCTATAGCAGGCCACACAAGATCTTCCACTCCAACCCATGTAAATGTCATCTTCACGGGGGCATTGTCACGCTAAAAACAGGTTCGGCTGCGGCATTCAAAGATATCCTATACAATTTTGTGCCTTGAACTTTCTTGGGAATCGCTTATGTCTGGAAAATGTCCCAATGCTTTTGTCTTTATAGTGTACTCAACTATCAAAAGCAAAAAGAGTGATCTCTGAGAACTATATGTGAATAACTGATGCAGCCCGATTAACAATCGATGAAGATTTAACGTCCTCGTTGCCCAAATGAACGTATGGACGCTCATAACTGCAGGCAACTTCAACCCACACAGCCGGTTAAAGGAGGGTTTATGTAGGAGGTTTGGCTGACTGAAGAGATAAAACCGAGAGCACCTGTCTGCCGCCGTTTCAGCTGCTGCTCTAAAATCCAATGAAGCAGAGATCATATCGCACTACTTACTGACAAATCCTCTGCTAGCAGCCCCTCAAAATTGGCTCCGTCTTCAGAGTTTTGTTCTTTTTTTTTTTGTTATATATGAATACGAACAAACTAGGCTGACGAACACCATCACAAAATTAAGCTCAGCACATGCATCAGTGACTGAGACTCGATGGTAGTGTGTCCTCCTTCGATAAGGCAAGTCCCGGTCGGTGTTAGTCAACCAATACATTTCAGATGACTTGGAACCTCTGATCCTGCTTCGGAATCAAGCTTATCTTTCTGGCTTTGTGCGCTAAGGTGTTATGAAAAGAACATTGGAAAAGAACAGATGCTCGGACAGATGCTCGGAATCGGCGGCGTCGTTCCTTTTTCTTAGTCTGTATCAACTTGTAATTATGGCTCTTTGTGCTTTCTCCCAGGGGAAGGACACAAAGCACGACGGGAGCCAACTCAAGATTAAGTGGTGCAAACAAAAACAGCAGGAGTGTTAATGGCACCTATTGGCCCCCAGCCCACTACCACCTTTCACTGCCCCCCTTCGGCTGCTCTCGGAAGGCCAGCTGCCAGTGATCTACTGAGGATGCCAGGATGTTCAAACCTGGTCTATGGGATACCCCCCCCACCCAAATCCCTGCTTAAATATTCAGAATTTTACTATTGGAAAGAGGATTTTTCTATTATCATAGACACTGGGAGGCATGGAACTATTGCAAATAGGAGTTTCACAATAAATGAGACAAGGCAGATTTAATCGGGTATAGATTTACATTTCAGAAAGAGGACACCTGTGTTTATCGCAGTATGAACTGCATTTTGATTATGCAGTTTGAAATGAAGATGAATGGGGCAGTTGACTAAAGAATATTTGAGGAAAGGCAGCCTTCTCAAAAGTTTTAAAATGTTGATAAATGTTGACATCTTGTACAGATGTGTGTCTTTCCAATTTCCTTGACGGGACGACAAACCGCAACTTCAGAGATGCAATTTTCATATCATGTGTAGTTTTATTTGTAGTTACCTGGCAGACACGTACGCTACATGGCCAAATCATCACACCCATATCTGGACATTCCCAAAGTACAAAATTGTATAGGATGTCTTTGTCCATTATACCCATAAGTTTTATTGGAAATTGGGACAGTCCAAAACCTGTTCCAACATGTCCCAGTGTACAAATGTAATGTCCATATAGTCCATCTGGCTTGCCAAAATTGTTGTGGAGCTACAGATGTCCTGCACAGAGCCCTGGTCTCAACCCCACTGAACACCTTTGGGAGGAACTGGAACTCGGACTGTGCCCCATGGCCTCCTCATATGACATCAGTGTCTGACCTCATTATCAGGCTTGTGGTTGCCTGGGCAAATCGCCACAGCCTCACTCTAAAAATCAAGCATAAGGCTTGAGTGGTTATCTGAACAGCAAAGGGGGGGCTAAATCTGGAATGAGATGTTTAAAATGCACCTATTGCTATGATGGAAAGGTGTCCACAAACATTGGTGTATGCAATCTGAGCACACCTCAACAACAATGCATTGTATTGAATGCAGATCCGGTGCCACCCACATGAGTCTGGTTCCTCTAAATTGACCCAACACGTCATCTTTCCTTCCCTCAAATGTCTCATATATATTCACTTAGTGGCTGTTCGGCATTCACAGGAGCTCTCGCCGCTCCCTGGTTGCGACTGCATTGTGTGTGATAACTCAGTCCTGGAGCACTTTAGCGATGCTCAATACCAGCCCTGCTGCTGCCTAAAGAAGGGGGTTGAAATATTTCACTCATTCCGCCGCAGACACTTATCTCAAACTCCGTTAAGTAAAAGTCTGCATCTCAAGAACCTGACTGCGAGCAGCATATAAGCTCTTGAGATATTCGAACTCCTGCACACGCTCGGGAGGGTGTTAGGACTATCCAATTCTTTCCACGCACCAGAATGGAGACAGATAGGGTGGTGAAGATAAGCCTTTAGACTGCATCCATATTGGAAATCTCACAGAGTGATGAATTCGAGATGAGTGTGTTCACATGTACAATAAAAGTCCGATCATAAGATTGTACACTTCTTTGTATACCAACTGCTGTAGTGAGGAAGCGATGGGCCATTGGTTAAAGGCTTTGAGGTGCAGATCAGAAGTTTGTATGAGCAAATCCCAGCATGGGACTGCTATGGTTGGGTACTTGAAAAGGACTCTCAGTCCAGTTGCATCCTGCATCAGCCAAATGAGTAAATATGATGGAAGTTATTTTATACCAATATGCAACATTACATTACTTACAGTAAATAATTGTAAATCATACTGCAGTACTTTGCTGGCAGCAAAAGCATTTTTTTTCTTGGCGATCAAAACATGTCGCATGCTAGAAGGCTGCCTAGTGGACTAACTAATGATGGCATCTTCCCAGTCATGTGACCAAACAAATGCACAAAATGTCAGTGATTCTCTTCATAGATGTCCTGCAGGAACAATTGGACCTCTGAAATTGACTTTCCTCCACCTCTAACCCAGAAGCTTCTCTTGCTGCTGATGGTGTAACTCCATGCAACGCCGGTTGGCCCTTGATCTACTGTAAGCAGACAGCGGACATGCCATTATTCTGCTCTGCACAGGTCTCAAATTAATTCAACCAAGGTCTAGGTAGTGTTTCTGTTCGTTCCTGGGGATAAATCCTAGCTCCTAGACACCGTAGCTAGGATCAGGAATGATGTTTGACCTGCTGTAGACCGCATATGAAGTGAAATTGGGAGATTTTAAGGATTTGGTGTGATAAACAGAGGTAGTCCAGTGCGATTACAAAAAGTCGCAGACAGCAATTACTGTAGGTGCGGTAGGATTTCACTTCCTCATCTTAGGACCTTTCTGAAATGAACCAACACACGGATTTGACCGGCATTAATCTTGTGCCAGTATAACCTATTTCAAAATCATTTCACAATTAGAACTAAAGAATTTTGGACAGCCACTATTAATGCTAATATTAACAATTAATGAGAATTAATGAGAACAGTGATAAGTGTAGAATTTTAACACCATTTTAATTATAGGAAATAGAAAATTCTAAAAAAAAAAAAAACCTCAAGACGATGTCCCACTTCGTTCCTGTCCATGCTGGGACGTATCTTTTACAGGGAAAGGAGAGAAATTTAAAACGTAAATATCCAAGAATTTCACATTCATTGTTACAATGCCCGGAGGCCCTGTAACATTCTGTGGCGCTAATTATTCTCCATGTAGCGAGAGAAAAGTGCACTAACAGGCCTCTACAAGAAAATTATACAATTTCTGTTTGCTCTGAGAAGCAGGCATTACTAATGTGACAGTTTTTCTTATGGCGAGTGAGTTTTTTGCCCCGTACAGTTAGAACAAGGAAGCACAAGAGGCACGGCCCTAACGATCCGGCTCCTGATCCACGGTTCATGCACCAGCAATGAGACAGGTAAGTAATAAGCCTGCACTTAATGACAAATTAATGTTAATTTCTTAGTATCTAAAAAAGAAAAGGAAAACACTTTCTGATTACGAAAAAAGAGCACTTTGAAAATGACATTTAATTGGAACATTATGCCGGGAAACTGCTCCCTCTTTATTTCTTTTTGACTCACTGGGCTCTGATGGAGCTTAATATAAACAGACGCTGGAAAGTCTGCCAAACTGACCGCAGTAACTCATCCAATTTGGTCCATGAATCAATTGATGGTCAAAAAAAAGGTTGGTTTTATTGATTCCACATACCAGCAGACCTTTTTAAAAGACTTCCAGATAGGAATGTTTTCCAAGCTAGCAAGCATTTTTATTTTCTAAGTTTGCAATACCAAGACATCCAACCTCAACGTGAGGTCTAGTACAGTCGGTACTGAGGGATATTAATAAACCAACTGGTATTTCCGATGGACATGGAACATACATACAACTATTGAATTCTGATACACACACACAATATAAACTTAAGTCTGAGTTCATAAAGTACATTAAAAACACTTATTCGGAATTGTCAGGAGATAATAATGTTGTCCATCTAAGGAAAATAAAAAAAAAACCCATGCCATATCCACTGCATGGATAATGTATATGTATAATTAATAGATTTCTGGCCCAATGGCGGTTATGGATGGATAAATATTCAGTGTATGTTTATAGGATGGATTCATCCATCCATCCATCCATCCATCCCATTACTATGCACGAAATGGACAGTCAGGCACTTATGTAGGGTGAAGAAGCCTGGGGTGAAGTTCTCAAAGGTTGAGGTCAGTGCTCTATAGCAGGCCACTCAAGATCTTGCACTTTGTGCACAGGGGCATCATCATGCTGGAACAGGATTGGGTTTTCCAGCATTGGAGAATTCAAATGCTACCACATCCAAGGTCAGATTTTCCAATACTTTTGTTTATATAGCGTATGAGCAGATCAAATGAATTGATCATGTAAACACTGTTTAATTAATCTACAAGCATCTGATGCAGTTATTATACCATTAGATATTAGATGACAAGTGGTGTTTTTCCAGTCCTCAGCCATCATGTTGCTTCAAATTTATAATAAGTCAACCCGCTGCTGTTTCATGTAAACGGGCAGTGCCTAAAATCAACTTAATTTTCAATCCAATTTGATTTCCGATGCCCCTGGATCACTGTTAAGTTTAAAAACCATTCAACACGACCATCTTTGCTTATTTGATGTTACTACAAAACCTGGACATGGCAAATATAAAGTCAGGTTAACTGTCAAGATGATATCATGAGTGGCAAAACTAAAACATCATAGCTCGCATGTACCCATTACTTTGGTTGGTTTCCAAATCTCCTCATTTACTGCCTTGCTGATTCGAACTGCTCTTATTTGGTTCAAGTGGCACCAATGCTGCCAGAGCACCAATCTGAATTAGCCATCTGCTTTAATCAGCTCTCCTTTGGCCCTAATCAGAGACTTATTTCCTGCTTACTTGGGATCTTAATGCATCAAGTTGCCAATTTGTCTGCACTATTTTAGTCGATTTACTCAGCAGTTGCTGATGGTGAGGACCCGAGTAGCCAAGACCGCAGTATCTGACGATGGTTTTCATGGTTGTACTATATATCAAATTTCATGAGGTAATAAATGGTCAAAAATTCAAAAATGTTGCTGAACTCGACCAAGAAAACCTAATAACAACCCAAATAACGCAGCTTAAAAAGTCACTCATTATAGATAATATAGAAAATAAAAAAAAAAATAACAATGAGTAAAGCTCACTGTAAGCAGCTTCTGCATGCCAATGTGCTACTCTTTCCTGTTTTTTGTTGAAATGGTGAAATAATGATTTACAGTGCGTGAATCTTGAAATACATTTTCTGCTGTCTACCAAAACCGTATTGCAAGAAACGAGTATGAAATATACCAACACCGACTCATCGCTCACAAAAAAAGTGACGTGGCTGCACGCTTTGTCAATCCTGCACACGTTTCTAGCATTATTACTGTGATGAGTTGTTTATGTTGGTAGGGAGACATTGCTGTCATTCATTCGTGCAATCTGACACGCCCACGTGATCCTGATGAGGCAGAAACATTTGAAATCTTGTTGACAAGGGTTGTAATTAGGAGACACGCAGGAAAAAAAAAAAAAAAAGTAGTGAAAAAGGGAGTGAACAAAAATGAAAAAAATAACGGGTTCATTGCACCGTAGATTCAAAACAAAGCAAAATGTGATCATAATATTACCTGTATTAGTATATAAACTTTAAATGAATACATTTTATATAAATGAACACTAAAACAATATATAACAATTTCAATAAAAGAGTAAAAGTAGACTGTCGAAATCCACATCATCTGGTACCATCCATTGGGAACAAACATTTTTTAAATTTAATTTCTTTGATCCTTCACGGCTTCTCAACATGTTCACAGCATGAAGAAGCGAAAGGTGTGAGAATCACTAGGTTTCACCATGTGTGAATAAATGAGGAATGCAAAAACATTTAATAACACTAAGCTTGTAAACTGACTGTTTTGTCAACCGACTAGTTTACACTAATTCATAACTAATACTGTACAGTATAGAGTGAGTATTGACACATGGTAGAAATGTAATACCTGCACGTCTGCACTATATTAAGCCCAGGATAATGAGTTGCAGTTGACTCAATAGGCTGGATATAAACGCAGTGCTGTGGTTTTGCCACCAATGGAGTTTGGAAAGCCTGGGAAATAAAGCGCAGTTTAGGCGACTAATCAGTCGACGAAAAAGGAAGAATTGATTCTACGTACCGGCAAGTCCATAATGAGACTCCTTTATAGGAAGAATGTCTCAGGAGGAAGGGAAACTGGGGAAAATATACAGATGGAGCAAGACAAATGTTTCTAATTTCACAATATGCTACATTATTGTACGCTACTTTATATAGATACACATGCACTATGTAAATACTAATATGCATATAATACAGTAAATTTCCTTAGAGGTCCAATTAAATTTGAAAGTTTCCGAGAATAAACATAGGAAAGTACATGATCATAACGTATCTGAAGGAACTTGGTCTTGGTACAGACTCTATTGTTGTAATTTTTCTACTTGTGTAGGCCTAATCGTATTTCCTACCTGGTCTCAAGAAAAAAAAAAAAACAATCCTGCAGAGACTGGGCAATCCCATTCACTTCTGCATACAGATTGGCCAATCCCATTCACTTCTGCATACAGACTGGCCAATCCCATTCACTTCTGCATA
>JAAIIK010000078.1:3358994-3392425 GCA_014706435.1 Silurus glanis
CATTCACTTCTGCATACAGACTGGCCAATCCCATTCACTTCTGCATAAAGACTGGCCAATCCTATTCAATTCTGCATAAAGACTGACCAATCCTATTTACTTCTGCAAAGACTGAACAAATTTTGCCCACTTTCCTCAGAAAAACTGACCAATCCCATTCACTCCTGCAAAAACATTGACGTATCCCATTCACTTCTGCAGTAAGACCTAGTCCTGACAAGCTGTTTAGCCCATCCTGCCCAGTTCCACACAAAAACTGTGACCAAACCAACAGTTTTATTTTGTTCGCATCTACCTACAATATTTGTATATATTATTCAAAAATAGTTTGATGTGAACAGGTTTTACTAGAGATTCCGCTGCATGCTTTGTGATTAGACCACAAAGAAAACCAAAAACTTGCTCTATTAATATCTATGTAGAAGAGAAAACAACATACTTTTAGTATTTTTTTCCCTCTTAGTGCCAATCAAGATTAAATTTCATTTAAACTTGGATCCATATAAGCCCACCTAGTGAGTACCCCTGGCCTAAAGCACTATGCAATGAGACTTGAAGCTACCTAATAAATGATTCTTTTTTTTTTTTTTTCATATTTATTTGTTTGCTTGCTTGCATTAAGGTTTCCCAAGCTCCACTGATAAGAATTATCAGTAAATCCTGTGCTGTTACCCAACCTATTATCTCAAATTTGCTATCCAAACAATACTGTTCCCTTAGTTATTTAGCTAGCTTGTTTATTTTCTTTTCTTTTTTTTATCTTTAAGGCAAAGTGATTACTTTGAGAAAGTGGTTGGGTGTTAATGTTTAAGCCTCATTAAACACACCTCTCAGTGACAAGGCTCAGTAGGATTAGGGAAAATATTGATTTAAAACTGTCAGAGGACTAATTTCAACAAGAATGGGCCCCATACAACCAAAGCAGAAATGGGCTTTAGGACCAAACAAAGGATCCATTGAGCAAAACAGTTCAAGGAAAGAGATCGAACATGTTCTCGCAGACAATCAAGAGTCTTCTGGGAGTCTCGGAGGACACTTAGAGTTAATTATAGGCAAATATGGACAGTTACTCTTTTCTACTTCTAAGCTAAAACTCTAAAATGGCATCATATAAGTAAAGAAATCCACCATTAACAGGAAGGAAGCTGAGCTGGTTAAATTCCCAAGTAGTCTTTACCTTTAATATATATATATATATATATATATATATATATATATATATATATGTGTGTACCTTCTTCTACCTTGCCTTTAAAATGTAGATAAAAAGTAACTTATCTAAAGCAAGCATATCCCAATTACTGTTACTGTGATTTTCATAACGACAACTGCATCTTCACCTTGCCTGACTGGCGACAAGTTATTATCACTTCAAAGGAAGCCACACCACTGCGCTGCATTTGATTTGCAAGACATTACATGGTGCATCATCAGGTCGACTTCCATACAGAAAACCTCACTCTCAAAAATCGGCCATTAAAGAAATGCTAGATCAGGTGCTTTAGGCTAAGTATTATTTATCTCCAGTACGGGAAACCTGATTTGGTGCAATCAGAGAAAAAATAGGCTTCTTTCCTTAGCCATTTCACTGACAAATGTTGGGTTTTACGCCTACGACCACCGACAGAAAACGGAAACTGTAGCGGGCGGCTTCGCTTGCGCTGTATCAATCTGCAAAATGACTCGAGGGGCCCTCGGCAGGAGTCTGCCTGCTATGTCTGTGTGGATTAATCATCGCATCCAGTCAATCTTCCTGACCTTCTTTTTCTCCTAGTCCCCGCCACAGATCAGGACCTGAGGTTCCTGTCATTCCACTTGCCGCATCCGTTATACTTTCAAGGATGAAGAGATCAAGATCTCTGTCGTGTCAGTGCGAGGCAGCGAGCAGACAGCACTCCTGGAAGCGAATGGCAGCGAGACAGAAAGCACTAGAACAACAGAGCCTTCCAGCATCTGTCATGTTTGGCTTTGCCCTCGAGCACCAGAGCAATCCATATGCCGATTCCGATTTTATCCAAAGCCAATGCGGAGATCTCTCTATCCGACCAATGTCTCTGCACTCCGCCTAATCTGGGGAGGGTGAGAGATCCACAAGCCGTAATTTTCAATGGCCCAACATCAAACAATCTGGAGAGTGCATGCAAATTTACTGCAAATCCTTCTCCATATGGCTCGAGTGTGACCTTGCATTCTACCCCCCCCTGGGGAATTTTTTGTCGAGTGTTGAAGACCAACTATTGTCATTGCTACATATGTTCCATGCAAAACATATTCCATACTGAATTCAATAGATTGGGTACGATATGTCGGAGTCCAAACACAGGGTTTTTATCGCCCAGAAAATTGGTGGAGTGTAGGGGGGGATTTAGTTAGGGCTCAGGAACAGAGTGTACTGCAATGCTGCACTGCTTCCACCCTAATATCATTATGTTCATCTGGGGTCCCAGGGTACTAAATTAGCAAGTCAAGGGAGATGCTGAAAATGTGCTACACTGTATATAGATCATCCTAGAACAATGTTTTTCCAAAAGCCCATTCCTCAAGAACCTTTGACATTTGAAACACACTTGAATAAAAGCACGGTAATATTTAAATAAAAAAAAAAAGAATTAAAAATTAATGCAAATTAATTAAATTAATTAAAATAAAAAAAGAAATAAAAAAAACATTTTAAATAACTTTTTATGGAAACCTGTTTCTGCCACATTAAAAAAAAGATCTAATTGCTATTTTATTTCTCGCAATTCCGACTTTATTTCTTGTGATTCGGACTTTATTTATTACAATTCTGTCTTTTTTTTCCTCGCAATTCCGAATTTTTTTATTGCCAAATAGGCAGCGTCACTCCCTCTGTAGACCCAGAAAGCTTAACACATTAAAAATGAAATAATCTACAATCAATAGATCGATTTGTGAAACAATGGATAAAATTAAAGGGGACTATTTTAGGTGTGGTTTCACAAGCTGAGGCCTTTGCTTTATCGAAACTGTTATATACACGCGTTTCTCAGTAACATTAAAGCGGGAGCAGAAGTGATAGCTCTAGCTACCTCTTGGCTGTTGGAAAAGAACTCAGAATTTGCAGAAATTAGGCAACCTTTCAATTTTGTGTGGCAGAAACTGCCTCCCATAGTTTTTCAGAAACACCACCATGGAAAAAACGTGATGCCACTGCATCAACCTGCGCATATCAGTATCTAGAACTTGTGGACCCCCCCCAACAAAAAAGATATTAGCTGACTAGTATCATCATGCAGATGAAGACTGCAAAAATCCAACAACATTAACAGTCTTCATTAATTAACTGCAGCAATCATGTTATTGCAAACAGACACGATGGGAGTTGTGAACCTGACATCTCTCAATGGATGAAAATCTTTGTGGGGTGGGAGGTGACAGGACATATATTCAGCCAAGTGCCAATTTGGCAAATGTGTGCATACCAGTAAAGTTTATTGGAAAGCATCTAAAAGTGAGGACTTGTAGTGGAGTGTAAAGCAGATTCGCTTCTACTGTATAGTTATATAGTGTATAAATATATATGGTCTGTCCAGTAAGCAATATAAAGTAACTGGCACTTCGTTCCAGATCAGTCATGTGACTCAGTTTGCTCAGTAATTAGATGCAAGCCATAAGGACTTGCTCACTCGGTACGCCAGCAAAAACTCGTCAATCAAAACCATAACAGATTGTTGACATCGGGCCGAATATCAGTTTATTCCCAGCTCCTTTCTTCTCACGAGAACATAGCGCTTCTGTAACGTATGAGTCATCAGATATGTATCAGGAAAGCGGCTGCGCACAGAGGAAGTGAGCGTGGGGGAAAATAGAAAGCGTATGTCCGTGTGAAAAGGCTCACGGATTGACGGGATACAGGCGCCAGTAACACCGTGTGCTCGCGTGTTACCGAGTGTCCTTCTTTTGGGAACAAAGTGAAAAAGAAAAAAAAAACGGATTCTTGTCTGAATTATTATAGAAAGCAGAATATCGAGTTCATGGTTCTACAACCACAACAGCTGACTGTTGGTTTGTCCACTTGACCACTCCCCCTGGAAATGAACCGGATCACACCCCATCATATTGGAAACAATTGTTCAGTTATATTACTGCTATCATCTATACGGAAATACTGTATCATGCGTGCTTTGAGATTATTGGATTGGCTTACCTTTGTTATGTGGTGTTCAGAGGAGGCATGGAAGAGAACAAAAAGAAAGACAGAGTTGGTGTTCGCATACATTCCTATGTGTGTTAAATAATAAGAATAAGTCAAGATTTCTAGCAAACATCAGTGATATTGTTCGGGTCTTCAACTGTTAAGGAATAAATATTTGAGGTATTGAGGGATGTAGTTAGAAAAATCATCAACGATAAGGTGATGTGATGCAATTATACAAGTCACTCTTACAAACCTTGTTCAATCATTTTTCCAATAATGGCACATTCCTTATGTTTTGTTTTTTTGTCGAAAGAGTACAATTTGCCATTTCCTAATCGTCAACATATCATTTTTTTATCCCTATAATTACCTTCGATTTCATGTCATACCTGCAATCTGGTTCCTATTATTACTTATGTTTTAGCAGCAATAACCAGTCGCCCCACTGCCCATATTCAAAGTTAATGAAATGAGTTTATCCCAGAAAGTACTCCACATTAAAGCTTTTACCGATGGCGGAAAGCATGTTAAAGCTTACAAAAAAGCTGGCACTGGAGACTCCTTCCATTAATATACATCATTTAAAAACCACTCGGTACAAAATGTACTGCAAATCAATAACCGGCCATTCAAGTCCATGTAAATGAGTAGATACAACAAGCATTAATGTCAACCTGTGGTTTGAGGGGCTTTTAATAAAGTGTATCACTTCTTTCAGACACCCGGATTTCAGTTACTATGACAGATTGGGCCCAATAATTGATACACTAGTAAATATACAATATATGGACCCTTTTGAAGTATCATTAGTCTGTGTGTATGGATTTTCACCAATATAAATCTGTGGGCCCAAGGCAAGATCCAACTGGAACCCATTTTTCCTCAGTACCACCCCCTGACCATCACCTGACTCAACAGGTTGCCATTTTCATTACACCAATGGTTTGGATAAAATCCTTTCAGGAAAGACGAGTAACGGAACACGTCTTTAGCATGCCGACCGATAAAGCGACGACATCAAAGCGCATAAATCACCACAATTTGTATGGGAACTGCTAGTTGTCATCGGTCTGTAAAAGGTCAGGGGCACCGGTGGAAATGTCTCTGCTTTGTGATGAAGTTGCTAGGGGTAAAGTTCGGCCATGCCTAGCACTTGATGGTGAAAAGGTCAACGTAACTAAGACAAGAACCTGAAAGGTCGCACTTGACCTTAAAAACGAGGAACAACCAATAAGGATATGACAACAAGACGGTGTTCAAGACTTAATCTCAGCTTGGGTATGATGAGCAGCTTGAGATAGACAGACTGTGGACAAGGGGCGATCTACACCAAATAGGAGCTGATGGGTTTGGAAGTGGTCAAGATGTTGTACTTCTGACCACGAGGACTTGAGCAGTACCACTGATTGGGCATTGGCAATTAACCCTCAACTGCGTAGTTGTATAAATAAAAAAAACTCATTATGTCTGTCAAATGTCATTAATGTAATGTAGATTTCTTCCATCCTTTTATTGTCTTTGCTTCAAAGAATGATGTAGGAGTGAGCGAATGATATAGTCTTGTTCTGTCCAACATTATCTTAGGTGAGGACTACAGCTGGCCTGAAGACAAGCAGCCAAAATCAAAGCTCTTTTGTCTTAAGTGTTTAAAATTTCAATATTCGAGGTGCAAGCGTGACACTGGCGCTTGATGAAGGCGCAGTTCGACGGCAATTACGGATTTGAAGCAAAAAGTGATTGTGGTGATTGTTTTAGGAGCGCCGACGGAAGATCGGTAGAGATCGTGATGTTGAAAATAGAAAATCAAGATATAGACGCTTCGTTCGAGAACCACGATACGCCGATACAGGTAAGCCGCCTAATGCGACGCTATCACTTCTTTCAGACACCCGGATTTCAGTTACTGTGACAGATTGGGCCCAATAATTGATACACTAGTAAATATACAATATATGGACCCTTTTGAAGTATGCGACGCTTTGAAATCGTACTCCTAATGACAAATAGATCGGTGGGCTGAGAAGGCAGGGAGGAGTTTTATAGAACATGGACCTCATGCTGATGACATCATCCTGCTTCTGGCACCGGTCAACATCCCACCAACCCTCACCCACCCCTCTACTGAGAGAATGGAAGTGCTCAAGTGGCAGAGCCCCAGCCAGGGACTCTTAATATTCAGCCTGTGGATTCAGTTAAAGCACTCAGCCGCAAGGATGTCAAGCAGCCTGCGATCAATCAAAACCGAGAGGAAAAACTAAATACGCTACTGTGGAAACGAGAAAAAAATTATGACCGCCACATAATCCGGATTTGAGCTGTTTAAAATTTACCAAAGTATACAGGCAAAATACAGGACATCTTAATGAATAATTCAAAAAATGGATTATTAGAACACCATATATTCGCATATTTATATATTATGAATGAACATGAACACCACATATGTAGTACAAATCTAAACCCTAAATGCTGGTGTTGCTGGATATACAGACATACGGTCATCATTGTGAATACAATCTCTTTAACTAGAACGGTGACCTTTTAATGCATTTTGTTTTTTTAAAAGGACTCGATTTTTTTTCCCCGCAATATATAACATGCGCTGCCAAAAACACATTATTGTGTTATTACATTATCGGATTGTATCTGGTTTTCTTCCAGTAATTATGTGTCTTTTTCCATACTGTATTTCTTTTTTCCAATTAACTTCGAAGTAAAAATGTTACGGTAATAATAATTATTATTATTGATGCACGATGTAATTGAAAATGCTCCTGTCTAGAATGACTGGCTGTGTGCACCTCAATTTCCCCCTCATCTGAATAAATACATAAAGCAACTCTAAGAAGGTTTTAATAAAATAATAATAATAAAAAAAAAAAATTTAACCATACATTCATTTACAGGTGAACATTAATCAATAAAATCTGACTGGATTTGTTTTATAGTCACTGTTATGCTTAAATGTACAAAAATTAGATCAATGTATTCACAGTCCACTCTGGAAGTATTTTTAATGGGCTATTGCAAGCCTGTGTGTCCAAATACTTTTGGAACTTACCTAAAAACAGCTGGTCACCACATTGTATGAAATTTGGCAGCATTTGGCAGACACTTTTATCCAGACCGACTTGCATTGATCTGATTTTTACGACCGAGTAGTTGAGGGGTTAAGGGCCTTGCTCAAGGGCCCAAAAATGGCAGCTTGGTGTTGCTAATATTTGAGCCCATGACCATCTGATCTGGTCTGCATTAACCACTGAGCTAATTATAAGGAAATGCAAGCAGACATACTAATCTATTACAAATGCATCTGTTGACCTCAAACCTAAATGCCTTCATCTGCAAAACCAATAGAATCGGCCTTTGTTGTTCCAATAGTTTTGGAAGCTACCGCTTGACGAGTATAATTGCTTTGATCAGCTCAGATCCAGAATAGATCCAGACCTTTACGCCAAATCTTCCGTATCACATCACAGCTAAATAAATATATTTTTTAAATAACCTTTGCAATGACAAAGAGAAAGGAAAAAGAAAAAAAACCCTCAGTTCATACTCATGTTTGCAAACTGGCTTAAATACATTTTATCTTTCTCGCCTCTTCATTTTCAAGTGGCCTGATAGGTCGCACCTTGTTTCCCTTTCAAATTTGCTTTTCATGTTTAATCCCCTTTTTTACATGATAATACATTAAAGCTTTCGAGGTGCCAACGCAAGAACCGTGAAGCCTAAATCCACCAAACGCTCGATTCAATCTGCATATTCATCGCTTATTCTTACTTTTTCAAATTCAATTTTAAGTGTGAGGAGGAAGCGTACCGCCGATAGAACAAACACGAGATATTTGAGTCCATCAATGGAAAATGAAAAATACTTTATTTTTAACAGAGACATGCCGCTAGAACAGAGACAAAGTCAATCGAGTTACCCGTCTAAAAAGAGTCAAAATAAGTGACACACACACAGAACAATATAATCAAAATACATTAAGCGCTCATTGATGGAGGTGGAGTTGGAGAAGCCTGGTGTGGGAGGTGTGTGCATGCGCAATCCGGTATTTCATGACTTTACAGTCAATCCTGGGTTTTAATTACCACTAGTGTAGGAGCCATTGACACCTCAGAGGTGGCTCGGCTTACTCTTGAATTAATGACGCGTAGAGTTATAGTGATAGGAGCGCTAGAGGCTGGATGACACTTCACTCTCTGTCTATCAGAGTGTTTAGAAGTACACGCATTTGCAAAAAAATTAATAAAAAATGGATAATAAAAAGTTGATGAATGTACTTCAAGTGAACAGCTTGCAGCACACTCAAACTTCATACATTTAGAAAGAAAAAAAGCAAGCAAATTCAACCCATTACTGTCCAATCAACTGCGAGCAAATGTTCCAATAGTTTTAAAACTCACCTTTACAGCGTTTGCCTGTAGACAACTTTATCTGCTGTATATTTTTGATTTAAAGGAGTTTAGGGCCTTGCTCAAGAGCCCAGCAGTGGCAGACTGGAGGTGCTTGGATTTCAACTCAACCTTCTAACCAGAAGTCTTACCACCAACTTCCTGAGTTAAAACAGCGCATCATCTCATGTTCAATGTAAAATTAGATCATGAAGCTGAAAGACACAAAAAAAGTGACTCAAAAATGATTAACACAACCTAGTGCTTCATGAGCCTATTCAAATCTGAAGGTCAGTGACTAATGGGACTATAATTAACACAAAGTGGGAAGACTGGAACTTAGCCATTACGACTTTTTTTTAATTTATTTTTTTACCTTTACCAGACTACGAACATGAGAATTCAAACAATTCCACAGACCATCACTTGTAACCTGCATGCCCAGCAAGCAATCCAACAATATACCATGATAGCTGCACCAGAAAGACCAGCTTTTCTTTTCTGATTATAATTAGTACCATGCCACCAAATTCAGAAAAGCTTATTCTTTTAGAAAATTCACTAGAACTAAAAAGAACAGCAAGTGTTAGAAAATATAAAATGTTCCTCAAACTCACCACAAGGCCGGAGGAACTCAATTGGGGTCCGTTCATGAAGAGAGTATGGGGAGGTGGCAGGTCAGTGAGTAAGTTTCTGGTTTACTGATTAAAATTTCAGGCCAGGGCCCTCAACCCTATGTGCTCCAGGGGCACTGTATCATGGCTGACCCCAGCTTTCTAACATCACTGGGATATGCGAAGAAAGAATTTTACTATGCACATAGTAAAGTACATGTGACAAGTATTGAAAAAAAAAAAAGGCCAAACCCAAAAATGTCAAAATATGAAGCATATCAATGGTCCAACAAATCATTGGTGAGAAAATGAACAAGAATGGAACAATGGAACTTCTAAGACTCTCCTGTGCAAAATCAGAGAAGAATTCAATTATATAGTTCCATATGCAAGGGTAAAAAGTAGGACGTTTTGGGGACAAAGTAAAGGGGGTGAATAACCTTATATAGAAGTGCTGGGGTGCAGTCAGAACTACATATGACTAGAAAGATCAGGTTTCCCAAAAAACCTTTGTCCATATAGTGTATATAAAGCACTACTGTTGTAAGCTCTTTTGTCCTTAAATATATTACAGCCCGGGCTTGGTGACTGGTCACCCTCGAGACACACTTTGCTTTATCGCCCTGTCAGTCTCTCCAGGCGAAGGGAAGCTTCATCTTTAAGCCTCATCCATAATTTTGCTGGGCTGGCCTGATGGATGACTGTCCCATGAACTCATCTCTCCGGGTTCACCACTGTTGCTTTGCCCTGTGGAGCTAATCAGCGGAAACAGCCTGGCGAAGTCATCAAACACCGCGGCAAGCAGCTGCTGTTGCCGCGAATACGGTCTGCATGGCAACTGCCGCACCACGGACACAAATGTATCCTGCGAGAGCATCTTAAAACGCTTGTTATCATCAGGTTAGTTTCTGGGTTCCAACACGTTGGCAAGAAATATTGAAATATTTCTTCTAATAACCTGTCAGTGAATTTTAAGACCAATGCAGTTTATTTTAAGGAGAAAAAAAAAAAAATAGAGAGAGAAAAAAAACGCTGAGTTCCAACTTACCAGTTTGGCCGACTGCCCGTATACCAAGGCATCCATCAAGTTAAAAACAGTAAGCAAAATACTGCAAAACCTTTTCCTCTGGAGGCTGATGCATACATATGTAGATGTATAAATAAATAGACAAATAAATAGTAACAAACCTGCCGGAAGAAAAGCATCGATCACGCAAGGCACAAACACGAAATTGTTTCGAACACCCCCCCCCAACCCCCCCAGCACCCACCCACCCCGCAGAAAAAATCGTTCTCTTCACGCTATATAAATTATCGAGTCCAAGATTCCAGACCTCCATTTTTCTCCTCTTGAATTCCGTATGTGCAAAGACTTAAATTAATGGAGCGTGTAAATATGAAATCAGTCTGTGGGCTTCGGAAAACATAACCTTTGAGCCAAAGAAGGAATGGGGGGCTTCATGAAGCAGGTTTTTTTTTTTACTGTGCACCACTTGAGACTACAGACTCGTGACCTAATTACTGAATTGAACAATCACCTCTTTAGGAAAGGCAGATAGTGAAGGGGAAGAATGACTCTTTCTCGTTGTGATTAAAAGCACTGTTGTGGCGATACGGAAAGTGTGTTCTCGACCGGATGAGGAACTGCAGATATAGGGGTGCAATGCGTTTTATTATCAGCACATCTTGTAAAAAATACGCCTTTATTTGCGCACATTTTCATCACCTGAGCAAAATTGTTGAGGGTGAAATAAAAAGGCGACAGCCACATTGAATTTTTTTTTTCCATATTAGAAAATGCATACATTTTTTTTCCCCCTTTTTTAAATTACATTTTTTCTTTTGAATTTGTTTGTTAGCGGATCCCCGACTGCGTAATATACTTGATTATACAGTAATCCCCCCACGCTTTACCGCGGAATTGCAGGTGCCACATAAATAATTTGTCTCTTATTTTGACATCATAGGACACTTCGACCAATAAACAAGCGCAGAAACGACGCATAGGCTACTACAGAACTGTATACAGTACATGTGCTCGCTATAAATGTGATACGGTGTACTGTATTTCTACCAATTTGCACAAAATTCATCTCGCTACATTCTTGCAAATGTTTTCTGTGTGTGTTTAAAGTGTGTGGGAGGATTGTTTAAGATTTAGGGTTTAAACAATAAATGAAAACCTCCGTTTATCGCGGGTTTTTCGGGGGATTACTGTATATGACTACCTGACTACTTTTGCTCACTTTTGAATTCAAACCCAAATGTCTTTGGCCTGCTATAGAGCTTTAGACCCTATTGAACACCTTTGGGATGAATGTGAACGCTGACTGCACCCCAGGCCTCCTCACCTCATCTACATCAGTACCTGACTTTACCAACACCCTTGAAGCTCAATAGATCTCTACAAACACACTCCAAAATCTAGTGGAACATTTTCCCAGAAGAGTGGAGGTCATTATAACAGCAAATGGGGAGTTAAGCTAGTGAACGCTAGTTGACCAGATTAGCAGTTTAATGAAATACAAAGCAATAGCCTGGACATGTCATTGGCACCTTGACTACTGATCTGTTCACTAGTGGACAATAAGAATGTGGAGTCTCAGATGCTTTATAAGAAAGACCTAAAACTGACAAGATCTTTCTCATCGTATTTGCATGGTGCTGGATTTGTGCTTGACAGATTCTCCTAGAGAGAGAGATTTGCTCAGTTTCTGCTACGTTTCCAAACCCCGGGCATGGAAGAACTAGAGGAGCATCACAGTCAGTTGGTCACAGTGTTGAGGTTTGGACCATCTAAAAAAAAAAATACATAATTGGAAATTTCTAGCTAAAGCGCTTAAAAAAAAGTGCGCCTTGAACATAAACACAAATACTGGCACCAGATAGTCGAAAGTTACATAATCATTCTTGGCGAGGAGGACCTACAAAACATAATCCATCAAGAAGTATTGTTTCTGTGAATCGTCGGTTTATTAACAGCTTCAAGTCTTACAGTGACAGCGATACAAATGATCTATCAATAGCAATAGCATCATTGTGAAGACATACACTCGAGACCAGTGCACAAAGCGAATACGTATCCTTGGGTGAGTTTCAATTCAGGCTTCCTACGGTGTGCTAATCAGGGAGATACCTATATGAATAGCTTTCTCGCTAGCAACACTTTCCTTGTACTGGAGCATGGTGAGCGCCCCCTGCCCCACTTAATACGCAAAGTTTAATTTACAGTATATATTTACATACTTAAATTCAGGCGATTTGGCAATGATTGTTAAATGAGTGTAACCTTTTTCATTGAAGGTTGCGAATGATTTGTATGGCGTGGGGCAGAGCCATTGGGAGGGTGACAATAGAAATTTCACCTAGGGTCATTTGATGTGTTTAGGTTTATTTTTTTAATACTATGATGAGGATTAGTTGTGTTTGAGTCATTTGTCCTTTTTTTTTGGAAATCCACCGTGCCATGCAGCGGACTGATGCTTTCCCCTACACACACCACTCATTAAAGCAATCTGATTGGTGTTTGGTTCCCAGGGCTGAAGCAAAAACAAACAAACATTCTCTTACATAAGTACATTCATTAAAAGTGTTGACAAAAAGTGCTGAACTAATTTTGCACCTCTCGGATACGATTTTTATTTCTTCAAGAAACTGTGTGGCAGCTACTGTGTGCCAAAAAAAACCCCTGCACATGATCAAATACTCTACTATATATATATATATATGCACAATTCTCAAAGCTGAAATATCTTACTTTAACATGCTTCACAATCTGAACTCATTCAGCAGAAGACTTCATTACAATTTGACTGAAAAAACAAAAAAACTATTAAACAGGCAGATGTTAAAATTATCATACTAAGTACAGATGTCGACAGATGTTATGATTGGACAAAACCTTGTCCTAATCACACTATTGATATATTATAAATACCAAATTAAAGGCACTATATTGCAATAACCAAAGTATTAGGATACCTGACTTTTCCAACCATATGTGGTTCTTGCCCAAACTGTTACCACAATGTTGAAAGAACACAATTGTATGGGATGTTTTTGCAAGTGGTAATATTTAAATATCCCTTCAGTGGAACTAAGGAGACCCAAACCTATCCCAGCATGGCAATGTCCCTGTGCACAAAGCCAGCTCCATGAAGATATGCTTCACAAAGCTAGGAGTGGAAGATCTGAAGTGGCGTGTTATAGAGTGCCTTCTCACATCACATACATGAGTACCTGACTTTGCTAACACTCATGTGACTCAATCAATCTCCACAGGTACACTCCAAAAATCTAGTAGATCATCTTCCCAGAAGAGTCGAGCTTATTATAACAGCAAATAAGGGCTAAATGTGGTATGTAATGTTTAAAAAGAGCATTCCGATCTTATGGTCCAGTGTCCACAAGCTTCAATATAATGTATATGTAATTAAGGTATCAGTGAGTCCAGCCATTGCAGTAATTGCCCACAATTGGATATCCAACCAGCAAATGATGGCCATTTATGCTCCACGTTAACGTATAACCTCTCGCTAAGTGGACAGCTTATGCCATAAGGTCATCCATAATTGGCCTCCAATGGATTGGTGTCATGCACAGTTACCCACCAAGAGCGACCCTATAATTTTATGTTGCGTGCAACAAAGAACCACGAGCCGAATGAGTCGGCCATTAGTGACGTGCAGCGCTATTCTGGGCTTTGATCAATGATGTAATGCAGCGTGCATCAACCTGACAGGAAATCAAATGAGTGAGGCCACAGAGAGATAAACATTTTTTTGTCTAGAGAGTAATGCTGGATGCTGATACTGCCCCCGGATTTCGGGGTTTTGGGGGGGGGTAGATTTGCTAACAATGTTTCACTCTAGACTTTTAAACAACTGAGCTTGAAACAGCAGCGCTTCAAAAACAAACAACTGTACCTAATCAATCAGTGTATATTACAGGCTTGGGGAAGTCCAAGTTGCCTCGGTGTCCTGCATGATGTTTTGCTTAGCCAAGAATCAATTCGGCAGCCTACAACGAAGCCGCACAGTAATTTCAATCAAGTTGATTACAGCGTGACACCGCTCTGGCTATTCAAGGACAGGCGTATTTTCTCATTGGGCCACTGCGGGCCACCTCGAATGAGGCTCGAGAAAGGAATCGAAACGCTGCCAGCAAATCACTTCCTGAAATTATTTTCCAAGAAGCGCGAATCATTTCCAAGAGAAAGCCGGAACTAAGGCAAATGCTGAAACGATGGACAACAGGAGTCTGAATAACTGAATTTTTTGTGTCAAGAGCTTTGCATATAAAGCAAATGCTGCCACTTGACAGAAAATACATTTATAATTCCAATTTTTAAGTGCTCTTAACATTATTATTATTATTTAATGGGTTTGAGGGGAAAAAAAAATGTGTTACTCAAACTGCAGTACAAACTGGAGAGAATGTAAGCAGAGCTGCTAAAACCTGGATGAGGTGTTATTCTATAAATGGCATTCTGTACGGTCTTGGATTAAGCCCTTTTCCAGTTAGTGTTATTTAGTGTTCAATACCTACATTTATACTGTTCATCAAGAAGGCTTGGCATGGTATCAGACGTGTGTCTCAATTGGAAGTTTGCTAATGCACAATATGTTTTGCCGCGGAACACAAACATGTGTAAGCTCATATTTCGGTTTTGCTTCCACGGGTGGAGAAATCAGTGTTTCAGGGCACATGAGACAAATTAATTTCGAGTCTGGATCTTTGCAGTTGCCAACAATTAATTCTTCCACCACAGTCGTCAAGGTGCAACCTAGTTAACTGTGGAATAAAGATTAATTAGTGTGAAAACCATTTGGATTTCACTTCACGTAGAGTTCGGACATTGGACCTCTTTGAGTGTTTAAAGGCTCTGGCATGGAGACGCTGGTGTTAGATCTATAATTATCTCAGATGTTGAGCTGTTTCATGAGTTGCTCAGTAGCTCCTGGTTCCACAACATCAAATGACTTTATAGGACTATAAAAAAAGACATTACTCATAATCACACACTCTGGTGCTCATGTTAGTTCTCTCTCCAGTGTTCTGTATTGTATAAATTCTATAATCACACTCTTGATATCACCCAAATGAGGATGGGTTCCCCTTTTGAGTCTGGTTCCTCTCAAGGTTTCTTCCTCATAACATCTAAGGGAGTTTTTCCTTGCCACAGTCACCATCGCTCACCTTTATTAAATTCTTTAAAGCTGCTTTGAGACAATGTCCGTTGTGAAAAGCGCTATAGAAATAAACTTGACTTGAATAAATGGCAATTGAACTTTCCAGAATGAAGAACTTGTAGCAAAATGTGCATTCACCTCATGGTTTAAACATTTACATTCCTGGCATTCCACAGACACACACATTCAGATCAATTTGAAATCACATATATATATTACACAATTGAGCAGATTGCTAAAGAGCCCAGCATTGGTGGGATTAACCATTGAGCTACTACGTCTCACCAAGTCTTCACTAATATGTTATACATCATATAGTATGTTATAGAAACTTCCATTCTTCTGGGAAAATGTTCCACTAGATTTTGGAGTGTGCTTGTGGAGATTTGTGCTTGAGCTTTTCAATTCATCCTTAAAGGTGTATAATAGGATTGAGGTCAGATCTCTATAGCAGGCCACTGAAGATCTTCCACTCAAAGGCACAAGGACATCGTCATGCTGGAACAGGCTTCGGTCTCCTAGTCCTTGGTGGAAAAGTATGGGTGTAGCCATACTTTTTGTTCATGTAGTGTACACAAGTTTTTCCCTTGCCTCGTAATGTAGCTAACGAATTTATTCATCGCTTTACAGCTATATTTAATGTTTGCTGTATCCTAGATGTGAGCGCAGAACAGATACAATGCGAGTGCTTTCATCATTGTTGTTGTCGTCTGAGCTTTAAATTGTTAGACTGAATTATTTAACTGGATATATAACATTTTTTTATATAATAAATGTTATTTGTTTAACGAGATGCGTGACCTATTTTCACTGTAAAACTAAATACTACAGCGTTACTGTAGCAGGGGCAACATTTGTAGCTTCAATAGGAAATGCTACAGTGTTGAACTAATTTGTGGCTTTCCGAATCTGATTTGCATGCAGCCCACCAGTAGATGTAAAGCCTCTAACGTGATCAGTAGGGTTCTAAGGGAATACCCTCAAACAATCCAAAGGAAGAACTAGTACATTTATGACGTAAACCAAGAAAAAAAACAACAAGCAGAGAAGTACAAAAAGTACGCAAGAAGTACAGAGACCCACTGCTCACAAGTGCCCTCAATATTCCCCCTGCAGCAATCTACTCTGTGGTCTCACACTCGCCTGACACAACACCTCTCATTATTGTGACTGCATCCCTGCTAAATGATTGCCGTGGGTGGTTCTTCAGTGCAACAGCATTTTATTTCAAAAGGTTCAAAGATCACGAGGATAAAGTTGTAATATTCTGATAATAAAGTCAAAATTACGAGCTCATCGTACGAATCCATATACCGTAAAGCGGTGGGACCCCGGCTGAAGTGCTGGCGATGTTGTAGGCGTCGAGCACGACGTCGCTGAACTCCTTCAGGATCGATTTCTTTGATCATCCTCTTCGAATTGCATGCATATGTAACCGTCGATGGCAAACCCTCGATGTCGACCACTGGTCACCATTTCAGACTGCGCAAAAGAGGCAATTACCTCAAAGTCTGTCAGATTTTTCTTTTCTCAAAATATTACCACTTTAATCTCATACTGCTTCGACTTTATTCTCACGAGTTTGACGGTTTTCCTCGAAATATTCGAATTTCAGATTTTATTATTATAAATATTTTTTAAAGCGCCACCAAAATGCCACCATACTTTAGAGGATCTTCCAAAGAGGGAAGGAAACGACGAGGAAACCAACAGGACTTTCTGTGAATGTTGAAATAGATACGAAATAACTGTTAAGCAGCGAGCTATAAAAGCCTGATTTTTTTTTTTTTTCTCAAACAACTTAATTCGTTGAAAGTCTGTTCAGATGCAACATATGTTCCGCCATTACCTTCCCCTGCTTACGCCACATGGCTTCCATCAGATTTATACAATTACAATGTGCATTAAGAGCGAGAAAACGCCGGTAACAATATTATCCTTCGGAAGAGTGGAGGTGCGTCCTCGTAAATGTTACGATCGAGGAGATGGAATAACGTCGCTTCGTGACTGACATCGCAATAATTACCGGAGGGGGAGGCAAACGGCTTCCGTTGAATCCGCTCGCCGCTCCATCCAAAAGTGGATAAACTGACAACGTGGCTTATATCGAAAAGGTTTCCGACAGCTGCCTACAGAACGGGTTGACTGCTAGACGATTCCCAAAGCCAGCCTGTCAAGGTTTCATTGTTTCAAAATAATAATGTAATAATTCTCGGTTTAGTCATGAGAGCCTGGCGGGCTCCTGAGCTTCTTTTCGAAGGCTACAACGCTTTTAAATTTAATCATTTCGTACAGTACAAGATGCTTTTTTTTTTTTTAAATGTCACATGATCACAGATGGGACATGTTTTACATTGAAATCCTACAGTGCACTCCGAGATCTCAAAGATCTCCCGGTACGTCGTGTTCCATCATATTTCAGCCTCGGGGTTTAATATTGTCGCTGAGAACTTGATTTTCTGAGTGCAATATGTTTCATTACAGCACGTCCTCTGGACAGGTAGCTGTCAGAACACATCTGTGCTTTCAGTCATAAACATCATTTCTTTTCCATGTCCCTGTGCTGCAAAAATGTTCCTTTCCCGTTAAACAACCGGTCAATTGGGGGAAAAGTTGCTTCCCTAGAAGCAACTCGTATGCTTTGCTTGTTTACCGTAAGCACGGTGAGGAGTGGAAGAAACGGGGACGTATCAGAAGAGTCATTTAGAGCTTACAAAACTGGTTTGTCCATTACTGTGCTGCTGAGAAAGACAGTAACAGCCCTAGACAGTCCTCCCGCCAGTCCCAAGACCTGCTCATAAAGCCCTGAATAAAAAAACCTTTCGCTCCTGCTTTAAAAGCAGGAATTGCTCCTATGCAGATTGTGTATCTTAAGAGGTTTTATGTTGAGTGGTGCCAAAAAAAAAAAAAAGAAGAAAGAATTTGACATTTATTTTCTTCCTGAGCACTTAAGGGTTTCTCCTGGCACAGATATAAGCTTTGTTGTTGAGTGGCTGCTGGCTCTTTCGCTTGAGGATATGCATTATCTGTGAATTTTTTTTAATGCTTTCGGTAAATGTGTGTTTACCTGCTTTTATAATGTCAAAAAATATCTATTTTTAAATGAACAAAACAACTTGGGTATGTTAAATGTGAAGTCAAACATTTTGATTAGCTTTACTTCCACACGTCTAAACAGTGTACGAATTTGTTTGTACATAAACTTACAAAATGAATTCATTTTGTGGTGAGAGCCACCAACAGACCAAATTCTTTAAAAGCTATTGTGAGAGCTCTACATTTTCTAATCAACCTTTATTTGTTGTTTTTAAGGCCAAATCAGAGGTGGCTTAGTGGTTACGGCACTGGACTTTGGATTTGACGGTTGTGAGCTCAAATCGCAGCCACACCAAGCTGCCACTTCTGGGCCCCTGATCAAGGCCCTTAACCACACAGCTAATTACTTGTATGAAGAGAACTGTAAGGTACTTGGGAGATGGGGGTCTACCAAATGCAGTAAAATCTCCAACCTTTTGTACACCACTGACCAGTTTTCTTTTGAAACTCTTCTTGTGGACCAACTGGTGAGGTTCAGTTCAGAACATCTTCCTGAAAAGACTCCGACAGTTTGCCTCATTGATTCATTAGCTAAAGTATCTTAACATATCACATATGCATAGGGGTTGGAGCATGTGACCTGCGTGAAGCATATTTGAGACGTATTCTTAGTTAAAGCCCCCCCATCATAAGATGAGTTTCCCCCCATTCTAACAATCATTTACATTTACGGCATTTGCCAGATGCTCTCATCCAACTTACAATCATCTCATTTTATAGGATTTTGAGGGGTAAGGGCCTTGTTTAAGGGCCCAGCAGTGGCAGCTGAGTGGTGCTGGGGTTTGAATTCGCAACCTTTCGATCAGAATTGGTATTTTCTCGCCTCCTCCACCAAAAAGACTTTCGATGTTTGTTTAACACTCATGCTAATAATTAGCTGAACCTTTTGCAAGTGTGGAAATGTTGTTTTCTAAAATCACACCATATGGAAATTTGGATAGCGCCTCTCTAAAAGGGCAAAACCCACAATAAATAATGGCGTCCTATCTATAGACATCTCTTTCACGGGTCACGACCCGGTGGTCGGGGACCTCTGCTATAAATCATTACAGATCATAAATTCAGCCATGTGTTTAAATATATTGCAGAGAATAACTGTGTAACCCGAGATCGTTCAATTGTCCAATTTGTGATCATGATGAAATACGACAGGAAGTGCTGACCCATTGTATAATCAATAATCAACACTGTAGTTGATTCATTTTCAGTATCATCCCTCGCTGAAGCCTTTTATTCCTGGAATACTACATCACAACATTTGCCTTTTCACAGCCTCTGTGTTGGAGAACTAAATGTCTCATCACGGAAAAAAAAAAAGCATATAGTCGTTTTATCCGTTTTTGGACACAAAGTGCCACACGACTTCCGTGAGCATTGGTTACTATAGAAACAATATATCATCGCATTGATATTGTTATACAGAATATAACACCTCAACTTGCTAATTCAAATTTCTATGTTCAATGCAGACTTTCTTTCCCATTGGTAATAAAGATTCCAGCATATATGAATCTCATATGATGGAAAAGGAACACTGGTATCAGGTGGACATCGTCAGACGTGGTGGAATATTCATATTCAAGAATTACTATGCATAACCAAAAAAAAAAACAAGTGTGTGTGGTGTGTGGCTATGTGTTTCAGGGCCACTGAGCAATGAATACTGCTGCCCTCATGAAATAGGGGTCATAATTTCATTGTCTTGTGCTGACAACCTCTTTTAGCTCTGCTGAGCACAGCTGGCCCAACATGCACATGATTAAAATGTGTGTGGGTCCACAAAAGAAAGCCAGACTTGTACTTTAGTCTGGTTTTGTTGTTTTTGTTTTTTTAAACATGTACTAGACGAGTGCATAAATGTGGATCCAAGTGTTCAAAAAAGTTCAGTGATCACTTGGTGTGTTGTTGCCATTTACTTTTACAGCATTTGGCGGATACCCATATCCAGGGCAACTTACAATTATCTCTCTCTCCTATATATATATATATATATATATATATATATATATATATATATATATATACACACACACACACACACACACACACACACACACACACACACACACACACACATCCAAACAGCTGAGGATCAAGGGCCTTCCTCAAGGGCCCAGCAGTGGCACTTGAGTGTTGCTGCAATTTGAACTCATGACCTTTTGATCAGCTATCACTCCCACAGCGGGTATTATACACTGCCTCATTGAATCAGATCATTCAGACAGTTTGTGTGTAGATTTCTCCTTATGTCTTGGATTATTGTTTTGTTGCACAGTATGCACCCCCATTTCTCTACAGCCCCCCCCCCCCAAAAAAAAATAAAAAATAAAAATAATAAAAATACGCTGTACGCTGTGGAATTACAAATTCCCTTCCCTGGATCGAAGAGGCACAAATCCTGTTCCGACACAATACACCTGAGCACAACCTGATCTCCATAAACATAAGGATGACGTGGAGGACCTTCAGTGTCCTGCACAGAACTCTGACCTCAACCCCAATAAACCTCTTGCGCCGACAGTGCATAAGATCTTCCCACCTTTGAACGGGGGCTCGGCCTCATTATTTCTTTAGTGACTGAATGAGTATCATTCCAAATAGCCATATTCCAGAATCTAGTGGAATGCTTTCTCAGAAGAATGGAGGTTAAAATAAAATCTGGAATGGGATGTTGTGTTAGTCAGGTGTCCATAAACATTGGGTGATATATTATACATTGTTTGGAAATGTATAAAATGTCATCAGCATGCGTTAGTGCTAAACAAACAGACCAAGATGGATCTGAGGCAATTCTAACGTAGACTCTAAACAATAAGTACTGCACTTTATTGTACTACAGCTTGCTTGCTTCTCATCTGGAAGCTGGAATCCATCCCCATTTACTTCCATGCTTTATTCTTCTTGACGTGATCATGGTATCAGCTAAAGGACACTTCCTAGAAGCTCTGCACTGCTGCCACCAGATTTTCTTATAGAAGCAATAATGATGCAACTAGCTTTTCATACATGGTTTTTCCATTCCAGTTTAATTTCTTTGCAAAAGTAATGACACCCTGCGATATGTTGTGCTGTTCATTCGAGGTTGTATTTACCAAGTTTTAAAACATAAGGACCAGATGATTAGCCATAAAACCATAGACTTCAAAGAGGGTGTACTTTCTTTTTCACACTGGGCCAAACGCATTCTCTCATGCAAACTCGTGTGTAGGAGTTGAACTAAGGAAAGGCCACGGGCAGTTCGTTTTGCTTTAATCTCCGTCCCTGATGCGTCCTTTTACTGGAGACAGATGCTCATCAAAGAGCCAGCTGTTTTTACGTTTCCAATTAGATGGAATTAGGAAGTCGATGTTTAAAGTTTGAGAAACACACGGTCAGGCAAACCTCGGATAGGATTTGAGTCGCTTCCAAACCCGAATCAATTTTCCCGAACAAAACTTTGAGCGCTTTGCTACTATTGTGAACACATGCAGAACATCCACACGCAAGACGCCACATTATACACCACCGATTACACTGGCTGCTAATGAGGCACTAAACCATTCTATCCTTTCTGGTACGAAGATCTGCTGTGTGTCTGCTGTGTTTGATAATGAAAATCTAATCTGCTCTTTTCCTTGTGTTTGTGCGAATACTCGTGAATTAGGACTGGCAACTTTCAAAAGTTGCTGCCTCATCTAATTAACCCTGATTTACGCAATCAGACTTCGAATGATTTCGGATAGTGCAGAGGAGGACATTTTGTTTAAGCCTCCGAACGACCCGTCTAACTCCGCAAGTGATTATCCAATAGCAGCAGGGGGACACGCGACTAGAAATAATCATTTATTTAAAGAAGGTTTTTGCAAAGGCTTTTATGGAAAGAGTGTCCAGTGTTTGTCTTTAAAACTCGAACGAATGTTTCTACCGCTTGAGGGGTAACATGACTGGGAACAGGAAGTGATTTGTCTCATGGACATTCCACAACTTTAAAAGCAACTTGTTCAACAATAACTTTAAAAAGCGAATCGTTGGCAACTCGCTGTAGTATGAAATAATTATGGGATGTACTCAGCTTCAGCTTGGTAACTGCAAAACTTCGCCCAATCTTTGGCTATTTCCCTATAACACTAATCCCTGTTGAGTTTTGTTGCTTAATTAACGTAACATGTACCATCGACCAATTCTTTCTTTTAAAGTATTGTCCACGCTGTGTTTAATCCTTTTGGGAGAAAAAACAACAACAACGATGTAGACTACTATAAGAAAATTAATGATGTATCGTTGGGTCATGCAACTTTCTTCACAGTTGACTGGAGACACATTTTCCTGTTTATTAGGAACCGTGTTAAAATTATTTGTGGGAAGGCTCATGGGTAAGCTTTCACCATCACTTGGAGATCAGGAATTTGAATCCCAGCAATAGCAAAGCCATGTGGGGCCAGGAAGCCAGGGGAACAAGACTGGTTGTGACCTCAGAGTAGGACGGATAGCGTGTTCTCCAGGGTCAATCAATCTGTGAGTATGCAGAAGAGGAAGGATAGTGATTTCTTTTAATGCTTTTTTCCAGTGTCTTGGTGGAATAAAAAAGTATTGGCCTGCAGAGGAAAAGCTGGCTGGTGGGTGGGAATTGGCTGACCACCAAAGTATGGAGAAAGAATAACCTTTTACTAACAATTTTGTAGCAGGTGGTCAATAAAGGTTATTCTTAATAGAGCATACAAATATTTTGCTTCAAACAAGAACAAAAAAAAGGAACAGATTTTATTCCTTAAAATGTACATATCTGCTCTTCATTTGATAGACTGCTAAAAATATTTGAGTCTTTGAGTTGTCTTTTATGCAACTCTGGAGAAAAACATGTGAAACCTTAAAACAGTAATCAGTCTGAAACCAGAAATATACAAAGGATGTTCAGGTCAAACATTTAATTGTGCAGGTATCTGATTGGATGCTAGCCTGGCATGCAGTAGTAAGTGGTGGTGAAGTTTATCGTGAACGAAGGCGTAAAACCTGCGGATATCCACAGAATACTTCAAGCATGGTCCGGTGATGAGACGCTCAGCCGCAGTAAGACATTTGAATGGTGTAAACATTTCAAAGATGGCGGTACGTCTGTCAGTGATGATCCCGGTCGTGATGGTTCCCTGATCAAGTGAAGCAGGCTGTCTCAGGATGGTTCAGGTTTACTGACAAATCTTTCTAGGCTGCATCTTTCCAGGCAATAGTTAAATGCTGGGATGAATGTAGCAGAGTAGTAAGTCAAAAAAATAAGTGCAGTTTCCACCCCTTGAAAACCCAAAAGTACCGTTTTGACTTTTACTCCCCACTTACAACAGGCTTACAAATCATTTATTTTTGCCAAGTTAGTACGCAGACTTGTTTTTCCTTAGGAACTGTACATAAACCATGCGGACCGTCATTTCTTATTGATGAGGTCAATATGCAAGCGACGGTTCTTTAACTTTCTGCTACAGAGCCATTTCGCTCTAAAGACCCCAGGCTCAGGTTGATCTTCGGCTGCTGAGCCAGCTGGACCGTATCGCCGCCGTCAGCAAGTCCAAGTCAAACACAGACATGTGGCTGGGATTACAATTGAGCAGTGGATGTTCCAGATTACTAGCAGGCCGTCTACACTTTGGGTGGAAAAGAAAAATGACATTTGTGAATATTGCTAATTTTGTGGAATTGACAGACCAGATAATGAGGTTCTATTTTTGTGTCAGTTGGGGGGAGAAGGAACAATAAAGGAATATCCCAAGGCACAGAGTTTATTAGAAACTGCATACTAGTTCAAAGAGAAAGGTAAGGTTCTGAAACCTCACAGGGAGTATTATCTTCTGTCCGAATAGCACAATGCTGCTGAACATAAAGAACACCGATAGCTAAATCAGCTAGGCTAAATCTGTATTACAGGCTGAGGGTGGTATATGCGTGATTGGGAAAGTTCTTTTATTGTAATTAAAATACTAATTCGGGCCTGATGACTAAAGACCCACTGCCGTGAAGAATCTGGCAGACAGAATTGGTTGTAGGTGTGCAGGAGAGCTTGTACGGAAATAGACTACATGGTGGCATATGGCTGCACTGGTGCGAGGCGAATTAGGTTTATGATCATACATGTTCTTTTCTGTTTAAATAAACAGGCTGCTCGAAGCTAGGAATAGTTCGTTTACACGCCAGATTTTCTTCAGTGTCCTGAAACACATTTAAACGAATGCAGTGCTCCTTATGTGCTCTGCACAAATTACATTGCTTAATTAATCCTTGTACATTAGAAAAATACATTATAAACTCTTTGCCTTGTATGTTAAACCATCGGGTTCCAGTTTAGCTTGAAGGTTTTTTGCTCTGTAATATAAAAATATATATACACACATTACTTATTCTGGTGAGGTACTATATTTTCCCAGGCTGACTGCTGATACCATTACTCCTGAGAAGTTCTATTCGCCCCACATGGAAATATGAGCATATCCTTACAATAAAGAGACTTGCACCGTGCGGCCCATCTTTAAAACACACCAGCACAGAGATAAGATTGCGAGGGGAGAATACGGCTGCTCAAGGAAGATAAGAGGTGACTAATTTCCCTTGTCTCAGGGACACTGTGCCACCCAAATTCCCATAGTTCAGACAGCAGCTAGAATGCAATATGTCGAGTGGTTGAGATTCATATGTAGACCGGGCAAGAGATGTAGAAACCTTGTTAAGGAGAGTGGCTTGTATTGTTCTCGTATGATGACTGACAGTCGAAGCAGATTATCAACATCAAGACGTGCTGTTTATTCTTCGATTCTGAAATGTTTTACTATTTTCAATATGAACTAAATTGTTATCTCGTGGCCACTAAAGGATCTTTCACTCTTATTAGTTCAAAAACAGATTTATATTTTTGGTTCAATAGCTATTTCTTTTCATTTATTGGTCAGCCCAACTTGACACAAAAGGCCACATTTCCGTAGGGCACAGGCATGGTTTAGAAGCTCACCTGTATAAAAATTCTGCCCGCATCCCATAATAGGTCATGTTCGAATTGACCCAACTGCTGGAAGTAAACCAGAGTCAAAATGCTTTTTTTCACTGCAATCAAAGGGTGCTGGAGTCCACTTGGAACCGGACTGAGACCACCATCCTCAAATGCTCAGTTTGACTAATCTGTTCCCCGAACCAAACTGAGTGTTCGCGCCTGACGAAACAATCTGCAACAACTGTAATGGACTGAATGCTGTATATGTGAAAGAGACCTAAATAATACCACTACTAAAATCGTTTTTAGGAAATCACCATCTGAACATCACACATGTGGCTCCTTCCCAAACTTATGGCCACAAAGTTGGAAGTTGGAACTGGTCTTTGTATGCTGCAGTATTACAATTTCCATCCACTGAAACCAAATGCCCCGACTCTGCTCCCACCTGAAGGAAAATGCCTCGCACAAAGCACACATTAGTGATAGGAAGGTCGGATCATTTAGTGACTTGGCTCTTTGGATCTCGTTCTTGAATCTTATTTTGAGTCATTTAGTTTCTTTCATTCCATTGGTCAGAAATAAGATACAAACGTTACATTTTCAATAAGCAGATTCCCCAACACATCTACATACACAAACTTTGCCCATAGTTCCTATAATGAAATATATGACAATGCAGCAAAGGACAAATTATGATAAACAGAATAAGTAGCTTGCCTCTCATATCGTCTGGTCAGTGTCGTTAGTTCTTTGGTCACGCGACCCCCATAATTATTGTAACAGTAATATCAAGATTCTGACCAAAAAAGCTCATGTATTTAATTGTGTAGCATCTACGGGTGTCGTATGACAAATGAACGAACTTCTGCTTTCTGTACATGACCTACAGAGATTTTGCTCAAAAATGAACGAATCGTACATGAACTACCCATCACTAATACCCATCATTTGAGTGGAAGAACTTGAGCGGCCTCAACACAACTCCGGCATCAACCTCCACTGAATACCTTTGGAACAAACTGGAATGCCAATTGCACCCCAGGCCTCCTCACCTAACATAGGTGGCTGAATGAACACGAATCCTCACAAAAAACTTTCCAACCAGTGGAGACAAGGAGTATGCAAATAATCTGACATGTATGATGGTCAGGTCTCGAGGAAACTTTGGCCACAGTGTCTATTGCCACCAATTCCTTCCAATCTCTCTCATAATGAATCAGGAATTCTATAGTACAGTAGGATCAGTCTGCAGGTTCAGAGAAGATACATCAAACATAATTTGCACAACAACTGTTAAAGAAACAGGGGCTCGATGACTTGCCCAGCCCCCGGATTTGAAACACAACACCTGAAAAGCGAATACCTGGTGCAAGAAAGGGAGCTTCAAGTATTCTGAAGGAGCATCTCCATAGTTTACAGTGATGGTATACTCTCCAGGGCAAGTGCCAGGAAATATTAATTGTAAGGGTGCACATTTCAATAAAGTGACACATCCCTGCCTTATTCTCTGTATGTATTGGTTTTGGCTTATTTATATACGAGGTGACGATGATTTCCCATGACACACTGTTATGTTTTCACAGTTGTAAGAAAAATGCCATAATCACTGATGTGGGTACACAGGTGGTTCATTATTGCTGAGCCAGGTTAGACAGAACCACAGAACAGAAACACTGAAAGAGCTAAAAGCAACACAACAAATAACACTTCTGTGACACCATGAAGCCGGTGACAGCACACAATGAAGTTCTTACAGCATCTCGATTGGCGAAGAAGCCTACTAAGTACCATTCGTCACCGTTAAGGCTTGGAGTCAATGACAGGTGCAGTAGGAGTCTGGCAAAATCAAATTACTTGAGCACCTTGAGTTATCCGTCTCTCTTACACAGCTGTGTCACTCCCTAATCCCTTGCAGTGGGTGTCCTCCCCTTTTATTTGTCAAGGCCTGTGTTCAGGCTCATACATTTCTCAAAAACACCAGGCTACACTGGGTTGCAAGGGGAGATGAAAACCAGATATGCGCATAAATATGTAACATGTGCCTCGAGCTATTTTTTTTAATCGCTATTTTTAACTAGGACTCCGAAACAACCAGCAACAAAATAGAACAAAAAACACAGAGGACGATGTTACAATCAGACGATACTTAGTGCTGATAAAGTGAACCATGGGTATAACTATTTATTGTAATGCAGTGTTTAATTAAAGGCCCTGCAGAAATTAAATTCATCCTGTAGAAGGTATTGAAGAAATTGAAATGATGCAACAACAAAAAAAAAAAAGAGTTGTTAAAGAGGCAAGGACATTCCGCGTTTGAACAGCTTCGGTGGGAAAACGTATCAAAATCCATCATTTCTTGCAAAATTTTAGAGGAGACACAAATAGTTAAAACCAAAGATATATTGTGCTAATCGGTTACATCACGCAGTATGACAAATTGAAAAAGCCTTAGCTAATTGTAAGGACTCATGAATGCTAAAAGTTATAGCTTGTCCAGTCTGATGTCAAAAAAACACCACAAACTAATCTAAATACACTCACAAATAGACAAGCGACGTATGTGAATCATAAAAGAATAAGCAAATACTTGAATCCCGGGATGGGCTGACTTTTTGTATCTCTTCATTCCTTTTAATAACATTTCTTAATGGGTCCTGGTCTCTTTTTCAAGCATCTGGGTTTGCATGTCTAAGTGGGTTGAAGGGTTTAACTGGAACCACGAGGCTTAAAACTGCCCCCGCCTGAAGTGACGCCTTGCACACAGTAAGCTTCATAAAAAACATGGCTTGCCAATGTTAAATGGAAGAACCTGTGTTGCCTTCACACAGCTCTGGCTTCAACCCCACTGAACACCTTTTTCGAATAAAATGGAATGCCAGCTGCACCCCAGGCATCCTCACCCAAAATAAGCTCTCGAATCTGGTCACGAAATGAGCACAAATCCACACAGCCACATTCCAACATTTAGTGGAAAGCCTTTCCAGAACAGTGTAGCACAAAAAGGAGTTAATCTGAGATGGGTGTGATAGTCGGGTCTCAAGAACATCCCATTAAAATTTTGGGGGTGTGTTTACATTTTTAATACCCTGTAGAATTAAAGCTGTTTTTTTTTTTAGAACACCAACAGGAAGCAGATTTATTGTTTCTCTGGTTGAGGGATGAAGCAAAAACACTGGTGGTGTTTTGTCTGCCAGGCAACTGTAAATGAAAAACCAATAAGATAAATAATCCGCTTGTCTCGGACGCCAAAGCGAGTGAATCACCCCCTTAATTCATTGTCCAATCAACTCAATTCAGTTATAGTTGTATATAAAACGTGCTAGCAGATATTGTTGGAAATTTTACATCTACTGAACCCTGCTGAAAAAGAAAACCCCAGAAACCATTACATAAACGTTAGAAATACAATTAGCTAATAACCATCAGAACCAGTACCAAATGAATTCCTTTACATAATGTGCTTTGTGTATGTTATCACCAAACTGGGGAAACCGTTGGAATCTGGATGCGCCATCATTTCTCTATTGATGTCCATGAAATCTACAAGCTGCAACATGGTGTTCCTGTTGGTTCTTAATGGTTTCCATTATACAAAAATAGAACACAAAAAAAATGACTAGTAAAGACCCACTGGGACCATAAAAGCTTCCATTCCAACCATTACAAATTCTATATGGGCTGGGTGAGGTCATGTATCAAGATCAGCATCTGTAACCTCGAACTTTGCTTCTGTATTCGTGAATATTTTTGGCCCTCAGTTTGGACCAAATACATCGCCTCCACTGGTCCTTGCAATAGTGTCTATATTCTAGTCAGATCCATGGGCATGCACTGTGCAATAGAAATACTATATATAAATATATAAATACACGCCGAGTCCCCATTAAACTAATTTTGACTTATCAGAATGTCTTTCGTTTAGACGAATGCGGAAAATGTGTTTTCTCCGTTAGATGCTTCTGCTGATGGGGGAATGTGTTTTTCGTACAGATGTCAAAATCTGTATATCATTAAATTAAATTACAAACAAAGAGAGAAAAAAAAAACAACAACATTATAAATATGCACTTGGCTTTCAAAAGAGCTGCTGTACACAATTCCAAATGTTGCTGACTTCAAAGGGAATGAGTAGCTAGACTGATTTAAATTCATAGTATTCAGGAAAACACTCTTAATAACAACGAAAAAAATCTCATCAAAGGCACCACACATGGTCTGAACTAGCAACGCAGCCAAACGTGCTTGAATATATGTAACGAATAATAAGTCGCTGCGCTTTGTGTAGAAGCACGCGATCACTAATTCGTGTTAATGGTGAAGATCACTTGTAACTAGGGAAACACTGTGCAGAGTATGCAATCTACTTGGTATGTTTAATCAATCTTTTTTTCACAACACCACTTGCCTGGAGAGCAAAGAGGATAGAACGTTTCTGTTAGGGTGGTTTAAACAGAAGGAACGCCAGCTCCTAAGGGTGACTAAAAGATGCCGCGTTCTACATACCTAAGTGTTTGAAGAAACACCGCATTTTCTGTTGGAAGAAATCGCTAATAAACTGCTTACAAACTGTCAAAGTTTGGCACTGAAATAGTTACTGTGTTGCAAGTTCTCACTTTGCAGTATTTTGTTCTTAAAGTTTACTTTCAACATGGACAAACTGTAGTTCCATTCACTTGGACTGGCTGGCCATGAAAAAAACAAAACCAAAGAGGGGACAGGATAACTTATGCAGATGTTGGTGAGCCTGAGTTCGGATGATGAGGACCAACCAACATTTAACTCATGTCAACAAGGCCAAAAAACAAAATCAATACCAGACTTCAAGAAGCATTTGGGTTGTGCACACACACACACACAAGCACAACCTATCATTGGGAATGACTGCAGCGTCATGTTCTTCGACATATGCATCAATGAGAATGCCTCAGAGAAGTTCAGAGATGCCAAGGTCTGATGCGTAGTCTCATTGTACATTACACTTGCTCAATGGAAAGCATTCTAACTAGCTGTATCAGCATTTGGTAGAAATACTGAATCAACCTTGATTACAAAACTGTACTGAGGGCAGCACAAACAGCTCGAAATATTTATGTGGGTGAGTTTCTATTTTCCATTCCAGCATGTACAGACCTAGAGCAACACAAGAGACTCCGGATAGCCAAATCAGAGTTCTCGGTTATTCCGCACCAGGTCAAAATCAAGTCATCTTTGAGAAGGCATCTCCAGGTCAACAGAGTATCAAATGGCATTATCATTTGGCCTGCACTTGTCCGAAGACACCCTGGACACCCCCCGACTCACCAACCGCAGAAGTCATTCGGGAACTTTCGTTGGTGTCATGAAGTGGCTCATCTACTGAACTGTATATCGTTTTCAAATATTTCACTAAGAAGGGAGTAAACACTTTCCTTTACAGTTAAAGCCTACTTTGAAAACCACAAATGGCTTCTGAATAATAGAGGGGAGCAGCCTACTGCCTTCCTTCCTAAAAGCCTTCCAGGTTCTAACCAACAAGTTTAAGGTAGAATAAGAAGATCAACAGGCTGATCCTCTTCTCACAATAAATTAGAATCTAAGGTTTTTCTAAAACCTTGAGTTTTATTTCACCACTCTGAAAAGCTGATGATAAACGTTTAATTGACTCGCTTTGAACCGCTATTAATGGCTGCTGTACTACAGGATATGGCCGAGATCGTTTACGTCCATGTTTCGTGGATTGCGATATTCTCATAACTGATATTTCTAACGTTTACGAATAGTTTGGACCAACTCATAAATCTTTGAGCTGTAAGTTCTGTTCACCAGCAACATGTTTTATTCTTTTAGCCTTGGGTTTACAACCCAGTTAAGCTGGGTCCAAGGGAGAGAAAAACTGCAGAGGGAGCAGGAAAATATGAGTCTTTTTCACTTCAAACAGAGTCTGAAACCATGCCTGAGCAGATAAAAGGAAATGTCCATGGAATGAGTATTTCTCGGTATTGACTACACCCCACCATTCTTACTTGTATACAGTAAAACCCCGTTGTACGAGCAACCTATAGTACGAGCAAACGGAGATACGAGCGACCTTGCTCGCAAAATTTTACCCTGTTTCACGAGCAAATTTCGAAGGCACGAGCAAACCCACGCTGACCCACGCTTCCCCGTTTTCGGCGGAGGGTCGCATCAGTCGCTTAGTCGATGACGTATCACTCGGCCACTCTCGTTGTTCAGTGCAGCAAAAACTGAACTTTTTTTAGTTTTATATTTTTATTTCACTAGAAATCTTGAAAAATGTCTCCCAAGAAAATCAGTGATGGTGCTGTGAAAACGAAAGTAAATAGAATTACCATGGAAACCGAGGAGGTTATGAGCGTGGTGCGTGTCTCACACTCGCAATCAACCACTACCACATGGGTACGTGTTCAATTATGTTTACATTACGGTAATTTGCGGTGTATTTGTTTGTTAAAATAGGCTACGAATACTTTTTAAGTGCAGAAATAAGCGATCGAATGAGATCTCGGAACGGATTAAATCGCTTTTACATTCATTCTTATGGGGAAAATCAGTTCAAACGTGCGAGCAAATGGACCTACGAGCAATTTTCAAGAACGAATTATGCTCGTACAACGGGGTTTCACTGTACTACTTATGACTACTCAGATTTATAGGTGATTCCATGATTGTCATTTAGCCATTTCTAAGTGTTTTTTAGAAAATGTTCATAAAATTCAAATGAAATTTACTTCGCAAAAAAAAAAAGTGAATTTACAAAAACATACAGTGAACGTAAAAAAAAAAAAAAAGTGCTGCATCACAATCTAGAGCAACAGGTTTAACCTACAATTAGCAAATGTAGTAAACATGCATAAGAAGGCAACTTATTATTAATGAAATTATTTACGATTGTTTCCATTTCAAAAGGAACCTTCGGTACTATGTCATTAAATGTAATACTATGAATGGACAAACACATCATTTTCTTCTTCTCATGACCTTCGAGAGATTCCAGAGACAAGGAAAATGGACAATTTTTTGTTAATAAATTGTTGTTGAATATGGATGTATTTAAAAGAAAACATTTCTTGATATGACGCTATTAACGCCACACTGTTAACACGCCCCGTTTGTACTCAAAATATCGAAGATAAAAGATTTTTGCACTTATAAAAATAAAAAAAGGTTGTGGTGAGCTTCCCTTGTCGACCACGGCTAAAATAATTCACCTAAAACTTTTAAATGTCCTATTTTCAGAAGCGCAGGAATAACAGGATCAGTAACAGCTAACGAAGCTTATACAATACCCAGGACAGTTTCAGGATATTGCTGGGACGGTGGTAATTATCCTATCCTGCACTTTCTTTTGCAAACTTGCTGCCTTGTGTTTTCCTCAGATTATCTTCAATTTCTTTCCTCAGCATGCAAGTGTTCACATGTTTAAATGACAAACGAAAGTGTTCCCTTTCCCATCCCTCGCGCACTATCGCAGATATAGATTTGTCTTGGTGCAAAGCGGACATAAAAAATGTCCGTCCTCAAGTAAAAAAAAAATTCTATAAAGATTGAAAAAAACAAAACAAACAAACAAAGGACAAAGCGATTGTGTTTTGTACTAGGCTCTGTGCCAATTTTAATAGGCACCATGGGAGTAAAGAATTCCTACACTACGCCGAAGTGAGCTGTTTGCGAGGGACTGTTTCCCATTGGCTTTATCATGTCGACTTGTTTATAAAGCGTGGCTGGGATGGCGAAATAGAATTTTTGGAGTGAAAGAAAACGAGGATGAGCGAAAGAGTGTTGAAGACGGGAATGCGGAGAAGGAGAGCGATAAAGGTAAGAGGGGGGAACAATGAATCCAGGACAAGCACTGACTCTAGGCTGAAGGGAGGGTGTGAAAGAGAGATGGAAAGAGATTCTCTCTGCCGCTGAAGAAGTGGGTCCCATCGTGCGGCCGTAAACAGGAGATGAGATTGGAGTGGCTCATGCAGGGGCAAAGAGAGAGAGAGAGAGAGAGAGAGAGAGAGAGAGAGAGAGAGAGAGAGA
>JAAIIK010000078.1:3397135-3453536 GCA_014706435.1 Silurus glanis
CACACACACACACACACACACACACACACACACACACACACACACACGGGGGAGTATACTTCACACTGGGAAACTTGCATCTGGACATTGGTACTGTAGAAGGGCATTTTATCATGTGGTAAATACACACATGGCAGCAGACTGACATAAAGAGTTAAGACATCTTCAGTGCAGTGCCACACAACTTCTCCATAACCCATCCCTGTTCTGCATCACAGATATGACTGCAAGGACTATTTAATGATTCCCATGAATCATTTAATAAATGCCCTGATCATGTAGGCCAAACATGCTTGCTCGCAGGACCAGCTGCACATACGCAGGCTCCACTGCACATTACACTATGACGAATCCTGACTACGTCATTAAATCACTACATTTCTTTGATTTCAGTCTGAGCATATGTACGACCGATACACTGGTGCGCTGTCTGCTTGTAACGTGTGCCTTGCTTGAAATAACCTTATGGTCGCTGTAAAATTAAGTAATAAATAGTTTACTCGATGCAATCCCACAACACGCGGCGTCTGCTGTGGCGGCGATTATAACCGGAGATCAGCCGCATTTGCCACATCATTAGGTACGTCTGGGTGAAGTGTGCCTTTCAGAAATAAGAGCGTGTGGACAAGAAATGGACTGGAGACATCGCTTTTGATTATGTTTGGCTTCACACCTTCAAAAACCCCCTAAGCATGTCGGGTCTCGCACTCTCAAAAAACATGCGTTGCGTTAAATAGACGGAACCGGGCCAACACGTGAAACGAATGAATTTACCATGCAAACAAAAAAGGTCAACAGACCAGTAGTAGCAATGGTCCTGGACCTAAAGGAATATAACACAAAGGCGTTAACATTTAGCCGAGGTTCCAAGAAAAGATGAAATAGAGAGCTGTCTGTTACAAATCCCCAGCACAGAGTACGGCACAGAATATCAGTCTTCTGGTTAAGTATGTTGCTGCACAACTGGGTTTTTTTTTGGGTCGTACATTTCTATTCTGTTTTCTCCCCAAAATGATAAAGAAAGAAAATACTAATAATGTAGGAATATTCGGTCACTATGAGGATCCACAAAAAAAAGCATCTTCCACTTAAAAAATGTCGCAGCTACAGAAATAAGAAACTATCATCGAAAGCCCCGAAAAAATAATTGTGAAAGAAAAAAAAGCACCCACCAGACAGAAAGCGAGAGAGAACAAGCATGACAGAGAGCACATATTTGCCCACATTTGGAGAAACAGAGTGACTCAGGGAAAATATTTTCCAGATAAAGACTATGATGTGTGATTTACTGTGGTTGCGTCGTGTACTTATGTGGCACTCCGGCACTGGCTGCCTGAGTTTGATTTCCCAAGAGTGCTAGTGCTTATTTCAGAGATGTGGCCCCCTCATCCCTCACCCTGGCAACATGCTTGTCTGGGGTTAATCCGTTTCTGCTGGAGGTGGTGTCACAATCTCGACACTGCCGCATCTTTACTCAACAATAAAAAATGGCTTGTGATGCCGTGGCCCGTCCTTTCCCGGAAAAACCCTTGTTCACCGAGGTGCTTCGTCTTCTATTGTCCCATTACGAGGTATGGTCTACGACTGGCTGGTTACCTCTCAGATCCCATTACCTGTAGTCAACACAGTCACACGCTGTTGTCAAGATCTTAACATGCAATTTAAAGCCAATGTAACATAACTATACACACACAAAACACTTTTAACAATATATCAACCATAACTGTTAAATTCTTGATTCTGATTGGTCGATGGGTATTGGCTCTTGCAGTTCTGTGGCAAGACAAGTCACGGGTTCATAGCATCGAGATAATGCCTGGGAGATCAGACTTATGGCTAATCACTGAACGTGTTTAGTGGGGAGATTCTATAAAAAGAGATTTTTTCTGACTACCTTGAATATGTAAGTTTAAGGCTGGTTTTGTGCCAACGTTTGGCTGCTTGCCGGTGTGTGTGTGTGTGTCAAAGTGTCAGAGCTACATTCACAAGTTGTATTGTCTGCTGACAGATCTGCCTGCTTCACAAGCTTCTTCCTTTGCCAGGTTTTCTAGCACACAAAAATTCATATGTTCTAGGGCTCACAAATAGGCCTTGGGTAAACAAATTCCCACCCTAGAGCCTTGGCGTTTTTTTCTGATAGAAAACTACTTAAAAGCGTATGCAGTGAGAACACATTGTACAAACGCAAGACTACATACAGGAACTAAGTCACTGTTTGATTTCAACGTCAAAATCCAGCTTGATTAATCGAGTTCTCCTTGTAGACTTTTGCCACCGAGCACCAATAATCACCCTCCATAAAAAGCTGCTATGCACCTCAGCTCAGACACACCTAAGTGTGAACCTTGATAGTTTCGAGGAAAACTGTACATGCAAAGCCATTCATATTTTCTTAGCTAATTGAAAAACGACATTGATTTCAAGGTAATTCTTTAGGCACAATGATGATCATGGATAATTTATGAGACTGTAAATCCCTGCATTTCATCATTACCCTGTGAATGAGGTCCCAACACAACTGACTCACTGGGAATATTTCCTTGTAAGCAGAGCAAATTTCAATTTTGTTATACCAAATTATTCAAAGGGTAAAATGATGCAAATGCCTGCCCACTGGCCAACAACAATTTGAAAGAAAATGGAACTGTAACGTCATTCCAGCTAGGCATGTGTCAAAAGGATTCCAGAGAGGCAAAAGTCCTGTTTTGTGGAATAAAGTATCTTTAATGACTGCCACATTCGAAGGCAACACCTTCAGGTGATGGAAAAAAAGGGTATAAAGCTGACTAGCATTCTACTTTAATCACTGGATCAAAATAAATCATTAGGTCAGGATCAAAAACATTCGTATTATGCTTGCTTTTTGTGAAAGGGACAACGGCTAATCCACTTAAAACAATGTATGGTCTACAACACAGATATATGCCAAGTTGGACCAATGCACAAGCTCTGATGCCAGTTTTAAAAATGACCTCATGCATAAGCAAGTTGTTGTCTAACACTGGCACATCAAACTTTATTTGTGAATTACCAAAGCTACAGTATGTGTGTCTGAGCATCCCATCTCTTACACATTCTTCCCCAATTGAGTTATTTACAACTTCTTTAGAATGAAAAACAATTTTAAAGGGTTTGGGCAGCAATCATAAAGACTTGAGAGGCTCAGGAAAAGTAGACATGATCTTTTTCTTGCATTCATTCTCAAGATCTCCATATATCCATATCCTATTCTATATTTGAGTAAGAATATAATACCTACAAGGCTTTCCATTTCTCCATTTTATAGCCTCATCCTTCATCAATTCCGATAATCTATTGGGAAATACCTGTAACCAGAAACCCTATGGTTAGTAGCATTCAGCAAAGCAACTTTCTTTTATGGATCTCGGATTTAGAAGGCAACGGGGAAAAAATAACTGATCATGTGACCATGCCTTGTTTGAGTTCTACCAAACACAAAAGTATAAGCTTTCTAATAAAAACAACTGTTCTGAATCACTTAACATCTGCAGAAAAAAAAAACCAACTACATAATTGTTTTCTTTACTTACAAAACACTTTCAGCCCACTAGGTGTTTATGTTGTATGAGGTTACATCCTCATCAGGTCGGACTGTCTCTGTACTGGTCTGGCACTCTGTAGCTCCAAGCCCTGTACAATTCATCACTAGTGTAAGCTGGAGGATTTTTCAAAAATGAAGCCAAGCAACAGTCGGGATGTTCAACAGCCGAGACTAATGAGTCATGTCAACTGCATAGGCCGCAGTGGTCCATTCTGCTCTGCCGGCCACCGAATCTGCCACGGGGGCCTTTTCATCCTGAGGATATCGACAAAGAAGGCCCACGTGTGATTTAGTTCACACTTAACCTGAACCTTGCTTAGCAGTGGCAACTCATTTGAATCGCATTTAGTACTCGTTCGATAATCAGAAGGAGAGGACGGGTTGGGTTATGAATTAGACATTTCCACGATGCACATTAAAACCAGGAAGGAAAATAAGGCTAAACCATGCAGGGATCAGCAGCATATCGGCTTTCAGAGAAGAATAACTAGTCATGCAAGGTCAGCTGTCCAAGTTAGTTGTGTTTTTATATACAAGTTGCTGGAAAGACCCAAAATCAGTCACTAGCATCTTGATCCTCGATTAGAGCAACAATTGCAGAAAGACGAAACGCTACCGATTATTGCCTTTTGCAAAGACAAATGCGACGTGATATAACTATAGCACACGATACTCCGAAATCCCACCGCCTGCAGTCAACACACACTTATTTACTTCTGTTATTAACACAATTACTTAACGAGCTTGACAAGCTTTGCCTACTCATTTATGTTTCTGGGTAGAAAAACTTACATTATTGGAAAGAGAATTACTTATACTCCTATGCAAACTGTAGACTCACTGGTATTTTTTGTAATCTAATATAACTGACAATAAACATTGCTAGATATTGTGGTAACTTAATATTGTGTAGGAACCATATCTTTGTTATATTGCACAAGCCTGCAGGCGAGCTAACAGATTTGGGATTTGTCCTCCACCCCTGCATATCAGAGATTAAAGCAGGATGAATGGTCAGATAGCACCACATACACAGTTAAAAGTATGCCGGAAGGCCACGGATAAGGCCACTGTCCACGGATTCCACAGCAGTGATCACACACCAATCTCTCACAAGAAACCCGAAAGATTCAGCTGATCATGCAGAACAAATCTGAGACCATGAAACAAGAAAGCTGCCCAATTTCCCATCCTCTGTGGAGTCTACCATCATCTCAGAGTGCTGTAAACCTATTGCTTCCTTTATTACTGTAACACTATCTTGGAGCACAGAGTGTTAAAGGGCTGTGCGTCTTTGAAGTTGAGCGGGATAATGATTCGACTCCATAAGGGGAAACCTTTTCTCCCCTGCTATTTTATTTGTCTTCCCATTTCAGCACATTCACAGCGCTCCTTAATTACTAGCAGTAAAGATCTTTTGCTGACTAACAAATAAAAAAAAAAATCTCTAATTTTCTAGGATCTTTTTCTTGCGGCTCCAGACAACTTTCTTATTAAGAAGCCTCTATTTTGTCAAGATACTAATCCAATGATGGTGATGGGTACCAGCAAGGAGTACAAACAAGAGCAGAAAATACGGGTTAGAGCCTTCCAAGGCAGCCATTTCATCTTTATCAAAGCTCCAGTCAGCTATTCTCCAGAGGGGGGGGTCAGGAAATCTGCATGATGTCTACAATCCATACACATCATCAGAATGTGCTGCTCTCCGAGGCTTGATGGTGAGATAGATGGGTCAGGCAAGTTGCCTGCAGAGAGCCCATTTATCTTGCATGACAGGAGATGAACCTAAAACCTAAAAGAAGGACATTTAAGTGATGGAAGTTCCACTAATGCCATTAGGCCCATTGAAAAAAAAACACCACATTTATCCTTGGCACAACTGAGGAATGGAGCGATTGTGATTAGAAAGTCTCCTGCACAAATGGCAATGTGCAATTCATGTAAACAAACTGGTGCATGCTTTCTGATGGAACAAAAAGGCCATTAAGCCCTGGGGCCTGCAGTGGACGTGGGGGGTCTCTGTCACGCCATCACAGAGGAAGCAGCCTGCCACAAAAAATGCCTTTAACTGCAAAACAGGAGCGACATGCACAGTGCTCCAGCTAGAGGCTGCTGGTGCTACTGCTTTGTTACGCTGTGAGCTGCCACTTGCCCCTTCATAGTTTAAAGTCTTTGCAAGGACAGCAGAAGAACCATGAAAATGGCTTAATAGCAGAATTTTTTTCCAGATTGGAATTAAAGGCAAGACCATGCGAATACCACCGAGCTTTGACAGTATCTGCTGGTAAACCACAAGTCAAACTGGTCATGAAATGTGACTACAACGAACATGAAGAATCACTTGCGGTCTATTCAAGGAGTTTTTGCTTGAAATTTGACAGAACATCAAAAGTAAACGGTGCTCTAGGAGAAGACAAGTTTGATCTACTTTCATCTAAAAAAAAAAAAAAAAAAAAAAGCCATTGGTCCGTTATGGCGAGTACAACTTTTTATTCTAAGTTTAAAAAAGCGATCAATAGAGTGTCACTAAAAATACGTTGTTAAAGCTTATAGGTGTGGCGTGATTTATTGACTTGCGGCTAAAATTAACACAGGCTTTTAGGCGAGACCAGCCGTTTCAATTTAGTGCAATCGTAAACACAAAGCACATATCGTCATACTAAGAAGTTTTGCTGAAGTCTTTTCCTGCCACTATAAAAACTTTGGAGTGGGGGAAAAAAAAAAAAGTCACAAAAACAAAAGGGATAAAACAAATAGACAAAAATCAGGTCTGCAATAACAAGCTTGTTATAAGGCGCTGACGACCCAAAGGGTCCTGTTATCTAGTCACTGGTGCGCCACTGCTGCTAAATACCAAACATGTTTGTCAGCTTGAAGACTAATGCATAAAACAAGAGAATACAAGAAAGCCATTCCTCTGCAGAATATCTGCTTTTGAGGAGACGGGAGGAAAAGACATCTTGGAAAGCAAAAGCAGAAAAAAAGTTTGACGCAGATGTCATGGCTTGTAGATTACCGGAAAAAAAAAAGAGAGAAATTGTTGTTTTTCGCTGCTTTTACATGCACTTTTTAGCTTTTTTACATATAGTGTCTGTCATTAACAAAAGTGAAGGACACGGACTTGTCCTGGGCAGATTTATCGTCTCACAAATTCAGCATCAGTGCATTTAAAGGCTGTCTAGATTACAAATCAGGATGTGTGATGAAACAGTGTCTTTGTCGAAGCTTTCATGAGTAGAGGGGGCAGCACCTGAAATATGGTGCAATAAACAAGAAAGATGGACGACTCATTGCTGCTTGTACTACTTATGAGAAAACGTCTCTTGTGACGATCTTACTTTGAAATATGCTCAAGGATGTCTGTTTGCATATTACTTGTTACAGCTGTATTTGAGTACTACTCACTGATGTGCACTGATGCATGCTCAACACGGCTGATTGTATCGGTAGATGCCTACCGTGTTGTACGCAAGTCATATCTGCTATGCAAGAAATTGCTAATGTGACCATGAAAAGCCAATTTGATACGGCAAACAAGAAAAAAAAAAAACGCGTTAATACGTAATTGGGTTCCCATTATCCGCAAAGCAACTTAAAATCCTGCCCTCACATCCCAGACTCGTATTTTTGTCATTAACCCTGCTTGTGCTGGGAGAGACATTCTCCAGTGAAACATGAAAGCGACGTGAGCTTTAAGATCAAGAACGATGGGATGGAATTGGAGACTTCAACACGGCAGTTCAAAGCCGTATCATCCCCCGTTACGGTGACAGGGCATGTTTTATTAAGTTAGTGCTTTGATTGCGATATGGTATGTCAAAGGGTGTAGCGGCAAAGAAACATTTGCTCGCTAGACAGGACGTAAACATTCCATAAAGGAAAGGGTATTAAACGACATCGACGGGCATGGGGAATACGTTGCTTTGCGTATGGAAAACATGTATTCTTGACAGCTAGTTCGGCAATGTAATACAAATCAGGGCTGTCCCACAAGTCACGAGACACCGGAAAACAGAAAACTAGTTATGGCACGCGTCAGAATATTCTCATGGTAAGGAATCAGATGATCACGATATTTAAGGCTTCTTTTTAATTAGTACTAAAGTAGTAATTAAAGTAGTACTAAAGAATCATGACATGACTAACAAGTGATGGATAGGGGACCCTATCATACCCAATTAGCATTACACAGAAATGTCTTCATGTACTTTTTGCTATCATTGGATTTGCTGTTGCCCTACAAACACTGCATTGTATCCGGAGTCTAAAGTCTTGGATACCTGCATGGGGTAGAAAATCCAACATAAGCCTAATCAGTTTCATTTATATTTGAAACTCGGCACTGAAATGTCTGGGATGTGCTTGTTCCTCAGTCAGAATGAGATTTTAGTGTTCCCACTTTTGAAAGTAACCAGCTCCTAAACTCTGAAGCTTCATGTAGAAATACGTGCATTGCATTTCAGGAAAGCTTGCGACTAAATACAGTCAACAAATGTCAACATTGCATGAGAGAATTCTCCCAGGCCTCCATTTCCATCACGTTCATATTGCAGGAAGAAAGACTTCAAAATACAATACTACATTAAGTACTTAACTGATGAGAGCGTTTTTTTTTTTTTTTCTAAATTCAAACCCCAACACATTAAAGCTTAGTGATAAAATGGTGGGCCGTATTCTCTCCTCAAGAATATTTTAGAATTCAGATTGCAAAACGTTCAGTAAAAATCCACCATGACACCACTGGCACTCCTCATCATCAAGAAGTACTGCCACAGTGTGGACGGTTACAAACAGACGACGTGCAAAGGTGAGATAACCAAATGACTGATTCATCACACGGAACACGTTGATTCCCAATCCTGCATGTTCTCCTCCTCTTAACACACACACACACACACCTACATCATGGAGCACCCATTACTGAACGAGTGTGTGGGTAGGACTTCTTCCTTTCTGTTAGTAAAATACAATGCAAATGAGGAGTTAGCGTTCAAAGGGACTGACACGTGTTATGTATTACGTGTAACTTTAGAGTGAAACGCGTTCAGGGTGCTGTTTCTGGGATAGATGGGAAAATCACCAGCAAGTTAAATAAATAGTGACTAACAGAACCCATATCGGAGTCAGTCTTGGGCCTGAAAAAGAAAATCTATGCGACGTGCAGGTCAGGATTGCCTTGTTGACAGCTGCGATTTCGAAAACGAACCCATGCTTCCTTGCTCTATTCCCTCCCTGTTATGACATAGTTGAATTCTAATGTATGTAATGTAACATTTTTTTTTTTCCAATATGTTGCAATGCACATACACTGAATTGAGACTTAAACACACAAACTGAATTGTAAAGCTGCTGGTATCTTTCTGAAGTGGTAAATTGGATTGTCCGTGCCTCTATACACTCCGTACACTCGTGCTCCCACCTTGTGGAAAGAAGATCATGTCAGTATCACCCTTCATTTCTGCACTTCATCTGATCACACAAATAGCGATTAGTTTGTGATTTCTTTAGACTTCACGAGACTGGATGAAGCTCAAACTACCATGACACAGACACCTCTTTGCTGCAATTACATCTCGAGATGCCCCGCGTGCGTGTGTGCGTGCGCGCGCTTCCGCGTGTGTGCGTGGAATTACCAATTAGGACTTAAGAAAGCATTGCAGTGAAGCACAAATCCGAGAACATTTAAACAAATATGTAAATTTTTTTTCACGATTCCTATGTAAATTCAGACATGCATATATTAATGTCCATTATACCTACCGTATGTGTCATGCATAGCTATATGACCGTTTATAGCTATGTGCGGGTGGGAGAGGGAGGGGAGGGGGGGGTCAAAAAAAGTACCTACCATCACAAACAATCGTCCACAGCAGCAGAGCTCCAAACCAGACCCGTGCAAATGACATCGTAGTGGTCCGGTGTAAATCCGCTTAGCAGGGAAAGAAACACACACACACACACACACACATATATAGATATATGTATATGTGCACGCTCGTCGCTCTTTGAAATATTCCGCTTGCGACTCGCTCGGGCTCGGGCTATAGCAGTCCGGTTATAGGCGAGCCTGCGCGCGAGACCGCACGCGAAACTTGACCGGAGGCTCTCGCGTCCATTCCCCGAGTACGCCGAGCGGTGACCGCAGATGAGCTGCTTCCCGCGGCGACGAGCCACACACTCTCGAGCGAGCGAGCGCGCGCGCTCCACTCGCGCACCACACGCACGCACGCACGCACGCACACTCGCGCGTTTCGGGCGCACGCTCGCTCGCGCGCGGCGAAAGTAAAAAGTTAACAGGTATCCGGGCTCCTGCCTACAGCCCGCCCGCGCGCGCGCGCCTCTTCCTGTGAAGAATGCTCGCTCACGCGGCGCGCGCGGCTCTCGAGAGCGCTCAGAGCACCAGCAACCGGTTCGAAACCGGTGTAGACTCAACGAGCAAAAAAAAAAAACTCCTGAGGCGAAAATGAGTAACTAATAAACACCGTAAAAACAATAAACGAAGCACTTGAGACTCTTGATAAAGGTGGAAAATGGTTAGCTAGTCCGTGTGAAACGGGTTAGCCGAACTAAAATGACGGCTCATTTTCCTGTCAGGAGGCAAAATGGAAAATGTTTTCTTTCTTTTTTTTTGAGAGGTTGTTGGTAGGCGCTACAGCAGCTCATAAACCAACAATAATAAAAACGATATCAATTCGATTCCGTTGTTTTGTGTGAAAGTCTGAGGGAAAAAAGTTCTCCACAGAGAGTGCGGTAAATCCAGCAGGACTCTGTCAAGACGCGGTTCCTTCAAAACAAACTAAAAGTTCTCACGTTGATACAGGTTCACGTCCTCCACGAAGACAAGCCACGTCGTGAAAACGTCTTCTACTGTCGTTTTTATGTTTATATATTACTTAAGAAACCGATAAAAACAGACTTCGGCGCTCCGGTTGCTGCTCTGTTCCTCCTCCTCCTTTTTCTTCCATACAAATGAGCCTCAAAAGTGACCAATTCCCATGTTTTTTAGCGCCAGAAAACGGTTTAAGTTTCCGTTTTCGGTTCCCTCAGGTGTCTTAAAGAACGCCGAGTGCCACTCCAGGTGTGTGCGGTTTCTCTCCGCGCTGAGAGAAAGAGAGGAGGAAAATCTCCTCAGAGGAATGAGCCCGAGCTCGGTCACGTGCTCCGGCCGGCCACGCTGGTCACGTGACGCGCCCGACCATAATTAGTTGCGGTCTGATGCGGGCTGCGTCCCAAACCGCCTCCTTCAGTGCGCGTTCATGTAAAAATAGCAGTTGCGTCAATTAGTGCAACACGTGTCCGTTCAAGGCAAATCATTAGACCTCTTACGTAATTCAGTGTTTTGAATGGATTCAGGAGTGTAGGTGCTGAATTCAACACCCCAAACCAAAGGCCATTTACACCGCCATTGATGCCCTTATCCAGAACAACCTACAGTTTCTTAGTTATACAGCTTACCAAATGAGAGTAATGTTCAAGGGCCCAGCAGTGGCTGCTTGGTGGAGCTAGGATTTGAACCCATGACCTTCCAATCAGAAATCCAATAACTTAAATTGAATCCACTGAGCTCCCACTTCCCCATTCAGCAGTGAAGGTTAAAGGCCTTGCTCAAGAGTCCACCAGGTGATACTTGCAGTTTGGTGATTCTGCAGTTTGAACCCCTGACCTTCTGATCAGTAACCTAAAGCCTTAAACTCTCTATTATATATATATTAATCAGTCATAATATTAAAACCATTATGTTCTGCAATCAAGGTACAAGATCTTAAAAGGATTGTTGGAGTATCCAGCATGAAAACATTAGCAAGGAGGCCCCCGATCCAATCGGAATTGTTTGTCCAGCACGTGCCATTGTTTGAGGAAGTTGGAAACCAGGTCAACGCCTTGAACTCTTTGTAAGAGTCCTCAAACCATTCCTGAACAATATGACCCTGTGGCATAACTAATTATCTTGCTGTCATGAGGGAATACCACAAAGGGGTCTAACTTGGTCTGCAGTAACATCTAAATGAATGCCAGGGCCCAAAGTTCCTCAGCAGTTCATTGTCCATAGCAGTGGTTCCCAACCCCCGGGCCGCAGACCGGCACGCAGACTGGGTCAATTGGTACCGGGCCGCACAGAAAGAATACATAACTTGATCAGTGGTTGGGGACCACTGGTCCAGACCATCAAACTACCGCCTCAGTGTACCTCCTTTTCATAGTTACCATCTCTGACTGGCCATATGATGGGAAAGAAAACATGATTCATCAGACCAATCCATGGTCCAGTTTTAATGATCACAGGCTAATTGTAGGTGTGTTTTGATGGTGGCTAGGGGTCAGCTTGAGCACTCCATCAGCTCTGCAGCTAAAGTATGAAGTGTGTGTGTCCTGACACCTTTGTCAGCATGCACTTTTTCAGCACTTTGCACTTCAGTAGCTCTTCTGGACTGGCTAGCCGCCTTTGCTCCCCACACTCATCAATAAGCCCTTTCTCAGTTTTAGATGAATTCAGATATGCCTTGCTGCATAGAAATACATGCAGGAAAATGACTAAAATATATTTAGATCTAAAATATTTTGAGAGAGCTGACTCACTGTGAGTTTGTAATACCTGAATCATGAGTGTGAGTCTGTACTCTCAAGAAACAATGTTGCTTGAGTCGCTTTGCTAATTACATAGTTTAACTGCTTAGTAGCTTTGGAATGAATCGGCATCCCATTGTATTACTCGCCTCACCGCTAGTGTTCCTGAGACGGGCCATAACCCTGAACAATTAAACCATTTACTGAAGATTAATGAATGACTGAATCCTTACAAGCTACTTGACTAGTACAAGAAATGCTTTTACCACCTTACTACTAAGAATATAGTAAAGTAGAGCTCTTTCTAGCTGAACATTTGTATTTAGGTCAAAACCAAGAAAAAATACAAAGCCTTTCAGCAAATTATTAAAATATAGAAAGAAATACCCAGAACATACAGACCCCCCCTTGTAACTGTAAGCCCGACTTCAATCTCACGCATCACATTATCTTGCTAAGTCACCTTGCATTTGATATGCAGCACCTGTGTAAAAATGTATATATATATTTTAAGCTGTTTTCAAATTCGTCCTGAGGGTAAATGGTCTGGTCTATCAATATGGGTCTGAAATATTAAAAAATTCAAAAAGTTACAGCAACAGCTCTGGAGAAACGTGTCTTAAAATTAATAGATATCCCCCGAAACATATTTTCATCATTCATCATCAATGAAAAAATATACAAATATGGGCACATTGTTAGTTCAGGCCTCACCTTTGAATGTAGCCAACAAACTAAAATGACATTAGAATGTGACACGGAATGTCTGTACATATATAAGTCAGCTGTGATGCTCATGGATCAACCATGCTCAAAGGGAGTTTATGAAAGTGTTGTCAGGAAGAAGCCTTTAGTAAAGAAGGAAGTCTTTGCTCAAAAAATCTATAAAATGTGGGAGAGGAAGACTGATTTGACATGGGCATGCAGCAGGGAACTGGAAATATGGTCAGGACTGATAGTAAAATGAGTGGTGCATTGTACAGACTAATCTTGGATAAAAAAAAAATTGTTTGTTGCTTTTTTCCAAAAAGTTTATATTGTAAAAAAAAAAGTTATATTTTCACAAAAGAAATAAATAATTAGAATGACCACCAAGGCAACACAAGAGCCATTTATAGTGATTGATGAAAATTGATGTCAAATGGCCCAATCAGAATCTTCTCCATCGAAGATCATCGGACTCTAAAACTGTTAACTTGGTCCATCAAACTGCGCAAAATGACCCTAGACACCACCGAATAGATCTCGAGCTGCGATACAGCGTTTATTCAGCATTACTCAGCACTATTCAACAAACTATAGGTGGTGATTCAGCATTGTGGGTGGTAGTGATTTGAACCCCATAACTATAAATCAACATACGCCACAGGTACTAATTTAAACAATGTAATTATGCTATATAGTGATTGAAAACTATACTCCTTTCAAAAAGGGCATGCTGTTGCAATCTCAGCTTCTCTATGGCCTGAGGTCTCACACCACAGTGACATCTCCTGGCGAGCTTTTTTTCAGGTCATTTTCACGTGAGTGTTTGTGGCGTGCATCCGGTTAAAAGTAAGAAAAAATATAAAGTCCACATTTGACGATGTAAATGATCATTTTCATTTTTTTATTTTTTATTTATATAAATACATATATTTATACCTATATACAAAGATTGCCACTGTCATACAATATTATTATGACAGACAATTCTTTTTAATTCAAGTTATTAGTTGACTAATAAATAAATAAACCAAAAATTATATGATATATGATATGATATAATATGATCTCACTTTTAATTTAAGCCAGAAATCATTAATTGGCAAACCAAAGCATTAAAAGCTTCCACTGTCTTTATTCAGCACATTCTTTACAATATATACGGTATATTCAAACCTTTCACCTCTTATACCATAGATGAGAATATTGCAATTCCCTCTCTGTTTCTGTTTATTAATTGAAGCTCATCGCAGCAGATTTATTATATTGGCATTGCACATCAACAGGCCACAATGTCCCACAGATATTTTTGCTTGTGTAGATCTCGTGCTAATTATTCTTGCTTGCATGTGGAAAGGCTTTGGTTAGAGGTAGATTACAAAAGATCGACACAATCCCAATTCACTTCTGATTCTCTTTCCATTGTCCAGTCATCTTAGTTAAAACTCGATTGAAAAAGCATGAGTATGAGCATGAGATATCTGGAGTATGTGTTTCAGTTTCAGAACATATCACCTATGCAAACCCACTGGAACACTGTGTTGTTCGAAAAATGTGAATGTTTATACGAAAACAAGAGTTTCCTCAAGCATAATGAGAGTAAATCCTTGTTGGCTGAAATTCAAAGTTGTAATAGCAATTACCCTCAATCAAGTAAGGAATGGAGCTTTGCAGAATGTGCTGTGATGGGCAATTAATCAAAGACTTGATTGCATGATACTGCATGCCTTGTACACACATACATTTGGCTCAATTACAGTAGAATTGCTTTTTATTAATTATTTAGTACTTTTTCTAGATAGATATATTTCTAACATTGTGCAATGTCAGGATGTTAAAAGATTTTCTTGTGGTGGAAATACATAAAGGATTTACTAACTACTGACACTGGAAACTCCACCCAAAACTGTTAAACATTGTCTTAGAGACAACACTAGCATATAATTAGTTAGACATTTTGGTGTATTAACACATTAAAAAAGTCATCCATTGAATATGATAGAGTGGATACATGACATAAAGTTAAGAATTTCTTCATAAAGAAGAAATTACTCTGGGAATGAAGGCATTGTGCAAATTGACAAGTGCAAATAAATATGTCAATATATGTACATCATTTAAATATAAATGCTATAGGAAGTTAAAAATGTGCAGAAACAGGTACAGTAAGAATACATGTGTATATAAGACCTGTAGGTGCAAATGCAATTCAGAAGATGTGTTTAAGGCACAATATATGTTGATAAATATAAGATTTCTAAAATTAGACTATAAGATATGTACTTAACAATAGGACAAAAAATTTGACAGATATATAGAAGATAATCTTGGATATGCTACGAATTTGCAATTATATACAATTAAAATGAGACGAAAAATGAAAGAGTGTACAGGTTGGATCTAAACTGCATAATGATTAGCCATCATTGTCCTAGCGGTTTAGTGTAGGAGTTCAGAATGGTGATGGTTATTGGGAAAAAAAACTACCCCTGAACCTTCTGGTTCTGGTGTGAATGTTCCTGTATCTTCTCCTGGATGGAAGGAGGTATAACAGTTTGTGACTGGGATGTGATGAGTCCCTGATTATGATACTTAGACATCGACTGTGGTGAAGGTGCTCAATGGCGGGTAGTTGCCATTGATGCGTTGAGTGGGATTACTGAACAGCCAATATAAATTCTATAGATATTTTTGGAGTTTTAGAAAATATATCAGCACTTTCGTACCAATAAGATTCATTCATTCATTCATTCATCTTCTCCGCAGTTCGGGTCGCGGGGGCAGCAGTCTAAGCAGATTCCCTAGACACTTCTCTGTGTCCAGGGATCGGGCTGTCAAGGCCCCCGCCTTCGACTGCTGCACAATCCTCTCAGCACCGGTCCCTCACGGTCCCTCCTGCAGGTGGTGAGCCCACGGGAAGGCGGCCCCACGTCGCTAGAGGGTTAAGGGCCTTGCTCAAGGGCCCAAGAGTGGCAGCTTGGCGATACCGGGGCTTGAACCCCAGACCCTCCGATCGATAACCCAGCGCCTTAACCGCTGGAGCCACCACTCCCCAATAAGATTCAATGAATTACAATTCAACAGCAGTGTTGGATAAGAACAAATAAAATCATTTTGATATCCTTTTGATCCATGCATGAGCTCATTAATCGATTTGTTTTTATTAACTTATTATTTGCTTAATTGTATTTTAATTTGTAAGTTGTTATAGGTACATAATCAGTACTGCAGCCTGCATAAATTCTTCCAATAATTTGGAATCAAATAAAGGACAACTTGCAAAATTTGATTTACTTAATTGGGTAGTTCTAAAGAAGAAGAAGAAGAAGAAGAAGAAGACGAAGAAGAAAAGGAATAAGAAAATGTTTTAATACTTTTGACTACTGTGCTGTACCACATGCACATGCAATCTTCCGATGTACACCCAGGGAATTTTGTACTTTCTTAAAAGTACAAAAAAGTATTTGGAATTTGAGACGTGACACAGATGTATAAAAATGACAAAGATATGTCAATACAGTCACGTTGTTTCTTCGAAGATGCATTTCCTACAATTGTTGCATAATTGTTGTCACAATTCATTCGAGGTAACTTGGGTAAAAGATTGTCATTGGCAGCCATAATGAAAATGGGGGGGCGTCAACTCCCTGAGCTTCCATAAGTGTCACATTATGGTGATGTAGATTTAATGAAGCAGGTGCAAAAGGTGCAACTAGGATCGCCTATTAGATCCAACAGCACATTTCATGTCATAGAAATTGCTGTTACGGCTTTTGGGATTTATAGTGCTGGGCGTTTTTTACAGAATTGTAAACGGATGGTTATTAAAAGAGTGCGCTTTTATCTTCTGCAAAATGACAAGTTACTCTACACACACCGGGACAAATAAACAGTGTAAATTTGAGAATTTGCTACCATAATTGTTATCTTGACTTTTCACTTTTGAATATAAATTTGTTTCATCCTTCAGCTCAGATACAGCAACTGAAGTGTCCTGAAACACCCACGTTCCGTGTAAACATCAGTGAAGTGCTTCAGCATTAAAATTCAGCATTACGTTTTTTTTCTTTGTGCCTTCTATTTGTTGCTATATTATTTTTTTTGTTGAGAAAAAGCATTGAAGATTTCTCAACCATGACTATATTTCTATTCGGTTCTTTAAAAGATGCAAAACTAGACCCATCTTTATTAATATAAAATGCTCTCACCACAACTAGCAAATGGGTTTATTATATGCTGTTTAATTGCTTAGTAGAATCCCAAATGTTTCCAGATCTCCCTAGATGTTATTTTTTCCCCCAAACATCTAATCATTTACACAGAGCCGTAATTTAGGATTTACAATCCACATACTGCCATTTTTTGTAATTGGGAGAAAACCAGAAAATCCAGACTGTGAACATGTGACACTCCAAAAACCAATGCATTCAGATGGAGACATATTTCATTAAACTTAAAATTACCAAAAAAAATGATCATTTATGGTTTAATTAATGGTAAAAGAACTGCCCATTTATATATCTATACTAAAAAACCAGGCAGCTACCAAAGACAACATACAGACATCCTGTAAGAGTAATGATTTGTTTTTTATTTTCAAACTGAAAACCTACAGACAATTTAGATGACCAATTAAACCACAGCTAACACAGTTGTTGCATCTAAAGTCCATCATAACTTGATCAGAAGAGCAGCTGGAATCATATAAGTCAATTCAGAATGCTGATCCAATTTCTCAAATCTACTCTTCAAATTAATTTACCTTCATATTTGATCCTGTTCCAGTCAGTTCGCGGAAAGAATTCTTACCAGAAATGCTTCGACTTCTGTTTGAACAGTTCCACTCTCCAGGTTTGCCTAATAAAAAAACTCTTCAGTGAAGCAACCTAATGTTGACTCCTGGATAATGTGCAAATGCAGGCCAAACTCAAGTGTGTTCTTTATATCCAATTGTTTAAAAAAGAAAAAATCATTTATCTTTAGTAAGTGTTCAAAAAACACTTACACTTGCAGGTCATGGTGAATTTATATTTTAGCCCTGGAGTATACCCTGGATGAGATGCCAGTTCATCAGGGGGCACTATGTGCACACACACACACACACACACACACACACACACACACATCAACACCTCAACACCTCAAGTAGGAGGAAACCTGTGTTAAGGATCATAGATCTAAAACCAAAGGAAACAAGTGGTAAGGAACACACGCCTGTACGTAGTTTTATTTATGAGTTTCTGTTGCAGACAAGAGTTCTTCGAGAGATTGCTGAACATGCAGAGACATCTGTGTGCTTCTGTGTGCATATATTGAATGGAAAAGTGAAAGTTAACCTAAAGACAACATGAACTTGTTGTCATGTTTTGTTAGTAACCTGTCTTCTGTCTCCTATTCCTTCTTCCATGAGCCTCAGAACTGTCCAAAGCGACCTAAATAAACATGGGTAGAACATTTAAAACAGTAGCCTGATTCCAGGATCAAGACAAGGACCTTGAAGCTGTGGCCCTGTAACAGTACCACATGGAAATAACAATTTAAGAGAACATGGGCAGAACATGCAAAACAGTTACCAGAGTCCAGGAATCAAGCTGAGGATCTTGGAGCTACGGCTCTGTAACAGTCCACCCAGGAAATAACCATTTAAGAGTGTTCTTTGAACAGCATCAGAGCTCTCAGACTCATCAGTATACATGGGGTGTTTTAGACAGATTTTTCTTGTGCCAGCAGTTTATCTAAGCCAGTGATCCAAAGATACATGTATTGGGGCCATCAGGAAAGCAGGCAGTAAAATGAAAGGAATAAAAAACACTAATCCGTAATAGCAAAAATTATAGTAATGAATAATATTGCAGCACAGGGGCAAGTTCTTTAGCCCACAGCGCTGTGTGTGAATTTTAATTTTCCAACCAGTTTTGGCTGCTTTATGTCTACCATTAATGGAATGAGTGTCCTACAACTTAGATGGAGGATATTTGTTAGTCAGTCTCATTGGGTTCTGCCTGCTTTAAGCTTATTTCCAACACTGGTGTAAGGCCATGTTTTGCTAGTGTTTGTTCTGAACAGATTAATACATTCTACTCCCAATATTCATTAGAAACAAGCACGTAGATGGTATTTTCCTCCAAATTCTTTCATTCCCATGATGAAAAAAATTGGAGCTGTTTTATAACTCAAAAGTGAAAAGAATTCTTTAGTTATTTTATGAACCATGTAACAAACACAATGTGTTTTAAACAAACCGTTTTCCTGTTTATAATTTTTCTATGCTTTTTCATTCAGTGATACCAGAGCAACATCTCCAGGACATAGTACTCCTTTGGTAATGTCTATTCTTTAGACCTACCGAAGCGTTTTGAGCCATCTGCGTGTACCATCCTCCTGATAGTCGTCAGCTATCTACATAAGCATCACCTCTCTTTTATACTCCCACTGTTTTATTTTTTCTAATTAGTTACACATTACCTTGACTACCAATACCAATTTATCGTACTCTGTATTCACCAGCGATATCGAATCTCTCTCCAGTTTTTCGATGGATATGTAATACCAGTCTTCACGGCATCCCAGGTTTGGTTGAGACGATTGCTTCTGCAAGTCTTACTAGTAATTTTAATTTGTGAATTTTGAGGTCCAGCCCAACACTGGAAGGCTTTGTCTTAATACTGTTATCCAGTGATGGAGTACCACATTTGTTTTTAGAATGTTCAGAGTACAGCTTAAATATTTAAACTTTGTCATCTTTCCAAATTTAGAAAACATTGTATACAGTGGCTACTCTGTTTGAGAAACCTTGAGGAAGCATTTATTTTAGAATAATCTTAAAAACAATCAACAACAGGGTGTTGAAATATGCGGGCAAGCAATTCCAAAAAAAGTTGGGATGTTGTGTAAAATGTAAATAAAAACAGAACGCACGGAGGGGGAGTGGTGGCTCCAGCGGTTAAGAAGCTGGGTTATAGATCGGAAGGGCTGGGAGTCAAGCCCCGGTATCGCCATGCTGCCACTCTTGGGCCCTTGAGCAAGGCCCTTAACCCTCTATGCTCCAGGGGACCCTTACGAGAAAAATAAATCAAGGACCATGACGTCGGAGCAACGTGGGGCCGCCTTCCCGTGGGCTCACCACCTGCAGGAGGGACCGTAAGGGACCGGTGCTGAGAGGATCGGCCAGCAGTCGAAGGCGGGGGGTCTTGACAACCCGATCCCTGGACACGGAGAAGTGTCTAGGGAATCCGCTTAGACTGCTGCCCCTGCGACCCGAATTACGGATAAAGCGGGAGAAGATGAATGAATGAATGAATGAATGAATGAAAAACAGAACGCAATTTCTCATAAATCCACATTTCATTCACAAAAGAATCACAGTTTTAATCTGATGGCTGCAATACATCTAGAAGAAGTCGGGACGGGGCAGCAAAAGGCTGGAGAAGTAAGTGCTTCTAAAAAGAAACAGCTGGAGGACCATTTTGCAACTAAGTAGGTTAATTGGCAACAGGTCAGTAATGGGTATAAATGGGTAGCATAGAGTGGCAAAATCTCTCAGAAGGAAAGATGGGCAGAGGTTCACCAATCTGTGATACAATATCAATATATTAATATAAAGGAATTTTATATTTTGTTATCTAATGAATGTATCCAGGGCGAACAATTACCATATACTGTAGAACACAAGCAGAGAAAGGATAACAATGATCAGGTGATCAGGAATGTCTCTCAGTCATGTTTACATCGCTAACTTCCTCTTTCCCATCCATGCTAGCCATACTTCTTGATGTTTTCTGCCTTGCTTGTTGTTAGCTTCGTCGGCTAGCCTGTGGTGTGTGAGAGCCAGGAATTGATACACCAATGCAAATGCAAATTGGAACTCATAAACAGTAAACAGGCAAGAGGTAGGGTGATCAGCAAACAACAGAACTAGAAAAAACAAGGACAAGAATATCAAAACCAAAACAAGATAGAGAAGTGTGAAAAACATAAAAACAAAGGCATGGTATACATAGTGAGATAACATAATTCTTAGCGGAGACAAGATTTACACACAGAAAATGTACACACTTTAATCTAACACTTAATTGGGCTCATCTGTGAATAAATAAATGGACCAAATGACGTGACATGGGTGGAAACATAACACAAACAAATATATGTGGCAATGAATACAGAGAATATTGAGCAGAAGTGAGTTATAGTGCTGCCAGCCAGCATTAGGCTTGCAGAGCTCAGAGCGAGGGGGATAATCTCTGACATTTTGATGTGGCCCTCAATTTATTATTACCATGCAAAAGTTGTTCTCTTTGCCTTTTGCAAGAAGAAAATATTCATTTTAGTTATACTGAATATTGTTTTATAAATGTTGTTATCCAGTCGAGCTCTTTATTTTTCCTCTCTTGAGTTTAATAGACATAAAAAATAACGTGTGGCATTGCCGAGAACCGCGAAAGTGTAAAATCTTCTGTCCTGAACACTTTTCCATCAAGGAAGGCCTGTGCATGGTTAATGAAATCCTATTTATATTCCCTGTGTGTTGCAGTGTGTGAAAGAACCTGGCCTGAGTGAGAATGCTGCCTCATATAGCTGAAAGCAAAGCTACAAAAATGTCCTGCTGTCTGAGTTTTGAGTGGCTTGTTCAGATTGGAAAAAAATAGTGCTGAAAAGCAACATTTACAATAAAAAAAAAAAAAAAAAAAGAACCAGCATTTCTTTGTCACACAAAGTCTGTCACCAATGTTCTAAATCTTCCCTACCTGGGTGTCAGGGCAGGGTGGCTACTTCCTGTGCCACAAGATTTATTGATGTACGTCAGGTTAGGACTAGTTGTCAATCATGTCAACCCACCTCCTCTTTTAATTCAACCCCATTACACAACCAATTGATGGTGTACATTTTTAGAAACAAAGAGGGTTATTCAAATGGTATTTCAATTGGTAAGGCTTCTTAGCTTTTCTAAAGATTGCAAAATTTTGCTATATGTTCCTTGTTGCACTAACCTTATAAATAGTATTCATTATAACATATACTGGTATTAGTCACACCTCTAATTAATTGAACCAATAACAGTAATGTGTTGAAGAATTGGTTGTTCAATCCAATTTCTTTAGTAAGTGCTTTGTCCTGGTCAGATTTATGGTGGGTCTTGAGGTAAGAATACATCCTAATTGGGATGGGCCAGTCCATAGCAAGGTGGCATACACATTCAAATCAAGGGTTCAATTTAGAGTAGCCATTTCACATGTAGGCATATTTTTGGGATGTGGAGGAAACCAGAGAGCCCAGAAAAAACAGACATGGACACAAGGGAGAACCTTGAAAACTCCCCTCACAGAAAATATGATGAAGCTTAAAGTCTGGTGGAGTTCATGTGCCGTCTAGATATATGACAAACCTTATTTTTGCAGTTGAACAAGAAGAAAATGAAATAGTTTGTTACTGTAGTGCTGAGAGAAGTTAACTGATGATCAATCTATATGAAAGTAATTATTGACAGAATTGTCTTTACATTTTTTTTGTCTTTTTCTAAACTTTAGTTGTTCAGCATTGGTGAATCTGGTTCCACTAGCTTTTGTCGTCTAACCAGTCTGGCCCTTCTCAGCTGAACTGCCACATAGAATGGTGGTTTTGTGTGTGTGTGTGTGTGTGTGTGTGTGTGTGTGTGTGTGTGTTTTGTAAACCATTGACAAATCCCAAGACCTAAGCAATTTCCGAAATACACAAACCAGCCTGCCAGTCACCATCATGCTGGGGTCAATGTCCCAGATATTACATTCCCCCACACACTCCATTTCTGATGTTTGCTGTGAACATTAACTGAAACACTTCACCACTGTCTACATGACTTGTACTATTGCCACGTGACTCAGTGACAATTATGAGTGTATTTCCCTCCTGAATTGAATTCAGGGGTTAGGGTTCAAGAATTACACCATCATAAAAAGGTACAAAAACAAAAAGTTCAATGGATGACTAAGAGTATCTGCTTTTTATATTTGACATTTGGTTCACATGTAAATTCATATTCAGTCAAAATTGCCATTTGATGTTGCAATCCCTTCCAGGATAACAGGATACAGTAGACAATGTGTGGGAAAAAAAAAAAAAACATTAATGAAAGCCATATATTGTAGACATTAAATGAAATCATACATCACAGGCTTTTGTGACTTCTTGTACTGACTATTATTATTATCTTATTTTTGAAACACATCCCAGATGCAAATCCACAGCCCAAACCTTTGACTCAGCGAGAGAAGGACAATGGATAATGGTGGTCGTCACTTTAAGATGGATTGGGTTATCATTAAAACCAGACGTATGCCTGCAGAAAGTAATGCAATCACAAATCACAAAGCTTGATAAGCCATCTCGAGCAATCACTGTCTTGAAGCAAAATTGATTGGATATGTGTCAAGAAGCATGTTTATGCTAATATCTTCTACTGTAATGCTTTTTTTTTTAGTTTTGTTTAAAAAAAAAATTTGATGTGCATAACTATTAAGAAGTCATAACCTTACTATTAAATTGTACTTCATCTGTCACCCTATGAATGTTTTTATTGCTCTCCATTGAAAAACATTGTAAATCAAGCACTTCTGGATTAAAAAAAAATTATATTATGCTGCCAGCTATCTAGTTTATATTTTAAAATGACACAAGGGAGGTAATGAGGTTTGATAGGTTTCTCTCTCCTTAATTTATCTTGCTAATGAAAGTTTCTGAATTCACACGTCAAGACCGTACAGCGTGATATTTGCACCTCTGATTACGCAAATGAGGAGCTAGTCTCACGAGACCGGCGTGTTTGAATAAGTGCCAATTTCTGAGCACAATTTCTATATTCCGATGTGATTCTCACAACTAACGGTGAATTTTCAAAGCTCCTAGGTTTTTTTTTGGGGGGTTTTTTTTGTAATGTTTTGTTCACATGAGGCCAATTAACTTTGGCAGAATAAACCTCGGATGAATACAAATATGTCCATCTTTCTGTATTAATGTGAAAGCACAGCTTTATGACACTGACTGACTAATTAGCCTTATTTATTCTTTTTTCCTCCCTGGTAGCTTAATGGTGCAGGTTTTCGGATGTTGGCAGACAAGCTCGTTCGCTTGATCCAGAACAAACATGTGTCTTGCTATCCTCAGAATAGCAATTCCTTCATTTAATGACTAATTCTGTCAGAATTGCTCATTGTGGTGGAGTCGGTCCTGCTGGAGTTACAACACATAGATAATAACGTAATATTATTCTGGTATAAATCCCATATTTATCGTAAGGGCAATATACAGATATTCAATATAAAGTATTCAGACACTTATATGGTAGATGCAGATGTGGTTAATCCCCATACCGTTAGAAAGCACACAGTTACTATAGAAGGTCTTCGTGTGCTATAGCATTAAAGTATCTTTTCACTATAATGTTTACAAGCCTGTTACAACATAACATTACCCCTAGCTCCAAACTAAGATCCATAAAAACATTGGCAAAATTAGAACCCTTTGGAAAGAAATGTATTGAAGACCATCAAGATCTTCAACCATCATCGCCTGATCTGACTAATGCTCTTGTGAGTGAATGTGTATAAATCCTAACATCAGTAATACAAAACCTACAGGAAACCCTTTAAAATGAGTGGAGGATATTATAATAGCAAAGGGCGACTCAAACAAGAATAAGACTCCCGAAAAGCACATATCGGTAGCAGTCAGGTGTTCATATAATGCATATATCCGCTTCAGATCGAAATGCATAATGTCTTTTGACATTTGAAATACAAATCTGATCATGTGTAATTGATACTGATAGGGAAAAGTATTCAAAAATGTGCACCTGTAGTCATTGTCAAACATGTTGGGAAGATTTCACACAAGTTATCAAACGTGAAGGAGATTCCTACATTTCTCAGGGACAACATTATTAAACAACACTTCAATAGGAAACACTGTTCACAACACAATAGCAATGACTTTGAGCATCCCTGTCACTACAATTGGCAAGATCAAGTCTATACACTCCGATCCAGAAAGGGCCAGTGAGGGTGCAGGTTTTAATTTCGGCCAAGCAGACACCACACCTGTGTCGATTCAAAGAGAAAATCAACCAAATAAACAGGTGGAATCAGGTGGAACTCCTGCGTGATTGAAATGAAAACCTGCACACACCTGCACCAGATGGGACACATCTATATTACATAAAATGTTGGGGGAAAGTTCATAGAACCACAGCTAATCATACATGGACAGGTGTGCCATGCAAGATGTCATAGTTCACTCACAGTATAATCGTAAGGAAGATAAAATGCAAGCCACCAAACACTTGAAAATAGTTGCAGGAGGACCTGAAAGCAGCAGGAACAACAGTTTCACCAAAGTCATTCTCTGTCCTGAAGACTCTCCCTTGGAAAACCTCCTGAATGTTACAAATGGCATTGTAAATAAACGTCTTGCGTGAAGCTATATCAGGTAACTGTTTTCTTTTGTTAAAATTTCCAAACCTTTAATTTTGCAGATGCATCCTGTGGATTAACTATTACTCTCACAACCTGCCGCTCTAAGAATGTATAACTACCACTCCCGGCTGTCTGCACGCACCTAGACTCGAATCAATCCTTCAATTCTATATCAGAAAGGTTTCACGCTGTGTTTATTTAATCGAAGTTGATCTTAGCTTAATTATACAGCGCATTAGGATAAACCTGCGATTTGATCAGTATCATTTGAGCTGCAGTTATGAAAAATTTATCACCACCTTCTGACAATTTAGAATAGAGAATTTAAAACAGTATTAAGAAGCACAAAGCATCTAATGACTCACTATACACCAAAGCATGTACACTTTATGGACAAAAGTATTGGGACACCTGACAATTATATAGGGAGTTTTTGGATGCGGTAAAATCACAATTGCCTTTACTTGAACTAGGAGACCGAAACCTGATTCAGCATGACAATAGCCCTGTGCACAAAACTAGCTCCAGGAAAATATGCTGTATATGGTTTGGAGTGGATCTCGAGTGGCCTGCCATAGATAGATAGTGGCCTCCTCACCTCACCTACATCACCCTACTTTACTAACACCCTTGTAGCTGATTTAACACAAATCTCCACAAATCTAGTGCAACATCTTCGCAGAAGAGTGGAGGTTATTATAAGACAAATATGGAATGGGATGTTCAAAAAGCACATACAAATTCTCTGGACAGGTGTTCCCAAATGTTTGTTCATATAGTGTATGTTACTTTCTGACGGTTATTCCTTTAACATATCTTTCTCTGCTGAAATGTCTGAGAGATGTGTAGGAAGCATTTCAGATGTGGACAGTTCATCATTACACATTGATGCACATAAACTTGGAAACAAAGTAGCATCTCATTTTATAAAGCCTGAAACATTCTCAGCAAAATTTTACACAAAGTTGTAGCGTTCAGCAACATGCTAAACTATTATATTTTACTCAAAAATGTCTTATTTACTTTAATACTACTAATATAAAAAAAACCACCAGAAGCAAAACAAAAGACCGCAATATGGCTTCTTATTAAATATTACATGCTCAATTGCTGTTGTCACAAATAGTTTGTTGTGTATTTTACTATTATAATATGTTACCGGTTTTGCGTTTTTATTTATCCATTTTTTTTTTACTTGTTTTTGCCTGTTTAATGACCTATTGTGGGTTTTTGGATTTGCAATCATTGATTTATTTTTGTTCATTGTAGTCATGTTTGTGGTTTAAGTTGCCGTGTTTTTATTTGACTGATTTTTGTTTTGTTCTCCTTTTTGATTTGTTTTTAGAGTTTTGGTTTTGTTTTTGCTTGGTTTGGCTCTTGTTTTCTCTTTTGTTTTTTTGTTTTCTTATGTTTTTAATTTGCATTTGCTTTGTCTTCTGCTTAGCTAGTTGTTTTTAGTTTTCATGTCGTGTTTGTATTTATTGTTTTTTTTTTTTTATCAATTGTATTTTTATTTCATTTTTGTGTTTTCAAATTCATTTTATTTGTAATTAATTGCGGTGTTTTTTAGTTTATTTGTGGTTTTTTTTGTTGCATTTTTAAGTTTATAATTGTGTTTTTAGTTAATTGTTGTATTTTATAATTGGTGATGTGTTTTTGATTTGCCATCATGTTTCTGGTTTTGCTCTCATATAGTTCTTTTGATTTGCAATCATCTTTAGTTTTTTTCCAAAGGTGTGGTATATTTTGTAGTTAGACTTTTAGTTTTGCATGTTTTTATATCTGCTTTGGTGCCTGGATAAAGAATTTAGAGAGCGACAATAACAACAGCTTGATGCGTAATGATCATATACAATCTCATGCAACAAGACATATTAGTGATGTCTCCCAACGCTTCCACTCCTCCTCTGATTCAATCTCCATTTCATCATTTTCTCATCTTCCCTTCACTGACATACATCCTCATGAGTGAAATACACAGACACACAATTAGTCGCATGACACAAACCTGCTGTTTCACTATGCATCAATAGTCCACACTCCGCACAAAGTCAGATTGACAGAAAGTTGAACAAGTTGCCTCATTGCACCTGTTATTATTATTCCATGACATCTCTGTAAATAAATGCTTGACAATTACTTTTCCTGAATAGACAAAGGTGCATACAAAAAAACCTACATTATCATCCCACAACTTTTTCTATTCTTGATGCACCACTAATTGAGTTCCTCATCTTTCCCCAGCAGATATTTTAATCACATTTCTCTTTATCGTTTGAAGATTTTAAAACAACCTCTTAGGAAGAGGCCTATAATCGAAAAGCCTCTCACTTTAACATTTAAATGTTAAAAACGTAACACTCGAACCTCTTTATTCCAATGATTGGTATTTTGCGGCGTTTTACGACTCCTAATTCAAAATTAATTTCAGGACTAATCTGATATAAATGTCAATTGAATTTAGGAAGCATTAAGTTGCATCAACGAATGCATTCCGTTCGTCACATTTTACCTCCTGCCTGTCCTCATGCATATTTAATATTTTGTCTATACTTTAGCAAAACAGCAAGTTTGGCTCTTGTGCTGTTGTATTATTTCCTTGTGACACTCATCAGTCAATCTGTATTTTGCATGGATAAAGACATCATGGTTTAATGACCCTTTATCACTATGCTCTAACTGTTTTGATGTAAAGATGTTCAGACATTTTAAATCTCATACATTTCTTTTAAAAACACAAACACATAGACACATAAATATCCTAGGCTTTCTCTCTGACTGCATTTGTGATGGTCTCAAAATGCAGTGACATCCATAAAACTAAAAGCAAAAGTGGTGCTTGGTTGATGACAAACTATTCTTGGCCAATGACAAAGTAATGGTGCCTGAGTGGCTAGGACTCTTATCTTTACATCATGCTAGAATAAATACATATAACCTGATGGGAGCATTCCCATTACGCCTCTTAAAAAAAAATGCGTTGGTGGGAATTTTGAAAGCACCCTGTTTTATAAGTATAAATATATAGTGAAATAGAAAACGCAAAAGAACCACTTGACCTGTGTTAGTGTGTATCCACAGCACGGATTTGAAAGATACCCCAGGTACCCCAGACAATCAGTATGGAACGGGCTATGGGTTTACACCACACATGCTATATATTTGGAAAAGTGAGATTGTTTTAAATGTTGCTAAATTATAGAGGACAATCAATTTATGTTTAACTAGGGTTCCCTGGTGGTCTAGTGGTTAGGATGCGGCGCTCTCACCGCTGCGGCCCGGGTTCGGTCCCCGGTCAGGGAACCAACCCCAGCCATTAGGGTTGCACAAGCCTTAGTGCCGGTCCCAAGCCCGGATAAATGCGGAGGGTTGCGTTAGGAAGGGCATCCAGGGTAAAAACATGTGCCAAATCAAACATGCGGATGGTCCGCTGTGGCGACCCCTAATGGGAGAAGCAGAAAGAAAGTTTTTTACATGAATTTGAATGATTGTGCCCCAGGAAAACAATCCTGCTGAAACAGGATGAGGGTTAACAATAAACTTGACATGCCAAACTCTGAAATATAGTGAGACCATTCAAAGGTATGTGATTTTACAGGGGACAATCAAGTTGAACTTGCATGCATTTGAAAGATTGTGACATAGGCAATCAAATGAAACTACTACTGATGGAACAGACAAGGGTTTGCACAAATTTCCTTCATGTTTCCAATTAGCGTTGTCATCGTACGGAATCTTATGGTCCGCATTGTCTTTATAAGAGACAGACTAAAAAGGTGCTAAAACATACTAGTTCCCTCTTGAGGATGGATTTGGACTGTAGTTGATGTCAACAGTCTGCTACATTGACTCAGGACTACAGTTTGCATCTGATCACCATCACTGCACCCCGCAACATAATTTATCTGTAATAAATGGACATTCGGTGCGACCCAGATGAAGATGGGTTCTCTCTTGAGTCTGGTTCCTCTCAAGGTTTCTTCCTTATGCCATCTCGGGGAGATTTTCCTTGCCACAGTCGCCACCGGCTCAATCATCAGGGACAAACTTACACTTTTAAAGAACATCTTATGAATTTTTATCACCACATTATGTGTGTAAAGCTGCTTTGAGACAATGTTCATTGTTAAAAATGCAATACAAATAAAAAATGAACTGAATTGATCATTAATTAATGAAAATGTGTACTTATTGTCAAATTGCTGTGGTATAAGAGGAATAACACATTAATCCACATTCTGGTATTGGAAATGTAATCAGTAAGATATAATCAAGGTTTAGAGTAACACCAAGCCACCACCCAGCTTTTCATTATTATTGTTATTATTATTATTATAAAAATTCTGAGGAGTTTTCTACAGAGGATTGGAGGCCAGAAGCCATGCTCTTCATCTTCCAGTACATCCTCGATGCCGGCAACTTTAATCAGGATTTATTCTTCTTATCTGCCCCTCGCACACTGAGCCCTCTATGTTCTTAAAGCATGAAGCCATAGTAAAAAAAAAAAAAAAAAGAAAACTTGGTTTTTACCCTTTTTTTTTTACTGAAAAATTAAATTCTAGCAATTTTCCAATCCTTTCAAGGCAGATAATCGGCCTTCTTCCAGGATATCAGAAGATCAGTATTTAAGCTCAGAATATGTAATGCTGCAAGAATTCGTCTTAAACTGTACTGTTTGTGTGAATCGGAAAATCGGAAAGAAACCCAAACACTCACAAGGCACCAGAGTTTTGTTAATGGTTTAATCAGTGTGACAGAATCAGCCAACACATCTCCATCCTGGAGATTTTACCTCAGAAAGTGTTACACGGCGGTCTCGAACACCAAAGCGCGGCCACACATGAGGAAGCATGGCGTTCATTCATTAGAAACACGCTGCTGAAACCCTTTATATTGGCTTTACCATTAATGTCATGAAATTCTGATGGGATGCCAGTTTGCAAGTCCGTGGGAAATAGACATGAGCACAAAGCACTGTGGGAATCCAGCAGCTTCTGAAAATCCATACACGCCAACCACCAGTGGTTCACCAACAAATGTACTGTGAACACAATTTATTTTTATCATATCCCACAAATGACCCGAGAACAAAAAAATAATAATACAGCGTTTACTCCAGAGATTGATTTGAGCCATATTAATTGGAGCGATGATGTTAATGAATATTAACCGCAGAGAAAAACAATTTGTTCTGAGGCTCACACTGGGATTATGATCATTGCAAAAAGCATAAGAACTCATTTGGTATGGATGATTCTAATTAAAAATCTTCTTCTGCCAAACAGATGTACTCCTCGGACGTTGTTTTGACTGCCGTCATGCTTCGGATCAATCAATTCGCTTATGACATTTTACATTTACGACGTCAAAAGGCCCAACCTTCATTAATTCATCCGGATCAATTTAGAAGCTGCTTTGATATTTGGTATTGCCCAGATCAAAAGGGCACGAGTGAAAGAGCGTGCACAATAAGAGGCTTCACATGTGGTGATCGGGTTACTTCTGAACGAGCTGCATACAAATGTTAACCCACTTCTAACTTTGCGGGGTTTTTTGTATTTCCAAATATATCTTTTTTATATATATTATTTTAAACAAGAGACTCAAACCTGCTCCAGGATGACAATGTCCCTGTACACAAAGCGAACTCTATGAAGATTTGCTTTACGTGTGTTGGATTGGAAGATCTTGTGTGGCCTTCTATAGAGCTCTGACTTCACCCTATTGAACACCATGGTGATGAATTGGAACACTGACTGCACCCCAGACCTCTTCACCTCACCTACATCAGTACATGACTTTAGTAAGGTTTTTGTCTTTGAATGATCACAAATCTCTACAAGTACACTCCAAAATCTAGTGGAACATCTTCCTAGAAGAGTGGAGGTTATTATAACAGCAAACTGGAGACTAAATGTGGAATGGGATGTTCAAAACGCACATACCAATCTTATAGTCAGGTGTCCACAAACATATGTCCATATAGTGTATTCATGCAGTGGGTTCGCTGGTGGTCTAGTGGTTAGGATACGGTGCTCTCACCGCTGCGGCCCGGGTTCGATCCCTGGTCAGGGAACCGACCCCAGCCATTAGGGTTGCACAAGCCAGTGCACTCTTAGTGCCGGTCCCAAGCCTGGTGCACAAGCCAGTGCCGGTCCCAAGCCCGGTGCACAAGCCAGTGCACTCTTAGTGCTGGTCCCAAGCCCGGATAAATGGGGAGGGTTGCGTTAGGAAGGGCATCCATAAAAACGTGCCAAATCAAACATACGGATCATGAACACGGATGATCCGCTGTGGCGACCCCTAACGGGAGAAGCCAAAAGAAAGTTTAGTGTATTCATGCAGTGAAGCATTTTGTAAAAGATTCTATGTTTGCAATGAAAAATAAAAAGAATTTTAATTTCTTGTCCACCATTTTCCAAATTTTAAAGTCATATTAATGAGAAATTCGATTTAGAAATAATAGAGTAGTTGCTGCAAATGTTGGACTCACTGTTCCAAAACAAACGCTCTACAACGAGTGATTTTGAAAGTGGAATTAGCATGAACTCTGAAGCTGAGAAAACTGGAAAGACTGAAGAATAAAAGCACTGTTGCATTCTGGGTTATAACTTCCATCCATATATTAATAATAATAATTATTATTATTATTATTATTATTAGTAGTAGTAGTAGTAGTAGTACACAATTTATTATTTTCACATTATTTTTTAGACATGGTTCATTTATTCTTGATTTTTTTACACGTCTTCTTCTTCTTTGTGTTTTTGTTGTTGTTGATGGTAATTATTATTATTATTATTATTATTATTATTATTATTATTATTATTATTATTATTATATATATATATTATATATATTTTTTTAGCAAGCATTTTGTTTAAGCACCATTTCCATCTCCCTCAGACTTTTAAACAGCTGATCTTTAAAGTTATCTTTCCGTGTCAAAGACCCACAGAAAATACACACACCAGGAATATAATATGTAAATATGTTAGAGGGATATAAGAAGAGTCACGCTGTACTGAAGCAGAGAATGGGAGAAAATCATGTATGTAAATGCTACCCACTTATCTGCGCTCTAATGCTGCAGGCTTTAGGAAATCACGGGAATCATTTTTATGGCTCGTAGACATAATGTGCTTTCCTACAGTGTGGAGGTTTTTTTTTTTTTGGGAGGGAGGACTTGAAAAGGATTTTCATAACACAACCGAGGCCTGGTTTCAAGCCTGAGTGCTTCACTTGCAAAAGAAAAAAAGATACAGGCAGAGAGAGAGAGAGAGAGAGAGAGAGAGAGAGAGAGAGAGAGAGAGAGAGAGAGAGAGAAAGAAAGATAAAGAGAGAGGCACTTTGCAGAAAGCACACAGATAAAAAAGGAGGACGCACAACACGGTGGTCTGGCGAGAGCTGAAATAAAGAAAAAAATTTTTTAAATCAAATAGCCCACCATCAACCGCAGAGTCTCAGCTGAGGAATACAAGCCCCAATGCCAGAGGATGAAAAAAAAAAGAAGCAGCACACTGAGCCAAATGATTTATTTATATTCTAATGAGCAAACAACCATTACCAGTTGGCATGACACAGTGTGTGGATTACTAATCAACAATCATTTGCAGAATCTCTCATAACTTTACACCCACTTGTTATAACCTGGAAGTGAAATGGACTTCACTGGGAAAATACGGAAAATGCTGTGGTGTGTGTCGAGGGATCAATATATTTCGCTGAACAAACAAATGAATAAATAAATAGTTAACAGATGAACTCAATTTGTTCATGACCTTTTACAAGATATATATTATTTGCATACATTTTTTACTTTCTGTGCTTTTTTGCATTCTTACAACCACAATAAATTTATTTTCACTTGAATCACACACTGATTTTTCTTTTTTTATGCAATATATTTTTACCCGACAAATGTTTTTTTTATAATTATTATTTCTTTCATTAATAATATTATTTCTTCTCTTGTGATTTTCTTCTGTAAAGATTTTTCCATGTAATTTTTTTTCAACTCAACTCTTTTCTTTATTTTTTTTATAATACAAAAACAAACAATTATCCTCGTCGCTCTTGATTTGCTTTACGCATAATACATTTTTCACGTGTGATTTTTACACAATTTGAATGTCATGTATTGTGGAAGATCCGGACACAAATTTATTTAAGAAGCAGGCGGACAAATCCAAATCATAATCCAAATATATTTAATAAGCATAAAACTAGCAGAAACCAGAAAGCGGTCAAAGACCAGGTAAACAAAACACAAAAGAAAGGCTTCATAATCAGCAGAAAATCTAATTGAGCTAATTGAGAGTCATTTAAACTAAGAATGTATTAAGTGTGTACCTGGGAACAGGTGTGACTAATCAGTATGAGGATGAGAGTGAACGTGGAAGTGTTTATTGGAAATTAGAGGCCAGAGTGGCCATATTTGATGGCTGCAGTGTCTGACGGGTAACGGAATTCGAACCCGGTAGTGACCCGACATCTGACATTCTTTAAATGCATGAATTTATTACTTTTCAAAATTGATGATTTCTATTTTCCATATAATTCATGTTTGACAAGATTGAAAATATTTTATTCACAATAGACAGTAAGAAAACATATGAAATGTTAAAACTAAGGAAAAGTTTAGAATTTGATGGCTGGAACAGGCCTCAGAAATGTTGGGACAGTGCCATGTTTACCACTGTGTAGCTGTATATATGTCTGATACGGGCTTCTAGCTGCTCAACAGTTCTGGGTGTCCTTTGTTGTATTTTTCGTTTCATGATGCACCAAATGTTTTCCAATACTGGAATGATGTTTTCTGTGTTCTATTGTGAATACAATATGGGCTTATGAGGTTTACAAATCACTGAATTCTGTTTTAAACTGTCCCAACCTTTTTTTTTTCTCAGTTTATGTCATGTGTATACTTTAGAATTGGGAGCAGCATACACATTTTTTACAAACAAATTTAAAAATGATAAAATATAAAATATCATAATAATTTTACTGTGCACATTTGTTTACAGATCACTAGTTTTGTTTGCTTTGGAATTTGATGCTGTATTCCTTGAGAAATATCCAATTCTATTTGCATACTGAGTTTTAAATGAACATTAATAGACGGTGTCAAGATTATGGCCTTGGACTACTATTCCCACCTTTAATTGACTGGGTCACATGTCACTAATCACTCACACCTGTTCCTTGCCGTCTTGAGTAGCACTTGTATATAGCCTCACCCTTTGCAGCACTCATTAGCTGTATCCAAAATTACTCACTCATTCACTATATAGTGCGTAGCAGTTGCGTTCAGTGCATGGGAAGAAGGGAATGAAAACGTGTGACCGAATTTGAACACTGACGTAAACATCATAGCGTCAGAAAGGAGAGGCTGTTGCGGACAATTACATCATAAATGTTACACCTACCCTGTATTAATGTCTGTGGTATATCATAAAACCGAACTTTCTTTTTTTTCACTGTTCATTTTGTCACACATTTTTGTATATATTTATAATAAAGATAAAACTTTTTTTTTAAACATAAAATAAATAGAAATCAACAAGAATAAACAAATATATTTATTATAGTTAATATTGTAATATTAACAGGTGTCAAGAGTTGAAGATGTTGAGGTTTTCGTTGGGAGTGACGAGGATGGACAGGATTAGAAATGAGTTTATTAGAGGGACAGTGCATGTAGGATGTTTTGGAGACAAGGTGAGGGAGGCGTGATTGAGATGGTTTGGACATGTGCAGAGGAGGGACACGGGGTATATCAGTAGGAGAATGCTGAGGATGGAGCAACCAGGAAGGAGGAAAAGAGGAAGACCAATGAGGAGGTTTATGGAAGTGGTGAAGGAAGACATGTAGGTAGTTGGTTTGAAAGAGGCAGATGTAGAGGACAGGGGGGCATGAAGACGGGTGATCCGCTGTGGCGACCCCTAATGGGAGCAGCCAAAAGACGAAGAAGAAGAATATTACTTTTTTATTTGTCCTATTTCATGTTAGAGTAGTAGGAGATACCACTTGGTGAGAGTCCATCGAATGTACAATTGAAATCAGTTTGCACTGTGGTTAGAAACGAGTGAATATATGTACGGAATGAAGATGTTCAGCCGACACCCGATAAAGTGTACTATAGAGGAGATGAGAAAAAAATTCAGCAATTCAGTCTCCCATATTGTTATGGTCAATCAGGTTATGGCTTCTTGTTACTTTGATTTGACTTTTTATGCGTTTTGCTTATACTTTTGCACCTTTTTTTTATAAATGTTCTCTGCACTTGCATCCATCTCTGATTCTAATCAGTGACAGCAGGAGTCTCAGTTTCTAAACTGTCAATAGTACCAACACATCTTATCAAACAAACCAATAATTGAGTATTTAAAAAAAATAAATAATAAAAAAAAAAGGAACGAAACCCTGTGTTTAACTCCAATATCACCAAGGGAGGTAAATTAGAAATGCCACACAATTTTCCACCGTCTTTAAAAAGTGTAGCAACCTCTGCTTCTGCAAATTCGTGGTATGAATTTATACACCATTAAATCATCATTAAGGTAAAACAGAATGGAAGCAGAACCCAGGTTTTGGTGGAATAAATTGCTTCACAATTTGTTCTTTGATGGGATAAGTGAAGCTACAGAAACCGTGTGCCATTACGAGAATCTTTTCAGGAAGTGCCTTGGCTGTCATCATGGCTATATTTGTTTGCAGTATACAGTCTCTATATGTCGTGTCATGACCCTTCAGGCGCTCTTCTTCACACTGGTGCTTCTCAAAGAGAAAAATTTAAAGATCCGTCACAATCACAAGACCCAGTTGTGTTTCACAGGGTAATTACTTTGGACACAGGGGCACTGGGTGACTTGCAGGACTTAAATGTAGCTTTTTAATGGCTGTGACATCGCTGTCCTCCATGTCTGGCACGTTTGGCATCGGTGCCTGGTATCTATAGCAACAATCCAGCCTCATTTAGCAGTCGGATATACTCTGTTCTGGCTTCTGCTTGAATACTTTAAACGCCTACTGCTGGCCTTTTACAGTTACCTCAATACAGGTATGCTATCTGATAGGGTGATTGGGTGATGATTGGGTATAAAAAGCATATCTAGGAGACTCTTTCAGAAGTAAAGTTGGCCAGAGGGTCAAAAATCTGCAACAACAAAAAAAACGTGTCTACAAACTGTGAAACAATTTCAGAATAATGTTCGTCAGACTTTACAAATCTCATCATCAACAGTACATAATATCATTAAAAGATTATGAGAATGTGGAGAAATCGCCGTGTGCAAAATCAATATTGAATCTTTGGGCCCTCCGGCGGCACTGCATTAAAAGCAGGTATGATTCTATAATGGAAATCATTGCATTTGCTTCGAAACATCTCCAAAAAATGTCAAACACAGTTTACTGTGTCATCCACAAATGCAGGTTAAAGCTCTATCTTGCAAAGAAGGAGCCATATGTGAACATGATCCAGAAACGATTCTGTTCTCTGGGTCAAAGCTTATTTTAAATGGGTTGAGGTAAAGTCAGACCAATCATAATGTTGAATCTTTTTGAAAACCTTGGATGCTGTGTAGTCCAGATTAAAAGGGAGAGAGGAGCAATCTGGCTTTTCATCAGCACTCAGTTAAACAATCCAGTATCTGATGGTATGGAAGTGCATTAGTGCCTGTAGAAAGGAAATCTTGTATCAGACACAAATAGGATTGCAACATTGCTCTCCCAGAACTCCAGCAACTGATCTCCTCGGTTCCCAGATATATAAAGACTGTTCTTAAAAAAATGCTATCACACACTATATCCATAAATGTTTGTAGACACCTGACCATAAGATTGGTGCTTTCTGAACACCTCATTCTACATTAAGTTTCCCTTTGCTCTTCATATAACTTCCACTTATCTGGGAAGATGTTCCAGTAGATTTTGGAGTGTGCTTGTGAAGATTTGTGGAGATTCATTTACCCACAAGGGTGTTAGTAAAGTCAGGTACTGATGTAGGTGAGTGAATTCATCCCAAAGGTGTTCAATAAGGTTGAGGACAGAGCTCTATAGCTGGCCACACAAGGTTTCCACTTCAAACCATGTAAATCACATCCAGGTTTGGTAAAGCGAAGGTAAAATGTAATACTACCACATCCAAATACATTCTATACAATTGTGTGCCTCCATTTTTATGGTACCAGTTTGAGGAACAACCACAGATGGTTGGAAAAGTCAGGTGTCCCAAAATTCTTTTCATATAGTGTGACATCTTTTGGTGTATATTGTATATTGTCAATATTATACTGATGTTATGTAGTATATTTGTTGAAATATATATATTAGTTTTTTTTAATAGCTGTTCATATAAAATACAGTATCATCAATTTTAAACTGTCAAGCAGTGAAGCTGTAACATTCACAGACATGATATTCTATTACATGTAACCATAAACTCAGCGTGGCTTCGTCAGCCCTCGTCTTTGCCGACCTGCTCATCTGTTTTCCTCCAAATGCACTGGGGAGAGATTAGGCGGCCTGTGACCGTGCTGTGAAGTACATTTTCATGCTGGGCTAATTCTCAATAAATTCACACAGCGCATTAATCTCCAGTGCTGCCAGTACTAAGAAATTGCCTCTCAAGGGCTCCAGTAGAGCTTTTTTTTTCCCAGAACAGAACAAAATCCTCAAAAATCTGGGCTTTATAAAATTCGTGGTTTTACCAGAGGACGACGCCTTCGAATTCCTCTTGGTACAAGCATAAAGTCATGAGAATTCATACTGTATATATATTGCTAACATTTGGGGGGGAAATATGCTTGGTATTTATTCATTTAGGCTATAAAAATGTAATGGTTATTAAGGTTTTAATTATTCAGGACTAGAAGGGTAGAATAAGTACGCACTGGATAATTGAAAATCAACAGTAGTGGATGAACTATTCAATTCCTTTGCTTGAGCAAATCAACAAAATCCCTTACTTAAATATTCCTTAATTCAAATTAAAATCACTGCACTGTAATTAATGTGATTCAATATTGTGTGAGAGTTTGTGTCATGTCAGTGTCTCACCGTGTGTCTGTAACTGTAGAAAATTCTCTCCTTATAATTGTTCACTAAATGGGAAAAGGTTTGTGGATACAAGACCATAAGATTGGTATGTCCTTTTTGAACATCCCCTTCACATTAATCCCCATTTGCTGTTACCATAACCTCTCTTCTTTTGGGAAGATGTTCCACTACATTTTGGAGTGTGCTTGTGGGGATTTGTACTCATTCAGCCACAAGGGTGTTAGTAAAGTAAGGTACTGATGTAGATGAGGGTGAGGAGCTCTGGGGTGCAGTCAATGTTTTAGTTTATCCCATAGTTGTTCTATAAGGTTGAAGTCAGAGCTCTATAGCAGGAGATCCTCCACTCCAATCCATGTAAAGCATATCTTCATGGAGCTGGAAATTGTCATGCTTGAACAGGTTGGTGCCTCTTAGTTCAAGTGAATGGAAAATTGAATGCTCGAATGCATTCAGTTACTGTAATTGTCTTCTGTTTGTACTCACTGGCGTTTTATACATGTAGGCTTATTTGTTTAAAATATAATCCACTCAGCCAAAAGAAAGATTGCAATATATTAGAAACAAAATGTCTGGTTTAATAGGACCAAACTATATTTGTGGATGCGAGACACATTTCAAAATAGCTGCTAATAGTAAAAATGATTAATTAGGGCTTAATACTGATTTATACAAATGATAGAATGTTCTGCATCAAGTTCTATATAATAAAGTAGAGAATACTTGCAGTATGCTATCAAATATATGTATCATATATTTCCATGCTTACCATCTTGTCACTCACAGATCATCGTTTACTTTTTCTTTTTAATTGTAATATTTCTTTTGTTATCCGCCTGAAGTCTTGAAGAAAAGTGTTTGTATTTCCAGACACTGGTCTTAACGCTATGGAAAACACACTATCTCCGACACAAAAATCAACAACAGAGATGTGAACTACATCCAAGAAATGTTTGGTGTTCCCAGACAATCAGTTTAAACATCTCCCTAACCCAGGGGTCACCAACATGGCCTTTTCTAAAAAATAGCTCACCATAGCGCCACTTACCAGTGACCATCCGCATGTTTGATTTGGCACATGTTTTTACGCTGGATGCCCTTCCTAAAGCAACCCTCCCCATTTATCCGGGCTTTGGACCGGCACTAAGGCTTGTGCAACCCTAATGGCTGGGGTTGGTTCCCTGACCGGGGATCGAACCCGGGCCGCAGCAGTGAGAGCGCCGCATCCTAACCACTAGACCACCAGGGAACCACTTCCTACCCTGTTAAATCATTGTTGATAATTACTGTAAGAAATCATTAACATGCTCAGTGTCTTCACATAGACGAATATCATTTATTATTAATAATAACATATAATTAAAGATAAATTGAGCAAATTTGTTATTTCAGAAGTGTATATCAAACTAGTAGCCCTTCACATTAATCAGTACCCAAGAAGTAGCTCTCAGTTTCAAAAAGGGTGGTGACCCCTGACACCTGACCCCTGACACCCATCTCTGAATACATGTAACGTTTCTAGCACTTTGTACGACTCTTGATATTTAAAAGAAATGAAAAAGTTTTCGCTAACTAGCCTGATTAATCTGACCTATCATGCAGAGGAACACCCTCTCTGGAGTTCCACTTCATTAGACACCATCTTCACATGCTTTAATTTGATCATGGCACATTTTTCGCCGAAAAAGGAAAAAAAAATTGGCATGAAGAGGTTGAGAAGAAAAATGAGACCTGGTCGAGTACAGAACCCCCTCTGCCCCACAGGTGTTCTCATCAAGTACATTATATAATTACAAGGTGATCGCCTTTACTCAACTCGCAAATGATTGCTCATCACTTTCTCTTTGTTTCAGGGGGCCACTTTATCACTTCCACTGATAGCTGGCAGTCCCAGAGAGAAGCAGGAAAGGCCTGAGCCTGTGAACTGGTGCATGAATGATAGATAAAAGATGGCTGCATTGTTGCCTGGGGTGCAATCATATGTGCGGGAGTTGCCTTTTTGGGGATGGGATCGGCCTGACGGGTTTCTGTGCTGTCTTTTGCTTTTATGAAGGTTAGCATATGGGAACAGAGAACGTCCTAGATCATCGTCAAAGGACAATTAGGAAAAGCAAGCTCCTACATGCTTGTTGGCAAAGCAAAAAGATTTTTTGCAATTAGGGGACACGATAAAGTCATGGTATCTTGTAGCAGCAGGGACAACCACTTGCTACGATGAATAAGTTATGGCTATAAGTGCTATTGCATTGCATTTCCTGCATTGCTGGTCCAGTTCTCAAAGGTACACAGACATTTTAAGGTCACAGAGCTACCAAAAGCTGACCAACATGCTGAAAAATCAGTGTGAGTAATACTCCACTGTTGCCTTTATGGAGCATCCCATAATGACCAGCTGTGCTGATGGAATGGTTTACCTCTGCCAGCCTGATGAGCCATTGTGAAATGCTGTATATGTATTTTTTATGATATTGGCCCACATCAACCGCTGACTGACGCCAAGATCCACTCTCTTTCCATTTCAATGTCCCCAGAGATTTGAGAGTAGACGGCCTTGGGCCAGACGATGTCTAGTTTCATGATTAAATAGCGAGGCTCTGTGACCTTGGCAATGTCTCTCCAGCTATCCGTGCTCCTCCATACCTACAATTTATGATTTTTTTTTCACATTTGCAGCTGGGGTCTTTGGCTCTTATCACCAATCTTTCAGTTGACCTCTTGGACCGATTTTGTGAATGTAGGTTTAGCTTCTTTCCCATAGTCTTTTAATGTCAGAAGAAAAATTACTCTTCTGGTGAACTCAACAGTAAATTCATTGGATATTTCACTTGGACATCAGCGTAGGTATCAGCAATTGTTTTTCCTAAGATTCATTCACAAAAATACAATAAAACAAAAAGAGATTTTTCTGAGCCAGTATCTGAGTCCAATCTCCTGATCACAGGGGTTCAACCATTGCACCAACTGGGAAGGTAATTGAGGTCTACAAAAATGTCTGTCTGTCACTTTGGTTTTCAAGTCCAATAAATTGTCAAATATTTTTTCAAAATGAAAACTAGAGATCCAGTACCACAAATCGAAATACCCAAGACTGGTATCAGGCCAATAATAATAAACAAAAAAACAGCATAAAACAGTGGTTTGAATATTGTAGAAAAAGAGAGAGAATGAATTTAATCTGATCTTCTAACAAATACTATAAATCTTGACATATCACAGATTTGCCTGTAGTGCAGCAGGTCACATGCAGGTCACGTAATAACTACAGTAGTACAGTTAAAATGAAACCTTTGTTTGTGTGCGTGTGTATCGAGACGAATCAGCAACACTGACTGAGGCGCAGGGCGCACTCGTATCTCAAAAAAACTCGTATGTTAGGGCACCCGTATGACGAGGTACCACTGTAGTTGCTTTCATGTCAGTTGTGTAGAAATACTTCACATTAAAGAAAGTATATGAGTATATACACAAACATATACACACACATACTGTATATATTGTCAGATTGTCAGAACAACATAAAGCAATTTACAGAAATTTCTACACCAGATCTTTGGCAAGAGTCCTATATTCTGTCTAATGTAACTAGTTTTCAAAATAGCAATGTATTTTTTCCAGATCGGCGACCTACGTTTTATATAACTAATTTTGTAACATTATTATAAGTGTTGTCAGGTTGTTATATTCTTGAAAAAGTCCACAAATTCTGCTGGACATGCTAGCAGAATCTACTCTAAAGCAGGAACGCAGTTAATCAGAATGGTGTTCGTTTCGTTAAATAATGATTGAGAACAGCCATGTTTCCTGAATGTACAATATAACATTTGAATGAATATTTTCAGACCCCAGCAGAGGCGCACTACATTGGGAACAGCATGGGGTCTAAACTACAGCATATTTAGCAACTCTATATATATTAAAAAAAAAAACTACCTCTTTTTTATAGAGTGATGATTTTATGTTAGAGATGTACAGATGTGTATAGGTTAGGCTACTGGAGCAGACCACTAAGCCAGCCATTGGGCATGGATGGCAAAAAAGTTGCTTATGGAACAAATAATTAAATAAATTTTTGTAAACATAATCTATGACAAAACAAACAGAAAGTGTAGATGGTTTCAACATATATTGCAAAGACTGGGAGAGGGAAAATGGAGTTGGATAACTTTTGCTTCATATTACATCAAGTTCGCACAAACTTTTTTGTTCAGTCCCTCTGGATTTCAGTCCTGGTTCTTACATCTATTCTGAATGTGAAGTTTCCTGGAAAGAAAAAACACGAATATCGAACATGCCATTCATATCAGTATTTGTATTAGTATAAGGTGATGTGAGTAAACTGTTAACACTTAACAATTATTTTACACAATAAGAGAAAATTCAAATGAAGTTATTATTCCAACTCAATGTAATTATTGTATTATCCTATAATATAATTTCAGGATTAGGAACAGGAACTAGGTTTCCAATAAGCCGCTGCACCATGTCACGTGATCCACATTGACAGCTAATTAGCACTTGTATAAAGACTCCTTGCACCACACCATTAATGTAGTTTCATGTTTGTCTTTCCATTGTTGTTGTTGTTGTTGTTGTTCACAGTCCTCATCTTTATGCTCTTGTATTCATTATAAATGTTCACAAAGTAATAAAATAATCTGCACTCGCAACCGCCTTATTACATACCAATATTAAAGCTTTGTATATTTTATTTTGTGCATACCATTTCTACCTTAATGGGACTCGCTCCCTTTTCTCAAAAATCTCTTTTTTTGCACTCTATTCCAATATCCCTCAGACATAAGAGGATAACCAACTCTCACCAATCTGGGCCGGTGCAAGTCGTGAATACGATTCAGCCAATAGTCGAAGGGCTTTTGCACTCGCAAATGGAAACTCGCTGTTTTGATTCACAGCTTTGCCGCATATTGAACCATGTAATGACTGTTCGCTAGTCAGAAATCGTCATGAAGACCGTTTCAGCCGCACTTCTCCTCACTCTCACTCATCAAATTCGATTCTGTCCGTGGCAGCGGCGTCTCACACCCTCCCTTTGCCATTCATATTCATTTCACATTACATCAGCTGCCATGCCAAGTGCTTCTGCTTCTCTTTATTGGCTGTGACTGGAGGTGAACTTAGGACAGTGCTCGAATTGGGGGGGCATTAGGGACCCCCATGATAAGTAAAAAATAGACTTAGGGGGGTCCTCAAGATTATTTTAGTAAAAAAATATATGAATTACACAACAAATGGGGACCCCCCCATAAGACTTGACTCTGACGAGCACTGACTTAGGACATACAGTATCATCAGTTCTGTAGACTTTTTTTTATAGATGTATACCTATAAAACCTACTATCCAGAAACTTCTGAAAACACCTTGCATTAATGGAGAAGAAACATAAGGAGGATATTTGAGGAAGTTTATTTGTCTGTATTGCAAGTTTAATATTTAAAATGAACGAATGCTAAAACTAATATTCAACAATGCATGTGGAATATACAACTACTTCTTCTTTCGGCTGCTCCCATTAGGGGGCGCCACAGCGGATCATCCGTCTTCCTCTTGCAAACCAACTACCTGCATGTCTTCCCTCACCACATCCATAAACCTCCTCCTTGGTCTTCCTCTTTCCCTCCTTCCTGGTGGCTCCATCCTCAGCATTCTCCTACCGATATACCCCATGTCCCTCCTCTGCACATGTCCAAACCATCTCAATCACGCCTCCCTCACCTTGTCTCCAAAACGTCCTACATGCGCTGGCCCTCTAATAAACTCGTTTCTGAACCCGTCCATCCTCGTCACTCCCAACGAAAACCTCAACATCTTCAGCTCTGCTACCTTCAGCTCCACCTCCTGTCTTTTACTCAATGCCACTGTCTCTAAACCATACAACATCTCAGGTGTCACCACAGTCCTATAAACTTTCCCTTTCACTCTCACAGATACTCTTCTATCACAAATCAAGAATATATAACTACAACCTTTTTTTAAAAGATTAACCATGATAAATGTCATGAACTGTATCACTATAACTTATTTCTTGAGTCATAAATGGGTTATGAATGTTCTGTGTGCAATTTACATGCTTTGAGATTACACTCTGCAAGATTTACTACAACCCCATTTTTAGTATTCCAAGTGCACTTACTTGGCCCTTGGACTCAAAAGCAGCAGGCAAAGGGTAAGTATAAAAAACCTGACATTATTTTTTTACAGTTGATTTTACAGATTATTTATTATAATTAATAAATTATATAATAAAAAAAAGAAAAGAAAAACAAGAACATATTCAAAGGTAATAGATAATAATAAGCTAAACCAACATTATACTCTATTTTGCTCAAAGGTTGTGGACACAAACCATTAGATAATGGTATGTGCTTTTTGAGAATCCTATTCCACATTTAGTCCCAATTTGCTCTTATAATAACCTCCACTCTTCTAAAAATATATTTTTACAAGATTTTGGAGTGTGAGCAGATTTGTGCTCATTTAGCCACAAGGGTGTTAGTAAAGTCCTGGACTTGAGTGTGGTGAGGAGGCCTGTGGTGCAGTCAACATTCCAACTCATTCCAAAGGTGTTCAGTATGGTTGAGGTCAGAGCTTTATAACAGACCACTCAAAATCTTCCATTCCAACCCATGTAAACCATATCTTCATGAAGCTGGCATTGTCATGCTGGATCAGGTGCGGGTCCACAAGTTTAAATCAAGGAAATGTTTAATGCTACACTATTTAAAGGCTTGTTTGGTTCCAACCTTGTGGTAACAGTTTGGGGAAGAACCACAGATGGCTGGAAAAGTGAGGTCTCCCAAAATCTTTGTCTATATAGTGTATGTTTGGTTTTCTGGCAAAACCCTTTTCAATGTTAAATCGTCACACACACATACACTGTCAGGGATCCACCTGCCACGCCCGCCTTTTGTGGCGCTCATGCCTACGCTCTCCCTGGAGCTCCAGGTTTAACCACGCACACCTGGGGCTCGTTGTCTCTCATGCCTCCGCTCTCTCTGGAGCTCCAGGCTTAACGATGCACACCTAAAGCTCATCATCACTCCACCCCGCTCCTACATAAACCCCTCACTCACATTCACTCCCCGTTCGTTATTGCATTTGTTGGACTCTACGTACGGCTGAATGTATGGGTTCTTTGTTTACCGTTTCATTCGGGCTCCGCTATCCGGTACCGGCTGCGCTTCTCCTCCGCGCATCTCCGATCCGCTACGCTTCTCCCCAAGCGCACCTCGGACTCTCTTAAAGGACTTGTGTGTGCGTGAGTGCGTGTGTGTGTGTTCAGCTCCATGAAGATATAGTTTACATGGGTTGGAGTAGAAGATCTTGAATGACCTGCTATAGAGCTCTGACCTCAACCCTTTTGAACACCTTTGGGATGAACTGGAACGTTGACTGCACTCCAGACCTTCTCACCATTTATCAGTACCCGACTTTAATAACAGCCTTTTGGCTGAGCAGAAATCTCTACAACTACACTCCAACATCTAATGGAACACCTTTCCAAATGTCTGAGGGTTATTTTAAGAGCTAATAGAGACTAAATGTAGAATGGAATTTTTACAAAAGGACATGTTATGGTCAGGTGTCCACAAACTTTTGTCATCTTAGTTTATGTCAGGAAAATAAAATGTCCAAAGAGCTTTTGTCAGGATCAGTGTGTTAGTCAGTTTTCCACGCATTAGAGACAGATAAATGAAATCATGCTGTCCCTGAGAGAGGAACTGAGAGTGTTACCAGGGAAACACTCGGTGACCTGATCACAGTGTACCATGACACCATCACGGACACATATATTAAGCAAAGCGAATGTTCCTTTATTAGCATTTATTCGGTACCGATATTAAAGTTGCATCTCAATCGTAATCCTTAGAAACAACCAGTTGATCATTTATGAAAATAACTTTTTCTTCTTTGCTATTATATGATATTACCTTCCCTAGATCTGTGCCTGGCAACAATCCTGTTTCTGAGCTCTGCAGGCAGTTCCCTTGACCTTATGGCTTGGTTTTTGCTAGATATGCACTGTCAGCTGTGAACCCTTCTATAGAGAGGTGGGTGCTTGTCCAAATCATGTCCAATCAATCAGATTTTCCAATGGTAGACTCCAGACAAGGTGTAGAAACATCTCAGCAACAATCAAGAGCTCTTTTTCATGTGTTAGCCAGATATCAATCAGATCTGTAGGACCTGTTGGACAAGCAAGTCTTATATTGAGATGGCACACCTTACAACTTACAAGACTTGTAAATAAATGTCTTGGTGCCACATACTGTACCACAGAACTTTAAGATCTTCAGAGGTCTTGTGGAGTCCATGCTTCACTGGGTCTGGTAGCACAATGGGGGATTAATGGCTTTCATTGTGTCAGAAAAACAACAGTATGCCCATGGTGCTGGTTGTTTTAAGTTTTAGAATCACAGTGTCTGAGAAAGATAAAGAGGAAAGGAGTTAAAGTGCACGTTAAAGCCAGACAAAGTGAAACTTTCAAGCAAATCGCCTTGTTTTTACTATGGCAAAATCAATACTGGAAGGTATCTAAAGACATGACTTGGCAGCAAAACCAGATTTGGCTCTTTTTTTTTTATTTTATTTTTATTTTTAATTCTATAAAAATGTTGCCTTATTGAAATTTGCCAGGTCAAATGCCACACAAGCTTACCACATGACACATGAAGGCGTAATTCAGCAACAAGTATGAATGCAACTACTTACATTTCAGCAAAACAGTAAAAATAAGCATTGCTTGAACATGTGCCCAAGTTTTCATGATCAGTTGATGGAAAAAAAACATTGTTATTAAGGTAGACATTCGAAAATGACGTATAATAATAAAAAAAAAATAATAATAAAATAAAGTATAGTGAAACATGGACAGTGATTCACAAGATGAGGCATGTCTGAGGAAAGAGATTTGATCCTTTTAGCTCTTTACCAGAATTTGCATGTTCTTGCTTAGAAAAACCAGTCCTGTTTTTCTCAAGCTAATGCACTAGCATAGCTAGCATATTCCCTTAAAATAAGGGGTATTTCACAGCACGTATTGTCGGATTTGCTTTCATATTGTATGAAGAGCTTTTTATGTAGCAAAATAATAGGACATATTTATGGCTCCAGTGTTCAGGTGTATTCCCCATAAAACAGGACTAGAGAAGTCCAAGGCTAGTTAAACTATTAGGGATATTTTCAGCAACACAGTAGGATTACTATCATTAGCAGTAATGAAATAGATGCAGAGTGATACAGCGGTGAAATAGGGTAGCATTGCCACATCACATCTGAGCTCTAGATACTGTCTGTGCAGGGTCTAAATTTTCCCCACTACCTCTATACAGACTGCTGTAAATTACCCAGAGGTGCAAACAAGTGGGAACATGTGTCATAGAGCTAGACGTAATCGTGCTTCATATATGAATCCAGGCTAGTTTCCTGTTCCTCTGTGACTCTAACCTGTATAAAATGCATGTTGAAGATGAATGACTGAATAATATTCTTTTATATATATATATATGACAATGATTGAAAACTAGACTATATCAATAACGAGCATAATACGTGAGCATATACAGTACAGTATATTGTGAATGAATATAAGACAATAATTCTGTGTTGTTGCTGATGTTTTATTGTAAACAGATTATCATACACTCTTGAGTGAACCGGATTGTCTCTGGGCTTTTATTTTTTTAATAAATGCGACGGTTGGGTTTTTATTTGAGGCTTACAAATTTTATTTGTTATAATGTTGACTGGATACAGAGAATGGTGCTCAAGTTCTTATAGAAAGAATCTGAAACTAAAAAATATGACAAATGAGTACAGTGCAAAGCGATACATATATACTACTGCTCATTATCGGTGAATGTGAAACCACGTGACATGATTCAGAGATGCAGTGGCAGATGGAAACTGTAGTTCATAGGAATAATCCTGATTATCTGTGTTTATATAAAATATGTACAGTATATAGGGTTCTGTGCAAATGTTTAAGGCCACATCAAATGTTTTAGGCTTTAAAAAAAATTGTGTTAATAGTTTATTTTGATCAATTAACAAAATAAAGTAAATGAACAGAAGGGAAACCCCAATCAAATCAATATTCGTTGTGACCACTCTTTGCCATCAAAACACCATCATTCCTTCTAGGTACACTTACACACAGGTTTTGAAGGAAATCTGCAGGTAGGTTATTCTAAACATTGTGAAAAACTAACCACAGATCTTCTGTGGATGTACACTGGCTCAAATCCTTTAAATGATTCATGAAATCGCTTCATGTAATCCCAGACAGACTCAATGATGTCGAGATAAATAGCAAAGTACTAGTCTATGCTCAAGATTCTTAATGACATTGGCTGTATGTTCGGGATTGTTGTTCTGCTCCAGAATACATTTAGGGGCAATCAGACGCCTCTGTGATGGTACTGCATGATGGGTAAGTATCTGAAATGCAGCCCCAAATGTGCAAGCAAACTCCACCATGCTTCACTGTTGTCTGTAGACACTCATAGTATACTACTCTCCAGTCTTTCAGCAAAGAATTTGACTCCTGCTAGCACCAAATCTAAAAGTTTTTGGCTCATCAGTCCAGAGCACTTGCTGCCATTTTTCTGCATCGGTGAGTCACTGAGCCTTGTTTCCCTGCCAGAGGTTTGGCTTTTTGACCGCAATTCTTCCATGAAGACCACTTCTCTCAATGTAATTTCTCTTTCACTACACAGCAAATATTGTCTGGAATTGGCTCGAGTATCATGCACTCAAGTTCCCATAAAAAGCATCTGAAAGAAAAGCTTGTTGAGCATTATAGTATTATTTAATGTAGCCATTTATTTTCTTTGTTTGAATTTAGTTTAGTTATTGCATTCAAGCCTCCGTTTTAGAGAAAAATATATAAAAAAAAATATCAGCAGAAAAACGACTCACACATTATGTGCAGATCAAATACCACCAGGTTCATGATTGAATAATTCGAATAGACTGGTGTAACTAAAGCATTCAGCTTCAAGGTCCTCTACATTTTATCGAGCACTTGTTCTGGTATTATAGGCATTGAATTTCCAATGTAACTGGGAGCTGATATATTTAAGCAGTTCATTGAGAAACAGCTTTATAAATAAAAGCTAGCAATAGAATATTATTCAAAGCAGCCAAAAAAAGACATCCATCTTCCTTTTCTATATAAAACTCCTATAAAAAAATGTATACTGGATTTTTATTAGCAGATGGTGTACAAATGATTATATATGATATATGGTCTTCATCGTAAGTGTCTCTTTGTGAGCTAACGGGTGTTAAGAAGTCATTGAGGCATTGTGCAGGATTTTTAAATAAGGCATTGACCGAGTGGCTCTCGAGAGCTGCACTACATTAACACCACCCCGAATGCTATATTAGTCAAGGAGATTTTTGGAGAGGTGAGAGCAGGCACTGTGACTGTTTAGCGAGAGCAGCATCTGGATGCTGTCGTCACTCTGACTGCAATGAACTCATTATCCACTCTGCACCTCAAGTAGATGGCTTGTGATGCTTGATTAGTCATTAAGATGTTCTCAGATGCTCTTTTCTTCATTAAATATAGTTTTAAAAGGAGATTTTAAAAGCTCATGTTTAATTTATTACTTTATAAGACCTATATGAGTAGGGCACCACCATTTCCTGTTTTATATGTTTTTATTGGGAATAAACCAATTTTTTTTACTTTTTTACGTGAGAGGTTCGAATCGGAAATGATGCTTGCTAGCATGTGCTTCCTCCAAAATACACCCAGCAGCCATAACAACAGAACCACTGACAGGTGAAGGGAATTACAGTGGCACCTGTATATTGGTGGGATATACACCAGGCTTAACATTATGACCACCTGCCTAATATTGTGTTTTCCCCCTTTTGCTTCCAAAACAGTTCTGACCCATCGAGCATTAACAGCATTAACTTCTTCAGCAATTTGAGCTCGTCTTTTCAATTGGAATATACGGGCCGGCCTTCGCTATCCACGTGCATCAATGAGCCTCGACCGCCCATGACCCTGTCGCCGGTTCACCACTGTTCCTTTCTTGGACCACTTTTGATAGATACTGACCACTGCACAAGAGCTGCAGTTTTGGAGATGCTATGACTGGGTCAGAGCATCTCCAAAACTGCAGCTCTTGCTACAGCTCTTGTTGTATTCCCCTTGTCATGTCTAGAGCAGTGGTCCGCAACCTCTGGGCCACAGACCGGCACCGGTCCGTAGGTCAGTTGGTACCGGGCCGCACAGAAAGAATACATAACTTACATTATTTCTGTTTTATTTATTATCTGATTCTGAACAATGTTTTATTTTGGAAAATTACCGAATTCTCCGTGTATGACTCACCCTTGATGCATGTCACATGCAGATGCGGTCACATGTCTTACCTCCATCCGCTACCTTCTGAAAGGGGCTGCTCCGGCCGGTAACACATAATACATTACTGCTAAACTGAAACTCCAAAATGAACAAAAAACAACACAGTGGATTCACGTTTATTATTATATTGAAAAAATACCACTTTTTATGCCGGTTGTTTCATTTTATTTTGTTGTATTTTTTTTGTGCACAGGGGCATTGTACAGGTTTGGGTCTCCTAGTTCAAATGATGGGAAAATGTCATTCTACCGCATCCAAAGACATCTTTAACAATTTTGTGGTAACAGAACCAAATATGTTTGAAAAAGTCAGGTGTCACAGGACATTTATGTCAACAATGATGCATATTTTTTGAAAAACAGCCTGGCCTGAAAAAATTTATTCAACATACACCAAAGCCAAATATTTATATTCTGTTTTCACTAAAGAACATTTATGCATTTTTCTTTGCCTGTTTATAGCTTCGTTTAAAATAAAAGAACATCCATGAAACAATTTTTCTTCCTGTTTTCATTTTTGTTATAGCTTTGTTATACCTTTTTTTCTCCTCTCTTTTGAAGATAGATAAAAAAAAACAACGAGGGTACTGAGAAACCACAAAGCGTAAACCTTGTAGCAGAGAATGTGAACAAACAACTTTACTGCACTAAAATAAAAATGGTAAATCCTTGCAAAACAAATTTTGAGCAAAGTTTACATGGTTTTTCCAATGTTAAATAAACAGTTTGCACATTTTTAAGCTTTTAGTGAGCATTATATAATCTCTGTGAAGGAGTTACTATAGAAACACTAAAGTATTAGAACAAGAGATTCATAAATACCTTTGATATGTCCGGAAAAAAATAAATATTCGAGAATTCTAAAGCACTGCGGTATAACTGTTAATTGTTATTCAGTCCACGAAAAACCTTTGCCACAGGATAATTGGTTCGAATCAGTGTAATTGCAGTGAAATTGTATTGAAATATCTCACTTTGTGGTATGATGCGCACTAAACACCTAAGCATGGTCGTGCCGAATCCGTTCCGTCACAGATGAGGTGGCCGAATTCCAGCACTTCTGTGATTCTCGCCTCTCCCATCGAGAGCAATTGCTGGACTTGGCCGTCCGTAAATCCATGGTTCAGGAGCAATAACATAGCAGGTGATACACTGACTGACTGATGCGTATCATACTGAGCTTGGAGATAAGCTCTCCAAGAGAGAGACTGCATTATGCTTCGAATTTTCACTTCAAATCATCACAAAATGGTGTTAAAAAAAACTTCAGTGGAAGGTGTACAGGTCTGAGACTGACTCGTGAAGACTCCACAGCTGAGAACAGATCAGTCATGCAGCAGGAAGCACAGATTTCTTTTTAGCAGATGATTGCTTCACCGGTTTTAGCATCTTTTGACTGGTACTGTCATTCTGTATTATATCATCTGTGTGTTGTTGTACTGCTGTATCGTAATGTTCATAGCCTCGTGAGGCCAGTTTTATTTCTGTGGCACTTTTAACAAGAAACGCTTTCAGATTAACAGAAATATAGATTTAGATATCGATCCCTAACAAGGAAAATCAAAGTCGGCAAAGTTATGTGTAATCCGAGAGCACTATATTCAGAATCCCAGAAAGTTCAAGTCTCTAATTCCCAGAATTTTTTCCAAGAAGTTATTGATCATTCAGTAGTGTAAAGATCATCAGTGAATACATGCAATAAGCCCATGCAATAGAATAAAAAAAGAATCATGGATCAAAATTCCTGAAAAAACGAAAGAAGCTGATGCTATTTCAAGTTAAATTGTTCCATAGATCCGTAGATTCTGAATGATAAATACAGAGGTGACACTACTGACATGAGGAAAAGAAACCTTGAGATGAGATAAATCCAACATTTTCAGAATGGTCTATTCCGACGATCAATCAAGTACATCAAAGTCATGCCTATCTGGTTGTATCCTTTCAAATTATAGCATAGTAGCAATAGTAGCATTAAAATATTCTAGTAGGAATCCGGTTTATTGTAATATATTGCCTCATGGATTGGTGTCATCTGTTCATTCTGACCATAAGATTTGTATTTGCTTTTCGAACATTCCATTCCACATTCAATCCCCATTTGCTGTTATAGTAACCTCCACATGATACGCTTATTCAGCTTTTCATTGATGTAGATGCCAAGACATCCTATACACCGCATATGACTGGAAAAGTCAGGAGTCCCAATACTTTTGTCTGTACAGTGGTACCCTGACCTACATGTACGAGTTTTCCGAGGTACGAGCGGTCACTCGGTCGATTTTTTTGCTTTGTTACGCGAGCAAAAATTGAGGTACGAGCTCGAGACGCCGCTGCTAGATGGCGAAGCGAAGTCAGGAAGCGAAGACTGTGACGAAAATTAAGATGAGCAAAGAAGAAAAAGTAAAAAATGTAAAGTTTAGGGATACGTAGTGTACAGGAGTGATAGTAAAAAATGAGTTTTCCCTCCACCTCCGCCTATCGCCTCTACAACCCCCAAGACCCCCAACCCCCCCCCCCCCCCCCCCCCCAAGCGTTTTCGTTAGCTCAAGTCGTCTCATCTCCAAGATAAGTACACTGTATAAAACCTTATTATATCTTTACATACTCTTTCTATTATGTTTTATACAAGATTTGTTATTTAGAAATGTATATTCCTAATTTAATAACATGAAACATAAAAACCGGGTGGCATTTTGACGACTGGAACGGATTAATGCCACTGTAAGTATTTTCAATGGGAAAAATTTATTTGATGTGCGAGCAAATTGAGATACGAGCTCGGCCACGGAACGAATTAAACGCAGGTCAAGCTACCACTGTATATTATTATTTTCTGGTATGTTCAAAGGATGTGCAGTATGAGCATATAGTAATCCCTATGAAGAGCATACGAAGGACATTAGGATTACAGACGCATTGCCCAGGTAAGATTATGTACTAAAGCAGAGCTGATACTAATGCTGTTTTTTTTCACCAACCAACCCTAACATTATGGCTACACAAGATCTCTAAGGGTGTGCTGCAGTATCAGGCACTAAGATGTTTTATTAGCAGATCCTTGAAGTCCTGTAAGTTAAGAGATGGGGCTTCCAGAGATCGAAAAAATTTTCCTCCACTGTTACATCTGATCGGTGAAGTCTGTTTGCGGAAATTTGGAAATCCATGCATGAAGATCGACAAGCACAGAAGGTAAGCTAACGAATGCAAAAGCTCTGTAGTGACTGGCCAGACTGTCCTGTGCATCGCTAATGTACCACAGATGTTGTTTTTTTGCGGAGAGTGAAGGTAGTGCAAATTTTACACGACATCTAAATACAAAGAACCCTGTTTCGTTGAACGGAGTGCCATGTATCATCTTTGCCTGCAGAATCCCAAGAGATATATCCATCTTAGGCTATTGATTTAATTTTTTTATTATATCCCACCTGGCAGCTGTAATACGATCTCACTGGATCCATACACAGAAGTAAATTTGTCGAAGCGGTTCACCTTACAGATTATTCAGTAAGTCTTTAAAAAATAGATGCTTTTTAATTCTACCCGAGGCAAAAAAGAAACCTCATTCCACACAGCGTAAGGAAGCCGCCATTTTTCCCGGGCGTGTTATAAATATAATTGGAAGCACTGAATATCTGCTTTCTCAGCACGCCTTCCAAAAAAACGCCATACCAATCATGATAATGATGATTACTTTGCTGTTCAGATGCCGATTCAAACCACCGGCGCGATGTTTCCTGCTATATGATGCGTTTTAATGCAGTCGGAAGACTCTTCAAAAAGCTACAGCTATTTCTTTTGTAGCATTACATTTCTGGATTAGGGTTTACTTAGAGATCTGAAAATGATTCAATCAATATCTTTTCAAGCCATATACAGTGCAGTCGAAAATAAAAGTATTCAGAACCCCTTCACTTTTTATTTATTTTGTTATTTAACTCAAACAATCGTTCAAATTGATTTTTTTCCTTATTAATCTACACTTAGTACCCTGTAATGACAAAGCAAAAACAGTCTATACAAAAAAGTGTACATTTTTAAATAAAAAAATAAAAAACAATATTTGACGTACATAATAATTCAGATTCTTTACTCAGTTATTAGATCAAGTCTTTTTAGGTATGATGCAACAAGCTTTTTTACACTTGGATTGGGGGATTTTCTGCCATTTTTTCAAGGCAAATCCTCTCAAGCTGGGTCAGGTTGAATAAGGGTTGTTTTGGTAGACAGCCACTTTCAGGTCTCTCCAGAGATGTTCAGTAAGGTTCAAGTCAGGGCTCTGGATGGGCCACTCTAGGACATTCACAGTTGTCCAGTTCTCCATGTACTTATCTTCATTCAGTTTTCCATCAATCGTGACCAGTTGCCAAGTCCCTGCTGCAGAAAAACACCTAATAGCATGATGCTGCCACCATCATGCTTCACTTTTGGGTTGGTTTGGGGCAGGTGATGAGTGGTGCCTGGTTTCCTCTAGACATAAGGTTTAGAATAGAAGAGAGACTTATTATTTGTTTGCATTATTAAGTATAAAGATGATTGGAAGGAGTTTCCAGTGTCAGTGCTGTTTTCCACAAGACAATCTTTATGAGAAAGGATTTTGTGAATTCGGTTTCCTGGGAATTTGGTTTTCACCTGCAGCATTTTTCCTACATTTAATATTGTTGCATTACTCAGGAAAACAAAACGCACAACAATCCTTTCTCCTGAGAACTTTCCTGTGGTGGAAAACACCAATGACACTGGAGACTCCAGTATTTTAGTAATCTCTTTACAAAACAACAGCATTGTTTCATCATTTCCAATCATGTTTTTTTTTAGTATCTAGTATTTATAAAAACCTATTCAAGCAACGTGTGAACACGCGATCCTGCTATAATCACATCCTTACATAACTAGCCAGAACAAAATGACCACAATTAGAATATCTTTGGTCTGTTACTCGATCTCAGATGTTTGGTTTTCATTGAGATTATTTTGTACTTTTCCTCTTTATTCAATATTATTGGTACTTGTACCCACTTTCACTCATTATTACATGACACTGCCTAAACAGAACCAATAATAAATACGGACCTGGTTTCTTTAAACAATCCTAAGTGACTTATGACCAGATCTCTATGGTACATTTGATGTTTATTTTTTTTAACCAGCCAGACAGGAACACTTTCATTATTATTTTTTTTCCCCTCACTCCTTCCGTGGCACAGGCATTCAATTATTTCAAAGGCGCAGCAATAACTCCGGGATTGACAGCAATATAAAGAGCGCAACGACCATGCTTAGGCCTATGAAGGGAAGCAGATTACCTTGACATTATTGAAGGCATTACGTAATTGGAGCGAGCACTTAAATATTTGCCCTTTTATTAAGATCTAGTCTATCCTAGGTCCCATTTAATCTCTGCAGAGATGGACTATTGAATATTCTTATTTTCCCTCTCTCTGTCTTTTTTTTAATTTATAAAAATTTTTTAGTGCACTACACACTGTAAAGCATTCCATACTTCTCAATACGACCAAAAAAGAAGAAAGTGACTGCCAAGGGACTGGTAAATCGCTTTAGCCTTCGAAGACCTTTTGCAAAGTCTTAGAGCAAAAGTGCCAATTTATTAGTTTTAAAGAGCATTGAAGGTGAAAGCTATGAGGAGTCTAATAATGATGATAT
>JAAIIK010000078.1:3468738-3481054 GCA_014706435.1 Silurus glanis
AGAGAGAGAGAGAGAGAGAGAGAGAGAGAGAGAGAGAGAGAGAGAGAATCCCCCTGCTGTTGCACTGATGATATGCTCTGATCTCTTGAGCACAGATGACACGGCTCTAATACCTTTTACTTGAAGATAATAATGGCGAGATCACAGCCCGGGTGTGCTGAGATTAAAGCTGACAGTAAGTGTAGGTTCAACCCCCTCTGCGAGCAGCTCCGAGTCGCAGATGCCAAAATGAACGACATAACAGGTCAGAGAGAGCAACAGACGTGAAGCTTGCACTGCTCAGGAAATTTTGCATTGTGTGATTCAGAAAGCTTACATGAAGCTCAGTTCCATGAGGTTCCTTAAAAAATATAGAAACTTGTAATCCTTGGAACATACACAATACAGACAAAGGTTTGTGGACCCCTCACCGTAAGATCCGTATGCTCTTTTTGAACATACCATTCTACATTTAGTCCTCATTTGCTGGTATATTAATCTCCACTCTTCTGGGAAGATGTTCCACTAGATTCTGGAGTGGGCTTGTGGAGATTTGTGCCTATTCAGCCACCTTAGTAAAGTCAGGTACTGATGGAGATGAGGTGAGGACGCCTGGGGTGCAGTCAGTGTTCCAATTGATCTGTTCAATAGCCTTGAGGTCAGAGCTTCATAGCAGACTATTCAAGATCTTTTACTCCAACCTATTTAAAGAATTTCTTCATGGAGCTGACCTTGTTCACAGGGACATTGTCATGCTGGAACAGGATTGGGTCTACAAGTTCAAGGAGAAGGACATTTTGAATGCCATACAGTGTGCCTCAAACTTTGTGCTTTGCCCAGGTGAATATGAAACACTTTCAGACATCCAAACTATGAAAGAACATGTATGGATTTATGTAGTAAACAAAAACATGTTCAAGAATGTTTTTTTTTATATTTTCAATATAGTTTCGCACACTCTTGGCATTCTATCAGTCAGCCTCATGTGGTAGTCACCTGGAATGGTTTTCCAACAATCTTAAGGAGTTCGTAGAAGTGTTGAGTGCTTGTTGGCTGCTTTTCTTTCACTCTTTGGTCCAATTCAACACATTTGCTTGTTGGAAAACAAATCATGCCAAATTAATTACAAACCAGATGGGATAGCATGTCGCTGCAAAATATTGTGGTAGCCATGCTGGTAAACTGTGCCCTCAACTTTGACTGAATCACAAACAGTGTCACCAGCAAAGCTCCCCCACACCATCACACCTCCTGCTCCATGTTTCACAGTGGAAACCACACATTTGGAAACATTGTTTTTTGGTTAAAACCAAAAATCTTTAGACCAAAGGAGAGTTTTTCACTTATCTAATATCCATTCATTGTGTTTCTTGACCAAGCAAGTCTCTCCTGCTTGTTGTTCGTCCAATGGTTTGTTTGCCGCAACCATGAAGCCCTGACTCATGCAGTCTCCTCTAAGCAATGAATGTTGAAATTTGTCTGCCATTTGAGAAGCATTTCTGTAAAGTGTCTGTGGCTTGTAATTCTAATTAATTTAACCTCTTCAGCAGGTGTAGCTCTTGATCTTCCTTTATTGGGGCAGTCCCAATGGGAGCCTGTTTCATCATAGCGTTTGATGGATTTGGCAACTGCACTTGGGGATACATTTAAAGTTCTGGAGATTTTTCAGACTGACTGACCTTCATTTCTTAAAGTTATGATGGACTGTCTTTTCTCTTTTCTTACTGAGTGTTTCTTTTCTTAAAATGGACTTGTACAGTAGTTATAGAAGCACTTATATTGACTCTATTCACTCTTTACTCTAATGGTCTAAATCACATTAAGAAAGCAAAAATGGTCACACATGAACTCTGAAAAAGCACTGTGAATGTAAAAACCTTTCCAGGTGACTACCTTGTGAATGTGATAAGTGAATGCCATGAGTGTGCCAAGCTGCCATTAAGGCTAAATGTAGCTGCTTTGGACAATCTTAAATACAAGACAATTTATTAACATCATTTCATCCGTGTCCTATCATAGTGTGGATGTCTTCAGTGTTAATGTTGAAAATAATAAAATATAGAAAAACCACTGAAGGAGAAGGTGTGTCCAACTTTTGACTGGTACTATATATACATAATATATTATATAATATATATAAACAAATATAATCTATCTATATTAAATCTAACCCTCAGTGTAGGTCCCACTGTGCACTGCATATATAATCATAATCAAATGATCGTTCTACAAGTCATTACACATTATAAGAAATGATCGTTTGCAGACAGATAGTTCGGTGTCGCCTTCGCGAAATCTATTCATAAAAACATGAACTGAGCTTAATGCAGCATCACATTAATCCAATTATAGAGAAATTAGTGTGGAAGTGTGTATTGACTGCTGGCAGAAAAGGTCCAATTCAGCAGTTAATAGTAAAGAAAGAAAAATCAGACTGGTGTTAATACATCTATAGTGCAACATTATACAATATTATTCGTTTTATTCATTTATATATCTTGGAATTCCACCTTGGGAAAATGTGAACAAGACAAAGAATGTTATTTTTGGAGCTAGAAAATTTTAATCACCCAAAAAATGTATCCCAGCGTATTGATCCAATTTGTATCAGCTAACTGAACGCACATTGTGACTGGAGAATAGCCTGCAAAACACCATACTTGTGCCACAAGCCAAATTTTACATCAATATTTTGTCTTTTCAAAATGGAAAAAAAATCACCATATACACAGAGAGACGATCGATAAAATATGATGTAAACAACCTCGTTTTTTTAAGTCGAGGATTGGAAAAAGAAATGGAAACCTGCGTCCGATCAGAGCACGCTTATACGGTATTTTCTGTAAGTAATTTCCGCTCATGCACATCAAGACTTTCGGCACACATCAAAACACCACTGAGTATCTGTGAAGACCTGAGAGGCCCTGACATGGCAGCGATGCCAGGAAGACTAATGCTCCTGTCAGGCGGCTCCCTCGAGTCTTTCCCAGATGAGTCTTAGACATGCCAGTGGGTATGGAAAACTGCAAGCTCTCTAAAGTTCGTCTAAAGAAACACCTGCGAGGAAGATAGTTGTGCCATCCTTTCCTATAGGATGTACTTTGAGTTTGAAATTAGGAAAGTGAAAATCGCTATTTTTGAACGATACTGATGTGTATACACCAATCCAGATGTGCTCATATTTATGAGCCACCATGGCATTCAAGGTTTTCAAAAGACACCTTTGCTGAAAATGCTTTTTTCTTTTTTTCTTTTTTCAGTGCAGCACTCAGATCAGACATAAATAAAATTCCTCCAGCAGAAAAGCCAATTCAGTGGAGGGCAAAGAAGCAGGACAGAACCAGAGCCAGTGGAAAATGAGATGGTGAGACTGTTCCATGGCAGTGTGTTTGCCTTTGTGTACTCCATCGTGCAAAATTTTTCACTGTGGTACCTTTCTTTAGCTGTTCGCCTATAGGTAGAACCTTGTGGCTATTATTGTTACCAGTTTGACAGGAATTGACCAATAGGAAGGCATGAAGCTAACAAAAGAGACGGCGTGTTTAATTTTAAAGCAGAATCCCTTGTGCACTCAATTCTTTCGATCGAGTTCACTAAACGATTTGTTCAGATCCGTTCGATGATTCGCTCAGTGGCGCTTTTACTAAGTTACACCAGTGCAGCCTGAGTTTGGGAGACTCGAGTGAGTAAATTCAATTGCATATGAAGTTTTCAATGCCTCGATAATAAGTAAAAAAAAAAAAAAAAATCAGTCATTTTAACACATTCGGCATTGAGGTTTATGCTGTGAAAGAAAGGATGGAAAACACGGATCCCATGTATATCAGCCAAGCAGACATCGGTGAATCCGCAGATCCGCAGGTTTATTCACCAACCCCGATTGTGATGTTTTATAAATGTACAGACATGGTGTTTAATAACAATTTTTATCTCAAATTACAACAGGAGCGCAAGTATATGTTCCTATAGTTGGAAAATAAAAAAATAAAATCAACAATTAGTCAGCATCAGGTTTATTCTGTAAATGCATCATTAATCATATTCATAAATCAGAATTATACTTTGTGCACCACACTAAAACTTCCCCACAGTGCTACGTTCTCTTCATAGCATAGCTCCTCCCACTTTTCTTTGCTTGTTGGAAAATACTTCAAACTTCAAAAAATACAGATTCACTTGGAAAAGAAACATCACTTGTGTCATCGTTTTGGCTCATTGCTAATCCGCTAGTCTGGGTTGGTTTGTTGTGTCTTTGTTTTCCTCTTCATCTTTATCCTAGCTCCCTTGGCTTGAGAACATGTTGTGTGCACACCTAGGTGTGGGTGTTCCTCGTGTCTTGGCACAATAGGTTAGAATGGTGAGTCCCCTTGTATTTCTTGTTAGCCTTGTTAGCTTCGATGTTGTAGCTGGCTAGACTTTGATTTGATTGATACATCCCAGTGTAGTCCTTTTTGCTATGTTTTTTCCTTTGAGCACTGTCCTTCTCCTATGTAGGCGAGACTAGGTCAGTCTGGTGCTTGTTCTTTCTCTCAACAATGTACGGATTTTAACCAAAGCACATTTATTAAATTCCTTTCATTCTAGCCACATGAATTTCAACAATGCACTGCTGACACATTTTTGGATAATTGGAGGTGTTGCTACTGTATGGAAATGAAGGTATGTGTGAAGTAAATCTGCCAGCCAAAGCATCATTTGGAGATGAGTAGTCTTTCTGGGTAATTATGCTTAATCTGTGTGTGTCTGCCCTTTTTATTGCCATCTTGTAGTCTTGGAGTCTTAATTAATGAATTAATGAATTTAATAAAGGCCACTAGTAATTGAACCAATGCCTCTAGTGCTGATTGAGTTTGCTCGCTGCTAGCTACAAATCTATTGCTCCTTCTCCCTTGCTCTAGATCTATCATCTAACGGTTTGAACAAATAAATGAATAGTTATGAAGTGTTCAACTGGGAGATTTAGGACATGGTGGCCAATGACATAGGTTTTGTATAATCATTACTGAGAGCGTGCACTCTTAGTGCCGGTCCCAAGCCCGGATAAACGGGGAGGGTTGAGTTAGGAAGGGCATCCAGCGTAAAACATGTGCCAAATCAAATATGCGGATCACGAATACGGATGATCCGCTGTGGCGACCCCTAATGGGAGAAGCCGAAAGAAAGAAAAAATTACAGAGGGAGATGGATTGACTACATTTTAGAATAAATATGTGGTAAATTTCACTACCATTTCAAACCAAACATTAAAAGAAATACATACAATTAAAAAGTAAAAAAAAAATTCTATGTTCAAGTTGACAGGAATGTTACAGAAAACCTTCTCCAGTGCAACTTCCATTTATCTCATTCTTACAACTGAGCAGCTATGGGGTTAAAGGCCTTGTTCAGGGACCCAGGAGTGGCACTTTGGTGTGGCTTGACTTTAAACTCACGACATTCAGATCCATAGTCCAATGCCTTAGCCTCTAAACTACCTTTTCCCAATAGAACAATTTTAATGGGTCAATAAATAATAAATAAATAAATACATTTTGAATAAATAAATACGATTAACAGATTAAATAAAGTAATCACCATTCTTTGAAGCCTTGGTGAGCAGAAAAGCAATACTGGAATGTAGGGCATGGCAACCATTTAGTCAGCTACAAAAGCAGAAATCAGCATCAGGTTCACTCATTTCAACCAAGAAGTCTGAGGCTACTATGAGCACAAATTCACTAGAACTGGGCAAAATGGAAAAAGACTGGGCAATTGATTGGCAATTGTTTTTTTTTTTCGAATCCTTAACCATCTAGTTTTACTTGAAAATTCCAAAGTTTCTCACAGGATCATTCCCATCATTGATTCATACAACAGCACACCCCGTAATGTTGTATTTCCTAACTCGGGATAGTCTACATATTATATACTTATCATTACTGGTTTTATTGCCCCATTGAAATTAAATATTCCCTTAATGCATTGTAACTTCATCACAGCTGACACATAATGTTACAATAATTCTCCTTCAGCCACATTATAATGATCACAGCACCATCATGCTTTTTTTTTTTTGTTTTTTTTGTTGTTGATGCAGAACTTATCCGTTTTCATGAATACTAATAACCTGTCTATGTATGTATTGTTATTCTGCTCTAGCAAATGCTGTCACACCTCATGGCTTATATTCTAAACAGATTTTCAATCTCGGCTGAATACATTAAACGCGCAAAACATTTTATATGAGGGTGCACAACGCTCTAAACTGCACGAGAGTGGAAGACATAATTTCATTATGCTTATAATCGGGATAGATAGACAACGATGCGCAGTGTGCACAACCTTCACCTTGAGACACTGTTGATTTGGAGTTATGGACCATCTGGGATACATTTGAATGCACTGTGGCTTAAAGACATATTTAAAAAAAAGCTTAGCAAGAGGATTCGAGTGTGCTGCAGGTCAAATACAGCAGTCCAAATGATGGGCAAGGAAGAAAGGAAGGTAAACAAAGCTGGGTTTATATTAAGAGTAGCTACAGTGGCTTTTCATAAGTTCGCTTTGGACTTTTTTTTGCTTTGCCAAATGAAAAAGTAAAGAGACTTCAATTCTCATTAGATACAAACTATTCATGACTGTGTCTATATCTGCAAAATGCTATTTTGATATTACAAATTTGATTTCATACATGAACTGCAATATATCTTTCAAGTAGCATTTAACAAACTTAGTACTTTTTACTCTAAGCTCTTGTCTGAGCGTTACTCACTTGAAAAAACAAAACAAATCTGTTACATTTTTCTTCACCATTTTCTTTCAAATAGCATGCCCATTCACTATGCCAATTGACCCCTTGATATGAATGCCTTGGTGTCAATGTGTGTATGCATGATACCCTTTGATGGAGTGGCATCCCATTCAATGTTCTGCTCCAGATTCACGATGATCCTGACCAGTAAAAAAGCTTCGATGTCAGCTAGATAATAGAATGGTTTGAAGTTGAATGACATTGAGTGGAATGGGATGGGATTGAATGGGATGGAATGAAAATAAGTGGAGGGTAAGGGATGGAAATGGATTTGAAGTGGAGTGGAGTGGAGTGGAGTAGAGTGGAGTGGAGTGGAGTAAAATGAAATGAAATGGCATGGAATAGAAAGGATTTTTTTTTTTTATATGTAACAAAGTGCTAAGTTAAGTACATAGTAAGGATGTACCATGTTTAACTATGTAAGTGCTAAGATAGATAAGAACCTTGATGAATGGAGGGTGTAGTTGATCCATTTTTTGGGGACAAGAGAAATCAAGGTGCAAAGCATGCAAAGATTGATGTGTATTAAGGCAGGTGGGTAAGCAAAATTCTGCATTTTAAATCGTATAAACAAAGCTACAAGAATTTAATGGAGGGAATCTTGGAATAGAGTACTTTTGAGAGAACTTGAACAAGATGGATGGGTAAAAAATGGGCAGAATCTCCTGCAGAGAAGAAACAAGCATGATTGAGTCAGCAATGCAAGGCAAAAAGGACAGTTGGTTCTCCATGGTAGCCCCAAGTGTAAGGCTAAAGGTGAGATCTCAGTGTCCTTAGAGATCAAACATTTTGACATGGAGATGGATGTCCAGTGATAAAGTTTCATTTAATGAGCTGCCATCCAAGATGGCTATATCTGTCTGCTAGATATACAAAGAACTGCTTGATATACTGCAAAACAAGGACGTAAAGGAAAGCATTGAATGGCTGGAAATTCCAGGCACATCTTTATTGAGGGAGAAGTGAATCACTGAGTCTTGAGGGACACCAGTGGAGGATCATGTCACATGATATGACCATCTTTCCAGGTAAGTCACGACTCAAGAGGTTGGACAAGTGTTTCATACAGTAAGTGTCTATGTCAAAAGTATTGTTCTGACGAGCTGTTAGCTGTAGTAGTGATGTTAGGGTTCTCCTAATATGCAACTGGGAATCATCATATTCTCATTTCACCTAGAAGATTTCATGTAGCACTTGTCACAGAACCATTAAATCTTCAACAGATCCTTGAAACTATTTCCTCCTTTAGTTTAGAGGCCATTAGCTAAGAAAAAGCCAATTGTGTAAACTACTGGTGAAAAGAATAACACTGAATTTTTATTCACTTCTAAGTTTAATAGAGAAAAATATAGAAAAATATAATATATATTAAATAGTATAGTATATATAATATATACACTGTGTGCCTTTTTCTCATTATAAATCAGGGTCCGAAAGTCTGAATTCACTATAAAGAACAGTTTTTTATTACCCCCTATGAAAGATGAACCCACGGTTTCCCTCGATTTTATATTGTTCAATAATACACGGTTTAAAACTGAGAGAAAATCCATTTGTAGCTGTTGGTGGGATACTTGTGTTGAAGAGTGAAATGTATCTGAATATATCCTTTTTTTCTCCTTCCCATTATTGCTTCAGAGAATTCTTGCAACACTATACACCATAACAGTCTATTCAAGGATTGGATATTGCTTCACTTGCTTTACTTTATCGTCACATAGAAGAATATTAATGTGATGAACACCATGGAAGGTTCTTGTAACAGAGAAGGGCAAAACAATTTGCAGTAATGTTCCAAAGAACAAAAAATTGCAACATCATAAGCAGACTTCCCAATCATGGCTTTTTAGTACATCAAGGCTTTTTCAGAGGGGATGCTTAAGGAAAAATAAAAGCAGCAATCAAGTCATTCGAGGGGTAAAAAAAAAAAAAAGAAAGAAAATACATAAAAACAATTCATTTTACTGGGAGAGGAGATACAGTGAGATCTAGTGGTGGTTGATTTCTCTTTTTTAACCCACAAACTTCAATACATGGCATTACACTTTTTTTTAAAATTCTAAATAATGTTGCTAGCTTATTGAGCAAAACGATCTAGCTAGTTTTCAATAATAAAAAAATACTATCCAGAGCCAAGAATAACATCCAGGTCGTGAATGTTAGGCAAATGAAAACGAAGATAAAGATCACATGCTCTAAACAAGCACCTTCAATAAACACCTCACTATTTGGACATTTGATTAAAAACTCTAGCCAATAACAACTTTCTGATTATATCCAGTATTCCTTATTTATTGACCGCTGACTTACAAGATGTCCTTTTTGAACATCCCATTCCACATTTAGTCCCCATTTGCTGTTATAATAACCTCCACTCTTCTAAGAAGACGATCCATTAGATTTTGGAGTGTTTTTGTGCAGATTTGTGATCATTCAGCCACAAGGGTGTTAGTAAAGCAAATAATGATTCATTCCAAAGGTCTTCAAAAGGGGAAGAGGTCAGAGCTCTATAGCAGGTCACTCAAGATCTTTGGAGCTGGCATTGCCATGCTGGAACAGGTTTTGGATTTCCTAGTCCAAGTGTAGGAAAAGTGTAATTTAAAGACACTGTATACAATTGTGTGCGTACAAAAAGTTGTGGTACCAGATTGATGCAGAACCACATATGGCTGGAAAAGTCGGGTGTCTTAATTCTTTTGTCGGTATAGTGTATTATGTTCTGAATCCAGTGTAATATGTCTATTATGCTATGTCTAATAATAACTAGTTTTTCCATCTGTATGACGGCTTTGATGAATCGCTGGTAGAAAGAGTACAATTCTTGGCAGGAAAGCAAAACAAGGTTCTTTATTCGGATTGTTAAAGTTTGATCAGTGTCATTGTTATGGTAATGGAAATTAGAATATTATGTTGTCATATACTGCTATGAGACAATGCACTGTACATACAGGGAGTAATAGAGGGCACGTTTGATTGAAAAGGTGTTATACCACAGCGCTGACATCAGCAAAAATTAAATGACCTCCAAAAGTAGCCTGCTGACGTTTGCTGGATAAAAAAAAAAATAATCGACTTGTTCACGTAGGGTTCCATTTTCTTATCCTAATCCACCATAGACAATTTAAAGATCCTAAAGACTGCGTAAAAGTGCTGAAATCCTCATATTTCTGTCAAACTCAGAGCTTCTGACAGCTTTTCTGTGCCTCGGCTTAAGCCATTAATCCCGTAATAATTCTTTTAGTGTTAATAGTATATAATGCTCTTATGTCAAAATCTGTTACATAGCCACTTTATTTGCCATCACAATGTAATGAAACACATTTGTAATGTGTAATTTGGATTTATCTTCTAGGTTGTTTTATCCTTTAGGATAATTACTCAGCACTGTGTACTTTTTAACCTGGTTACAAAGTTATTATCTAGAACATCAGCATTCAACGTGAGCGAACAAAATACAAAAAAAAAAAAAAGCACATTTCAGGGTTTGAAATCAATTCCATAATAAAGAAGCAATCGAGCTGTTTGGAATCGTGCACGGTAAATCATCCGACTTGATTTAAAGTGCAACTTTTTTTTTTTTTTTTTTTTTTTTAAGAAAATAAGCCAAAAAGAGAAGAGATTGAAGCCAATTATACAGTTTACTCACACTGATGGACTGGACCAGGATTTTTGCACCTTCCCGGGCTGTCACAGCGATCCAAGGGAACGTATGGGAACCATGGAAACTGAAGCTCTTTGGTTTGAGCCATGCACAAGAACACACAACACACATACACATATACACACTCAAGCACAGCACAAACAAACACTTCATTTAAAAAAAAATCCATATTAGACACTTCGTAAAGCATCTACAGCCTGTCATGAAGCTGTAAATAGTTTTACATACAGAAAAATAAATAATAATAATAATAAATATATATATATATATATATATAAATATATATATATATATATATATATATATATATATATATATATATATACAGTACATATATATACTGTATGTATAATTATACTGCATACTTTGCCCAGCTTCACACTTTAAAAGTAGGTCACAATGGGCATGTCTGTTTTATGAGCTTCATATTATGCTTCATTAGTGTTCGCTTATCCAATTACGTCAGATTGCAACATCATCCATTGTGGAGCACCGGAGCCAGAGCGACGACTGCAATAGTGATTACCGCTGATTAATGCGTCTAATTAGAAAGGGTGGAAGTTTCTATCCACAGCTCTACTGTGTGGTTGTTTTTTTTTTTTTTATCCCCTTGCTACCTGTGTAGCAACATCCGGTGATGCTGTTATAAATCTGATCCGTAATTGGCTGCTATGGATCCTGAGTGTCAATTCATTAATGCCTTTTAAAGTTAAAGTAATATTGCTAAATACTTAAACAAAGATCTACAAAGTAACTAAAGTAGGAAGCACTTACAGCTAACATGGCTGTATATTATATAGTAGTTTGGTAACATTATATTATCTGGATCTTTCGACAGACTCTTATTATATAGCTGTATTCTGCTATTATAGACTCCTCAGGGGAGTCTTCCTGAAGGGCTGGTTAATGGTTTTCTAAAGACGATCTAATTGGAATGTTTTGCAATGAGGAAACCAACTGGGTTCAACACTTTTAAACGTTGTACTCCTGAGTGAGTCCTATACACTAGGTACATGCCCAAACACTAAAAAAATATATAGCACCAGACAGGTAAACCTTTTAAAAAAGCAAATATAATACTTCCTTGTTCATTGTAAATTGTTTAACCCCGAGACAATACTTTAATGCTCCCCTATGTCCAAGCTAAGCTATTCCAATGACAATGGCAAAGCTGCTGGAAGTTTGGTCAAGCCAGTTGTTACTATTTGCCAGATATATGTGATGTTTCTTTGATTTGGTAGATGTTGCATAATTCTGCATAGTGAACTCACTGCTCCATTTAGCTCCAATTCAAAATGGCTGAAAGCTAAAAGAGTGCACAGGACTTCCTCTAGTAAAAAGAAGGCGAGAGAGTTCATTAAAGGATTTTAAATTTGGCAAGATCTTGTTCTCTTTAATCAAATTTAGCTTGAGGCTATGCTGTTATTAATGTCATGTAGCCCCACTAAATCCTGTGGGCATTTGCTGCTCCTGTTAATGACATAAATGCAGCAGAAGACATGTTTAACAAGAATAAGTACCTACAAAAAAAGTCACCTGGCTAATACAGTATTTGACTTTGGTGGTGTATATGGGAAGTGATAGTGTAGTGGATAAGATGTTGGATTTCTGATCATAAGTTTGGAAATTCGGAAAATTCCAATACTGCCAAAACGTCACTGTTGGGCTCTTCAGCAAGGCCCTTAACCCTCAACTGCTCAGCTTTATAAATTAGATGATTTTACGAGTAAGTCACTTTGGATAGGACACGAGTTGTGACAGTTTTAGTGGGTAATACCGAATTTGCTTCATTTCATATGTCCTGAGATTTGCCCCCCCCCCCCCCCCCCCCCCCCCACAAACACCAAACCCCCACCAACACACTCACCCTTCTCCCCCTCGCCTCCTTC
>JAAIIK010000078.1:3487608-3514863 GCA_014706435.1 Silurus glanis
ACACACACACACACACACACACACACACACACACACACACACACACACACACACACACACTCAATGAACGCTCTTTTTAAAACCCTGCTGCGGAAGTCACTAAGATGTTTCTATTTCTGGTATTTATTATTATATAGACAATACCTTTGCATCTTATTTCACAGCTCGATCACTGTGCTATTGTTCTTATTCTATACCCTTATCCTTCAGGGATTTGAACTCATAGGCTTTTATGAATCAGAAGCAACTGGAATGCTGACTGGACCCCATGTCTTTTCATCTCACCTACATCAGTATCCGAGTTTACTAACGCCTTCAAGGCTGAAAGAATATCCTCAAATCTCCACGAACACACTCCAAAGTCTTGTGGAACAGCTTCTCGGAAAAGTGGAGGTTATTATAACAGTAAAATAAGACTAAATGTGGAATGGGATGTTCAGAAAGCAAATATGATACAAATGTATATGCAAGCCATGAAATGAATCGATGGATTAGTCAGAACGAAAAAAAAATATGTTATTCATCACCATGTAACTCAATTTATATTTAAAGTTCATTGTTTTGTGTATAAGCTCAATAGAATAAGAAAGAAAAAAAAATACAATTGTATGTGTTGCTAGAAATCCGTTGCATAACATAAATTAGGACTGGGTATGCTGTTAAAGGAAAACAGTGTTAAATACATTCAAGTTGATTCTTTTCTAATAACAATACATGCACAAACACAAAGCTCTCATCCTTAGCAATCAACAAAACCCTTCGTAGTGGTTCTATGCGTATTCATAGTGAAGATTTCTGTCTTTTACTATAAGCAGGGTTTCCAGTGTTGGAATTCTGACAAGCTAAAAATAAGCATTTCATAAATTATATCTTCATTTAATGCATGGTTATTTTTTTTATATGTATATTCACATATGCAGTGTAAACTGTATATACCCCTGTGTAAGACATCTATAGAAACAAGAATATCTGACTAAGATCTGAGTGCTGCCTAAAAGTCTTTTTTTCAACCTAAACATTCCTCCCCAATACACACACAGTGATTATTGTGATTACTGTGCAGTTATGAATATAATATTTAGTGTTTGTAGTTCTTCTTCAGACAAGCACTTATTCCAAGTATTTTTTGCCATCCATTTTTCTGTCCTTAATTTGGTCGCCTGCCAATTCCTACCAGCTGGAGAGGTCGAAGACATGCTTCCTCTGAGACATATAAAGCCTTTTCTTTTCATACTACTACTTATGCGGCATCAAAGGAGCAAAGCATAACACACAGTGGAAAGCGTGTACGTACACTCCTCCTGATAAGACTCGCTAGTGTCGTAGTGATTAACTAGGGAGAGGAAGTTAAGAGCACAGCCTATTATATCACCCCCTTGGGCTTTTCCTGAACCAGCACGATGTTTAGATTGTACAGTGCATCGCTGTGTCACTTCAGATGTAAACGCAATGACGACTTGCACTTTAATAAAGACTCCCCAGGAAAGAATCCTTTTTTTTTTTCCCCCTATAATTTGTATTCAATTCTTATAATGTTCTATTCAAATGTTCATAGCATACAATACTGGCATTATGCATCGCTTCTCTCTCTAGGCCACCTGCATGCTACTTCATTGCACCGTATTAGCATACATATTATTCGACATATAAACGGATATATACTGGCGTCCCAGGAAGACGTACATCATCAAACTTATTGTGCGCAATGTGTTGCTCTGAGCAATATATCGCACACTGAACTATTGAACTCCAGCGAAGATCTATGTCGAGAGATATAAGCAGATTGAGACCGTCCTTGATCCAAAGTGCAGCTCGGATAATGCAGTTTTGTACTAACAGACAGCTTTTTTTTTTTTTTTTTTATGTTCATAGGAGAAGACGCTCTTGTGTTCTATTGAATAAAAGCACTAAATATAGCTTTCGCATTCACCGAGTCAAACTCAAGATGGTCTCGTGTTCGCTTCCACAACACGTCTAGCAGTTTCTTTAAAAAACTATTTAATTGCAAGAAACGAGTCAAACATGGCATCCATTTTAAATTGTCATTTTTATTTTAAATTTACCTCAACGTGGCATCGGGTTTCAAGCAATTGTGGTGAGAAAAGGAATGCAGTGAATTAAATATGGTGTATAATTGGAATTGTAACTGCAAAAAAAAAAAATTATACAAATTTTGGGATTTTTAACCTTGAGTTGGGACAGGGGTCCTGCAAAAACAATAAAATCGAGAAAAGAAACAGTGCTTGAACAAAATAATATTAAACAATCATGTCTTGTTTTTTTGTTATATGAATATTATTAATTGTAGTTGTAGTAGTAATAATAGTAGTATTAGCAGTATTATTTATTTCTTTATTTATTCATTATTGTTCAAAACAAATCAACCTCATTATAAAATTTAGTCCGGATTGAATCACAAACGCTATCAAAACATAAAAATAGGTTTACCTGGTGTATTCAATCACAAAAAAAATTGAAAATAAAACTCTTCCAACAGCTTTAATCTCTCTTTTGCGAGGATCAATAGCGAACCAAGGGCACGTTGTCTCTAGACGTTGCATGTGACCTTTATCGATGATTAAACTCTAAAAGTTTGGACAATCTTCTTCGTTTATTAATCTCGGAAATTCTTTAGCGGACGCCGTGAATCATTTTCGCGACCGCATTGAGACCAACAGCGGAATGTGCAGTATCTAGCAAGAGCGAGAGTTAAATATATATTAATTGCAATTTTTTTGTTGATCCTGGTTTGAGATAGAGTATTGCAAAGATGCAAATGCAAAAAAAAATGAGGAAAGTATGAAGCGGAGGCTAAAATGTGTCCGATTATCTTCCTGCAACACAAGAGTCTAGTTCTCTGAAAGCACGTAGATGTGCCTAATCCGTTGCCAGCGATCGTTAGAGGAGGAAAGGAAGCCAAATAATATTATGCAAATGATGCGAAAATATCATCATAAGATTCACTGTTGTGCAATTTTTACTTTAGGCACAAAAAAAAAACAGCCAAGAAGGGCCTCCAAACACCAAACACCATGTCAGATAAACACTAAGCAGCAGGTTGCTAATTTTCCCCCAGACAACAAGTCAGGGAATAGCGACTAGCATGTGGGGTTCTGGCACACGGTGATATTTTCAGCTTGCAAAATCCATAAAGTTCATTCAAAAGTGTTCATTTGTCTCTATTTAGATTTACATGTAGGATTAAATATTTTGAACTGGATATTGTACCATGCAGGAACCAAGTAAAAAAAATCCATATTTTTCTCACAAATGTGACTTTTTGTTCTTGCATATAACAAGCGAAATAGAAGCAATGCAAACAAAAACTGATTATTGATTGTTACGAATGACGTTTGGACATGCTCGTTTTATTCCTTCACAGAGGTTTTTTTTTTACTTTTTACAGTCTGTACTATGGCAAGTATTGTCTGTATTCTCTTTTTCAGAAAAGTGTCAACCAACACAGCTTTCATGTTGTTTTGCACTTGCTTCACGTCATGCGCTTTTGTTTACTTTCCATCTGCTCTTGTTTCTGTTCCAGTCTTTTCTCCACCCCCCCATCCCATCAATGATGTGTTACCTGACTGTGTTCGCCTGTACCTTGTCGGTTTATGGACTAGTTTGTCTATATATAGACAAAGGTTCATTCATTCAAGTCAAGTCATGTCAAGTCATGTCACGTTTATTTCTATAGCGCTTTTCACAACAGACATTGTCTCAAAGCAGTTTTACAGAATTTAAGAGTTAAGGTGAACGATGTGTATTTATCAAGTCTGGTCAAGCATTTGTATTGTCATGTATTTAGTTTTGGCAAATAATGCCCTTGCATTCCACCACACACACATTTCTTTTTTTGTAGGAGTAGAAAAATCTTTCTTCAAATCAAATCAAATGTCTTGACCTACGAGTGCATTAATGTATGAGTTTTTCGAGGTACGAGCGGTCACTCGGTCGATTTTTTGCTTTGTTACGCGAGTTAAAAATTGAGGTACGAGCTCGAAACGCCGCTCCTAGATGGCGAAGCGAAGCCAGAAAGCGAAGATTGTGACGAAAATTAAGATAAGCAAAGAAGAAAAAGTAAAAAAATGTATGTTTAGGGATACGTAGTGTACAGGAGTGATAGTCAAAAACGAGTTTTCCCTCCGCCTCCGCTTATCGCCTATATATATATATATATAAATATGAGGAATTAGATAATCTTTTGCTTTTAAATTCTCTTTATGAACAAAATGTCCTTGACTTGACCTGCCAAAGTCTTCATCAACATCTAAGAAACGATCCAGAAAGGCCCGTGCACTCACGTCTTTGATATCGGGACCTTGACGTGTTCCCAAACGATGGGCTCATCAACACTGGGGAGCGTAGCATGACGTGAAATCTGCGATGAAAGCCTGCAATTCACATCACGCAAACTCTGCTTTGTTCGCCGCAACTAATTGATCCCTCCGCGCATCTTTCACATGACGGCGGGAAGGAAATGAATTCGAAAGAAAACGTTTTTGCAGGAAACATGCTTCCAAATGGAACAGTATTTCCTATTCTCCTGATCTTTAGAGATTACTCGAAACCAAATGGTGCCAAAGGTATCATAGAGTGACAATGAACAAGAGGAATACTTTGCCAGCAATCCAGGAGAACTAATTACCATTGCAACATTCAGCTGAATATGGTGTGCTGGAGAACAGAACCGGCATCTGAGACATTAGCAAACTGGTTCGGAGAGTTTGAAACCCTATATATAATGTACAAGGTTTTGACAAAGGAGCCCTGGAAAATACTGTTCCTCATATGAAATGACCTCCAAGGTCAAGAAAGTGTTGCTTCATCATTATACACTGTCCAGTTTATCTTCATGACTTAAAATATACCATACAAGACCATACAAGGTTTCTCAGGTGTCATGTGGTAGCAGCCAATTAGCAACTTTTTAGTTGACAAAAGCAAAGAAATATAAATAAAAGGTGAATAAAAAGTCTTTTTTTTCTTACTGGTAATTGCCTAAATAAAGTTCGAACATGACTTATGCCTTGAAAATCATCATACCTTCTCAATAAAAGCCATGCATGTTCGGTGTTGGTAATTGGTTATGACTATAACCTTTCAGGCTTGAGATGCAACACGAGGGTCTTGCTCGCTCTAGAAAGGCTAGTGACATTTTTTTCATACTTACAGTGTCCACGCCTCCGCAAGAACAACACCGTCCGGCCTTCATGTTTTATTTAAGGTTTTTCCTACTCGTTAGAGATTCAGGAATCCAACAAGAGGCTTCGTTCCATTAAGACGTATCATGTTGCAGGCTTGTCAGAGTGTCTAAAATATGTCGTGAATGCACAGGTACTTTGTGTAACGACGGTTCTCGCTCAGAAGCCACCTGTTTGAAACGGGGACCTGATGTTCTTTTCGTACTTGCTGCTGATTTACAGTCACCTCATTTTTAAGTATATAATCCATGGAAGTAATTATGGCTTTGTCCCAAATGCTAGAATTCGTGTATGTCTGGTGTTTTTGCAAGAATGTCTGTAAATAAGTGCAATAAAAATTCTTTTTGAAATACAAAACAATGTAACGCAATACATTTGTTTGTTTTTATTTTCTAAAAATGGCTGATGATGGGGGATTTTTGTACACGTTTCAACACATAAGACGTTTTCTGTTGGCATGTTTGGAAGGAGTCATTGGTCTCAGCGCTTCAGTGACACAGTGGGTAGGTTTTCCTCCACAGGTAAGTCTTCATGAACATGTCCAAGTTGTTTGTTGCAGGTTCTTAGCAAATATTAGACACTGCATTACTATATAAGCTGTACTTATACGTCAGGCCTAAGAAATAAATATAGAAATAAACCGTTTTTGTTAATACGTGTATATTTTGGGCCCCCTGGTGGTCTAGTGGTTAGGATGTGGCGCTCTCAACGCTGCGGCCCGGGTTCGATCCCCGGTCAGGGAACCGACCCCAGCCATTAGGGTTGAACAAGCCTTAGTTCCTTAGCTGGAATACTTTGCCATGCCTTTTGTAAAACTTGCCCAAGGTGTTTCTTGAACATTTCTTTCTGAGCTTGCGATCCAGTTCATCCCAGAGCAGTTCAATAGGATTCAGGTGCAGTGCACATGGAATTGTATGGTATTAAAGTATGTACAATTATAGTAGTCATGTTGGTTTAGTTTTCCTTTCACCTGAACTTCTCCAACTTTCCCTGCTTCAAAACAACCCCAAACCATTAAGCGTCCACCTCCATGTTTGACTGTGGGGTTGAGGCAGTCTGCTAACATGCTGACGAGCTATTTTATGAGTTGCTTAGTAGCTCCTGGTTCCATGATCTCAAATGACTGTATAAGACTGTAGAAAGAACATTACTCATAATCGTACATCCCAGTACTCATGTTAGTTCTCTCTCCAGTGTTCTGTTTTGTATAAATTCTATAATCACACTCTTGATATCACCCAAATGAGGATGGGTTCCCCTTTTGAGTCTGGTTCCTCTCGAAGTTTCTTCCTCATAACATCTAAGGTAGTTTTTCCTTGCCACAGTCGCTGTGGCTGCTCATCAAGGATAAATACACACCGTTCACCTGAACTGTTAAATTCTGTAAAGCTGCTTTGAGACAATGTCTGTTGTGAAAAGCGCTATAGAAATAAACTTGACATGTGTCTCAAAAACCATAGAAGACTAGGGGATTCCATAGGTTCGACAGGCATAGAAATGGTCGCATTCATGTAAACCAGTAATCATTAAATAGCATTTGGAACTGGCAGTTCGTGAAATAAAGCATTACTATTATAGTAAAGCAAACAAATGCTTCCAAGATGTACATTTCTGTCTTAAAGTGTTATTGGAACAGACTTGGCCTCATGCACAGCTGGTTATCTAAATGTAATAAAAAAATTCATCTCATATTAATATATCACCCCGATAGTAATACATTCCCTTGTATATATTCACACACACACACACACACATATATATATATATATATATATATATATATATATATACACAGTATATGACTAAAGGGTAGATAGAAATCTTTTATTCTATATGCCGCAATATTACAGAGCCACTGATTTAATAAACCTTCTGGGGTTATTTTGTCTTAAAAAAAGAAAACTTTACCTATCAGCACTAACATCTGGAGACACGGCGAATGCCAGCATGGGGTTCATTAGATTAAGACAGATAACAACAAGACACATGAGCTCAGGAGTAATAATGGATACAGATGCCGTCCATGCTGTGCTTTATCAAACGTGGAGGCCAAAGGTCGATACCGAGTGGACAAAACTGAAATGAATTCACCTTGGTACGGTCCGGTCAGTTAAATGACGAGCAAGAAGAAATGCAAAAAAGGACGCAAGGTACAATGTTGAGGGTGATGTTCAACCGCTCGTCATTGCTTACTTCAGTATCTCCATGAGCCTATGACTCTCTGGCTTTAATGAATTAACGGCTGCAAAGGAAAATGGATTTGATTTGTGAATACAGGGACAGAAAAAAAAAAACAAATAGAACAGAATAGAAATCACGGTGATTACATAATCCACTCCATTTAGCTTTGTCACCTCAGGAAGTGAACACGCCACATTAGTTTTTACAAGACCTCGATGGAGGATGGAGAAAAAAATGGGCATGTTTTCGTTTGAATTATTCAATAAGTGCACAGATCGTTAAATAGAACGAAATCTCAAGAGAATTTACAGTTGCAAGACGATGCAAAAGTTCGACTCAGATGATTCGACAAAATTCTTCTTACAATGTCCTACAGAAAATGTTTCCATAAATCACAACGCGGGTTTCTATTTTACTCGTGTAATGTGTCTGTGCACGTTTGCTCGCTCGGGCTTTATGGGAGCTCTCGTAAAGTATATTTCACACACACACACATTGTTAATCCGTGTTAATTCTACTACGAGTTGCTTTGAACATTTACAATCAAAATTTTTTGGACCAATCAGAAGCGTTTTAAAAATGCAGCCATTTCCACCAAATCAATAATAATTAATAAAGTAAGTGTGTGTGCAAAGCCTCAGGCAAAAATACAATTAGGGCGAAAAATGACCGAAGTAAATATTCATTAGTGTTTCATTCAATATTCTGGATCTGTCCGTATCCTGGAGCACCCTGGAGGTGCAACATTTAGTTATACAGCGTTTGGGCTGAACATTCATGTCAAAAAGGCTATTTCTGTATAGAAATATGCATGTCATGACAAGAATGATTTTCATTTCCTTTTATATGAATAAAGCTGTTTTGTGTCTGGGATGGTGGTGAAAAAATTATTGACATAATGAAACAAAAGGAAGGAATATACTGCTGTATATATATATATATATATATATATATATATATATATATATATAAAAAAACACTCTATATAGACAAAAGTATTGGAACACATGATTTTCCAGTCATACAGTATGTGGTTTTTCCCACAAAGCTATAGGCACACAATATTATAAGATGCCATAGAACAGTGGTCACCAACCTTTTTTGCACCACGGACCAGATTTATGTCACACAATATTTTCACGGACCGGCCTTTAAAGTGTGGCGGATAAATACAACAAAATTAAACGATACGACCGGCATATACCGTATTTTCCGGACTATAAGCCGCTACTTTTTTCCCACGCTTTGAACCCCGCGGCTTAAACAATGAAGCGGCTAATTTATGGATTTTTCCTGGGTTTTTCCCGGTTTCACAAGCTTCATGCCAAAACACTGAGCCCCATAACATTAGTCCAATGAAATTGCCGAACGGGTTCAGGTGAACCAATGAAACTCTTTATATTAAATCAGATGCACTCCCACTGAATCGTCCCGCAACACATCATAAATATGGACGATGTTCCTCTGACGTTTGACCTGCCGCTCACTCGGACTGTCTACAGATAATGCGAATCATTCGTCACGCTGAAAACAAGCGGGCATGAAAAAACGCACTTCACCTGTGTTCTGAGCTGCACGGCATCGGGAGAAAAGCTTCACCGATGGTGATTTTTAAACGCACGACGATGCCAAAAGAAAAACTCTCGAGAGAAATAGTTGTGAAAGGAAGGAGGAAGACAGCGAACAATGACTTTCTTGGTAGGCTACTATCTAAACAGTAGCCTACCAAAAAAGTCATTGTTCGCTGTCTTCCAAGCCGTGTAACAGTCACTGTCTTTCGTTAAAGCCTGTGTAAAGTTCATTAGTTTCAGTGTAGACACATTCGGCTTATAGACAGGCGCGGGGTATTTATGTTCAAAATAAAAATCTTTGTCAAATTCAGTGGGTGCGGCTTATATTTGGGTGCGCTTAATAGTCCGGAAATTATGGTAATAATAAACGTGAATCCACTGTGTTGTAACTTGTTCATTTTGCTAGCTTGTGGGTTTCAATTTAGCGGTAATGTATTATGTGTTAGAGGCCGGAGCAGCCCCTTTAAGAAGGTAGCGGATGGAGGTAAGACATGTGACCGAGGCATCGTGACATGCATCAAGTGTGAGTCATAGACAGATGTGGCGGAGAAAATCCGGTAATTTTCCAAAATTAAACATCGTTCGGAATCAGATAATAAATAAAACGGAAATAATGTAAGTTATGTATTCTTTCTGTGCGGCCCGGGACCAATTGACCCACGGACCGGTGCCGGTCCGCAGCTCGGAGCTTGGGGACCACTGCCGGAGAATACAATTTTCCCTTCGCTTGAACCAGGAGACCCAAACCTGTTCCAGCATGACAATATCCCACTGCACAAAGCCAGTGGAAGATCTTGAGTGGCCTGCTATAGAGCTCTGACCTCAACCCTATTGAACACCTTTAGGATGAAATGCAATGCTGACTGCACCTCAGGCCTCCTCACCTCACCTACATCTACCCTTGAATGTAAATGTGCACAAATTCTCACAAGCACACTCCGAAATCTAGTAGAACATCTTCCTAGGGAAGTGAAGGTTATTGTAACAGAAAATGTGGACTGAATATGGAATGGGATGTTATTGGGTCAGGTGTCTACAAACTTAAATATAAGTGTAAAAATATCGTGTATGTTAAAATCATTTATTCTAGCATGCTATTATGTTGTTATAACGCAAGTGCAAGGGTCATGTTCATTATTTTTATGTACGTCAAAGCAATATTTGCAATAATTTCCATTTCTGGTTTCACCAACATTGCCATGGTAACACTGATAAAGGGAATAAAGGGCTTTTTAACATCTATATTGTAGAATCCAGAACTTTACAAATACATCGTTCAGGAACTTTTTTTTTCTTGTAGTTTTTGTTGTTGTTGTTGTTGTCATGAAGTCGTTATGAAATATCACGAGTTTCATCCTAAAATAATTGCATTGCTATTCCAGTTTACTAATCCCTCAGTGAGATTACAGAATCGACGCATGTTTGGGAGCAACTCGTAGAAGTGTGGCAGATTCACTGCTTTGAATCATTTTTGTTTTATTTATTTTATTTATTTCTCGCCGTGTAAATCAGGGAAGTTACTAGAAAGTAGGTCACGATAGGTTTTTTTTTCTTGCTTTGTTCCAAAACAGTATACAAGCTGTTACAAGTTGGCGGTTTTTTGGTAAAAAAATAAATAAATCTAATGCTAATTATGATAAGTAACTCAGCTCTCCTTTTAAAGTAAGAGTGTTTCTCAGAAATAAAAAGATTCCACATTCACACAAAAACGCTCTTACTGAAAGCCGAGAATGCAGCAGCATTCATGAATTTTGTATATATTCTGTATATAAAGGCAACGTTGGAGGCACACATCTGTAAAGGATGGTATAGACTTGGGATTTTAGATTTTGGAGTGTGCTTGTGGACATTTGTGCTCATCCAGACACAAGGGTGTTAGTAAAATCAGCTACTGATGTAGGCGAGGTGAAGAAGCCTGAGGTGCAGTCAGCATTCCAATTCATCCCAAAGGTGTTCAGTAGGTTTGAGGTCAGATCTCTATAGCAGACTACTCAAGAACTTCCACTCCAACCCATGGAAAGCATACTGTATATTCATGGAGCTGGCTTTGTGTAGAGGGACACTGCCATGCTGGAACAGGTCTGGGTCTCTTAGTTCAAATGGAGGGAAAATTTCATGCCGCCACATCCAGAGACATCTATACACACCCAATGAAATAGCTGAATAATACTAATATTTCACTGCAAACTGAGATTTACATGTTGGTCCCCGGGGGAAATCCAATCCTGCAATGGAATACAAGGTCCAAGTGTTTTAAGTGTATATGTATAGGTACAGGATTGACTCAGTCTTGCACATGTTCTCCATCATGTCCAGGCACACACCAGACTCCAGAAACCACGCCGAATCACACATAATCATGTAGTGGAGCTGGCACAACAACAGGACTCACCCGGGAGTTGTGTAAGCAAGAAGATTCGTCTTACAACCTGGCAAGATTATTATGCCTTCCTGCACCTCTTCCTTTTTCACATTTAAGCCTTATTGTGCAATGTGTTCTTCCTTGCTTGTAGGATAAAAACATGTGCCCAAGAAATATATATGTACAGTAAATCATGTCGACTGTAGGAGTCAGTTATATTAAGGGGATGGGGGCGTAATAAGTGGACATTTAATGCCACTCAGATGAGGACGGGTTCCATTTTTGAGTCTGTTTGAATTGACTTGGGTGGTGTTATATTGAGGTAATCACTGATCTAATGTTATATGGGATGTGTCTGAGCCTCAAAGCTGAATATTCTGCAATAACAACATGGTGTTTTGTCCCTGACATTCTAGAGAACCCTAAAATTCTGGTTTTACTTCAGGGTTACTGAGCATTAACGAGACGTTTCTTTCACATTTTCCGACATTGGAACGTTTTCAGGGCTTTGCACTTTGTCATGCAAAGAGAAAAAAAAAGCGGTTGGCGAGGGAATGTGTGTAGCTACTAAAACACACATCGAATTGACTTGACATTTGTTCTTGTTGGATAAAAAGTACAAAGTGCTATGTCTGAATTATGATTTCCAACAGCATTCTAACATGGCTGCTATGGACTAAAACACTAAACACACATACACACACACTCCAAGGTCCTCAGTAACCCTGGGTCTATACACTCGCCAACTATAAAAGGGACTTCTTTTTTTTCATGAACTCTTAATAAAGTATACATTCTGTTTGCCTGGCTCTTTAATCGATACCAAGCCTTTTTTGATCTGTTTCTGACTCTCGTTCATCGATCCTCTTGTTTGCTTAGCTTACGCTGTTCGCCTGATCCATGAGTCGGTTTTTGATTCCGATTCACATCTTGGATTTGTCTGCCTTGATATTAATAAAAATCGCCTAACTGCGTTTGCGTCTGCCTGATCCATCTTTACATGACAACATAGCATTTGCAGTTAGGCGACTGTTATTTCACAGTTAAAAACAACAGATAAAAACATGACATGTTGTTTTATAGCCCAGTCGTACGCCGATTACTTTAAACGCAAGAGCGATTGTGCTCAGTCATCATACATTTTCTCAAGCAGAAAGGCCTCCATGCTTCAAGAGCACAAACGCATTTCATCTTCGGCAATACTGTGGAACTCAGAGTCACTACATTGTCTTGCTCGGCGTACTGAAATGGAGAGAGAGAATAAATGAGAAGAGCAATTTTGACAATTTTGCATCTATTGCTCCCAATTTCTTCTGCCACCTACTGTGAACATTGTGAACGCACTGGTAATCTGCAACACCGATTATTATGGAGTACTTGTAAGAGTTCTTTTTTTTTTTCAAAACACCAGGACTGAAACTCAAGACAATAAGCAGCCATTCCATCATTGGGCTATTTAAGGAAATACTGTTTCAGAAGGAACAGAAAGTAGGCTCCAAGAAACTGGACGAGAAAAAAACCAAAGGAGCAACAGGGCAAAAGGTCCTTATAGAGCTAGACATCTCAGAAAGTACTGAATATACAGAAAAAAAAATATTCTGAAAAATAACTGTCACATAGCACTGTGCAAAGGTTTAGGCAGGTGTGAAGAAATGCTGTGAAGTAAGAATGCTGTAATAAAATATTGAATATTATATTTAATGCTTATCAAACATTTTAATAATCTATTTTTGTCCATTTATAAAATACAAAGTGAGCGAACAGAAGAAAAATCTAAATCTAATCAGTATTTAGTGTGAATACGCTTCGGCATTCTATTCTCAAACTTGCATACTTTACTGTACACTTGCACAAAGGGATTTTGTAGGATCAGAGTCAGGTGTATGATTAATCACTTATACCAAACAGGTGCTAATCATCATCAATTTTGTATGTAGGTTGAAACACAGTTATTAAGTGGAAGCGTAACAGCTGTGTAGGAGCTTAAACCTGGGTGAAGAACAGCCAAACTCTGTTACTAAGGTGACGTTGTGGAAGACAGTTTCATGTCACAGGTCATACAACATGGCAAGACGGAGTACATCAAGACTGAGGTTTCGCGATGTGCTGTTCAAGCTAATTTGAAGAAGCACAAAGAAACAGGCAATTCTGAGGACCATAGACACAGCGTTTGGCCAAGGAAATTTAATGCAGATGAAAGACGCGTCATGGTTACTTCAATTCAACGTCAGAAGATGTCAGAAGTACTGGTGGAAACCAGTGGGACACAGTTATACCCCTGTATACTGTCTGGAGAAGCCTGGCCATAAATGGTATTCATGGAAAAATTGCAGCCAAAAAGCCATACTTCCGACTTGGAAACACGGCTAAGAGACTCAACTTCGGCTGATCAGTCAAAAGGCTTTGCCTTGCCAAGTTTTTTGAGGCAAGTTGTTTGCTGCTGTTTGTACAATAACGAGTATCTGCAGGTAACAGTGAAGCATGGTGGAGGTTCCTTGTACGTTTGGGGCTGCATTTCCGCAAATAAAGTTGGAAATTTGGTCAGGATTAATGGTGTCCTGAATGCTGAGAAATACTGGCAGATTATCCATCATACGGTACAACCAGGGAGTCGTCTGATTGTCCCTAAATTTATTCTGCAGCAGGACAGCAATCCCAAACTTCCAGCCAATGTCATTATGAATTATCGTCAGGGTAGAGAAAAAGTAGTCCTGGACGTAATAGGTCTTTTTGATTACATAAAGTGACAGAAGGATTTAAGGCAGCCTACATCCACCTAACATCTGTAGTTAGTACTTCAAGATGTCTGGAACAATCTACATACAGAGTTCCTCCAAATGCGCAAGTATACCTAGAATAAGGAATGCTGTTTTCCAGGGAAAGAGCGATCACACCAAATATAAATGTGATTTGTCTGTTCATTTGCTTTCTATTTTGTTAATTGGTAAAAATAAAAAAAATATTCACACCTGTCCCAAAACCTTTTGCACAGAACACTTTCTAGAAGCAGCTTTCTGAAACTCTGAATGTAAGAAGGCTTCCATATAAAGGATCTCAATGTGTGAAATCGCATACAGACTTCAGAGCTAACTGAGAGAATTAATTGCATCGAATGAATAAAAAACTTCCCACAAACAACATTAGGATTTCATTACCTTGATTTAGAAGCTCCGTTCTTCACTTTACTTGTGTGCAAGTAAAGCAACGGATGCAAAAATACAGTAACGACGTGCTACATCATGTGCTATTTCATTAAGGGGGGGGCGTGTTTTTTCATTGCGCCACAAAACTAAATCACATTAGCAGTGATTATTATGAATTGTAAATTTGACAGCTAATTACTGGCTAGTGGATGCAGTGCTATTATAGCCGTAACAATAAAATACAATTAATGACTATACTAAGTATACTCCAATTTATCCTAATTGTGTGCAATAGGGTTGAGGTCAGAGCTCTAGAGCAGACCACTCAAGATCTTCCACTCAAACCCATGTAAAGCATATCTTCATGGAGCTGGTTTTGTGCACATAGTCATTGTCAAATTGAATGTAACAAGTCAAGTTTATTTCTATAGCGCTTTTCACAACAGACATTGTCTCAAAGCAGCTTTACAGAAAACAACAGTTAAGGTGAACGATGTGTATTTATCCCTGATGAGCAGCCAGGAAAAACTACCTTAGATGTTGTGAGGAAGAAACCTTGAGAGGAACCAGACTCAAAAGGGGAACCCATCCTCATTTGGGTGACATCAAGAGTGTGATCATAAATCTTTAAACAATACACAACTCTGCATCCAAAGACATCCTATACAATTGTGTGCCTCCAGTTTGGTGGTAAAATCTTGGGGAAGTAGCACCTGTCAGGGGTCTCAATACGTTTAGTGTATATGCTGTTATGTCATTAACTGGGATATTAATGTACAACTCTTAATGTCAATGACTGCAATTATTAGTACCAGGAATTTCCTGTAAAGTAGATTATGTAAACTAGATTATGTGAAATGCAGGATACTTTATACCAGATTATTTAAACATGGATTACACTATATTTGATGTTATCTAATGATCTAGGACAACAGAAAAAGAATGTCACCCAGAGAAAAGACTTTGTGCTGTGAACATGCGTCGCCTTGAAAAGTTCTTCATCCTCTTTTTATAAGAGAAGGGGATTCTCTGACACATCAAGCTCAGTTTAATTGAAGGGGTTCTTTGTTGTTGTTGTTGTTGTTGTTGTTTTTTTTAAATAAGTGCACAAACATGATACGAGTACGACACGCATGACGATCAAAAACACAGCTTCATGTTGTATTCAATTCTATTTTCGAAATGACAGCCGACTTACTTAGAGTGCTTTCGGCCTAGTTCGGAAAAAAAAATAAACTTCTTGAATTAATCTTATTTAGCTTGACAAGTCTGAGAGTCTTTACTTATATCCTCAGATTAAGGAAGACAGATTGTCAAATCGGTGTCTATTTAATGATGAAAGCACTTTCAGGATTCTCAAATATATCAGCAAGCGTGTATGCCGATGTTTTAATACATTTTAAAAAAGCACATAGTCTGGTACGTAAGGATTCGAGTGCACCCAGTTCATGTGAAATGCCTCGGTTTGGAAATGACAATGAAAGGAATATGTTTTATGGCATTATTTGAAAACTTATAACAAGTTTTTGAGCATACAGTTGGAGCTAATCTTCCTATTTAGCAATTCTAAAAGCACAAATGGACACGACAGGGTGCGGAAATTCGGTGCTGTGGGACAGTTTAGGGATTTGTTCCAATGCAATCATTTTACCGTCTCTAACAATGAGTCTGGCGTGTGTATCGGTAGGAGAATGCTGAGGATGGAGGAAAAAAGGAAGACCAAGGAGGAGGTTTATGGATGTGGTGAGGGAGGACATGCAGGTAGTAGGTTTGAAAGGGGCAGATGTAGAGGAAAGGGTGGTATGGAGACGGATGACCTGCTGTGGTGCCCTCTAATGGGAGCAGCCGAAAGAAGAAGAAGAAGGAGAAGAAGAAAGAGAAGCATTTACATTTTGCAAAGGCATATTATGGGAAACAATGTCTGAAAAATAAAAAACCGACCAGAAAATTCAGTTGAATGGAGAACGAACATTGCTTCTGCGTTTTCCTCTGATGTTAGTTATATTTGGTTCATGCTAACTTTGGTGATCTTAGACCAGTGAATTCACAAACCTAATTCTTGTCTATATTGCATTTAACATTGTCACAAAGCTCTCATGACATCTTGGAACAAAACCATCATCCAGACCACTAGAGGTCACCACTTGTCATGACTACCTTGGACTATTTTCCTAAAGAAATACTGTACATTCAGGATATATGTTTAAAATGTAGAAATTGTTTATAAGCAACGTCGTTTATAAAGAACGACGAGACGACGTGAGAAAGAAATCTTGAGAGACTCAAAAAGGAACCCAAACTAATCTTTTGTTGTTTTTTATTTATAAATAAATTTTAAATCACTTCTAAAACAAGAATGGAGGATTGTGTTTGTCTGTTCATTTAAAAAAAAAAACTGATTGGAGTAGCTGTTAATCTGTATTCAGACATCACAATGTCTTTTACAAGTGCTTTTGGCCTTTATCCAGAATGACTTACCTTTTATCTCATACAACTGAGCAGCTATGGGTTTAAGGGCCTCGCTCAGGGGCCCAGTAGTGGCAGCTTGGTGTGGCTGGGATTTGAACACGAGTTTTTCCTGTCCACTTTGTTGCGAGTGTGCAAGGGTTTTCTTTCTTTCTTTCTTTCTTTCTTATTTTTTTTCTTTCTTTCTTTCTTTTCCCTGTCCACTTTGTTGCGAGGGTGCAAGGGTTGTCTTTCTTTCTTTCTTTCTTTCTTTCTTTCTTTCTTTTTTTTCCCTGTCCACTTTGTTGCGAGGGTGCAAGGGTTTTCTATCTTTCTTTCTTTCTTTCTTTCTTTCTTTCTTTCTTTCTTTCTTTCTATCTTTCTTTCTTTTTTTCCCCTGTCTACTTTGTTGCGAGGGTGCAATGGTTTTCTTTCTTTCTTTCTTTCTTTCTTTTTTTTCCCTGTCCACTTTGTTGCGAGGGTGCAAGGGTTATCTTTCTTTCTTGCTTTTTTTCTTTCTTTCTTTCTTTCTTTCTTTCTTTCTTTCTTTCTTTCTTTCTTTCTTTCTTTCTTTCTTTTCCCTGTCCACTTTGTTGCATCCTAACCACTAGACCACCAGGGAACCCATTAATAAAAATATCATTATTAATTATAAAATGAAGTAAAATGCGAATACAGTACAGTACTGTATACATAAAATAGCATTTTTGAGGTGGCGATAAACGGGGCATTACTGTATATATATATATCAATACCACCCCACTTATACTGTGTAGGCAACTAAGTCACTCCAAGGCAATAGAATTTGCAGTATATGTCTTCATATAGACTGTATAGACAAACGTTTTTGGACACCTGACCAAAAGATTTACATGTTCTTTTTGAACATTTTATTCCATATTTAGTCACCATTTGCTGTTATAATAACTTCCACTCTTCTGGGAAATCAGATTTATTATTCAGCAGGCTGTGGAGCTGGCAAGGTCAGGTTTCCAGACCTAGCTAGGCTAAATTAAAGCCACCCACACTGCATACCAAATCACATCCCAGCAAGATCCGATCTAACACGAACCCGAGATGTGCTTTTTACATATCAGACTCGGAGCAATTCAGAGAGTTCAGAATGCTCCTTTCTTACCATGAACAAAAACTAAAAGCTTAGAGGACAAACCAAGCGCCATTTTTTTTTTTTCAAACAAATCCATGTGACACCTGTATACCTTCCTGCTTGCAAATCACTTGACTATAAATCCAGGACATTACTCCAGGTTTTATGCCATGCTATATTTTGTCCGAATTATGTTCACCTGTTGTTTTGGCTTTTTGTGTCTGCCATTTGCAGTCAGCGTCATAAATCATAATGTATGGCTTGATGGCTGTTAAGAGGGTTTTAGGGTTATCAAGATGTCGTTGGTCGAAGAAACAGATCTCTCCAATCAGTTTAGCCTCCTGAAATTGATTTAGCCTTTCTTCTTATCTACTGCGCTTCTGTAAGTAATCGACCAGTGACAATTTTTTGAACTGGGGCTGTACATAAACTTGCTGTGATTCTTCTTGAGCTTAAACTGTAAACGTTTCGATACTTTTATTCACACGCACCTATTCATCTATGCTGTTGAGTACAGGAGTGTAACTGTACTGGGAAAAGTCATCAATATGGTGCCTATGAGAAGTGCAAATGACATGAAACATAACTGAAACATGAAAATAAATAAGAATATGGTGCAGGAAGTTGAGGTAGAGGTCACAGTATGATGCATGTAATATGATGCAATAGATACACACAGTAAATGTAGATGTCTGAAGACTTTATTGTGTTATAGTGTAATTGTCTTATATCCTCATTGTGTTATGAAATCATTATCTAATAATCTTATTGTGTATACATCATTGTCTAATAGTCTCATTGTGTTATAAAATCATTGTCTAATAACCTTATTGTGTTATACATCATTGTCTAATTGTCTCATTGTGTTATAGTGTAATTGTCTTTTAACCTCATTGTGTTATCAAATCATTATCTAATAATTTTTTTGTGTTATAAAATCATTGTCTAATAGTCTCATTGTGTTATAGTGTAATTGTCTAATAACCTCATTGTGTCATACATCATTGTCTAATAACCTCATTGTGTTATAGCATAATTGTCTTATAACCTTATTGTGTTATAGAGTAATTGTGTTACAATATCTTCTAATAAATTTATTGTGTTATAAAATCATTGTCTAATAACCTCATTGTGTTATAGGGTAATTGTCTAATAACTTTGTTATAGCATAATTGTGTTACAATATTTTCTAATAATTTTATTGTGTTATAATGTCAGTCTCATAACCTCATTGTGTTATAATGTCACTGTCTAATACCCTTATTGTTTTATAACGTCATTGTTTAATAACTTTATTGTGTTATAATGTCATTGTCTAACAACTTTATTGTTATAACTTCATTGTGTTATAACATCATTGTCTAACAACCACATTGTGTTGTAACCTCATTGTCTAATACCCTCATTGTGTTATAGTGTAATTGTCTAATAATCTCATTATGTTATAACTTCATTGTGTTATAACATAATTGTCTAATAAATTAATTGTTATATCTTCATTGTGTTATAATGTCCTTTTCTCATAACTTCATTGTGTTATTGATAGATGGATGAGTGGAAGTTCTTCCTATCCTTTCCCCAACCTACAGTAACTTCATAATGCTTCTGGGCTTTAGTGGCCTTTCTGGAACATCAAGTGATTAATAATTCTTAACTCTGTCCTTCAAGATACTGGTATTAAATGGTGCCTCAGGGGTTCATATTAGACCAGATGAACAAGCAAATTTTATTTTATATTAGCATTTTATTTTACAGGAAAAGCTCAGCACAGTTAATATGCTATTATATTACTATAATCTAGAACTCTGACCCAGAAGATACAGTCTATGGACAAAAGATTGTGGTCCAATGACCATAAGATTCGTATGTGCATTGTGAACATCCAATTTTTCTTACCCAATTTGCTGTTATAATAATCTCTATTCTTCTGGGGAGATGAAATCTTTTTTGGATTGTAGTTGAGGAAATTTGTGTTCATTAGGCTACAATGGCCTTAATAAGCTCAGGTACTGATGTAGGTGAGGTGAGGAGGCCTGGGGTGCAGTCAGTGTTCCACTTCATCCCAAAGGTGTTCAGTAGGTTTGATGCCAGTTCTCTATAGCAGGCCACTTAAGATCTTGCACTCCAAATCATGTAAAGCATATCTTCATGGAGCATTGCTGGAACAGGTTCGGGTCTTCTAGTTCAAGTTAACAAAAACATTTCATTCTACTCTGTCCTTCAAGATACTGGAGTTTAGTGTCTTGAGATTAAATTAGATTCAGTATTTAAAATAAAATCTTTCATCAGCTCATTAAAATGACCTTTTCTTATTGTTTTGCCAATTATTTGTTTCTGGCTTAGTGATCAAGGGCAATTAACTGGATTGCAGAATTACTATTGAATGGCTCCTCAAACCCTGAACATCTTCTCCTCAGTGCTCGTTTTTTTTTTTTTTGTTTTTTTTTTTCCACCTTATTTCTGCCTACAAAAAAACACCCTGAATAAAAATAAATGCAAATGTAGTAACTACAATCCAGGAGCGCTGCTTGTGAAATCATTACTCAGTGCCATAAGGTTATGACCCGCAACACACAGCTGGGAATTATGCTTGCCAAATTGGATTCAGGATTTGGTATAGCATATTGCATGCATGAAAATGCTCCCGGTGCTCACCTGTGAGGATGTGCGCTGAGAGAATTCTGAGTAAAAGCTAACCAAATATTCCCAGAATCCTTTTCTTTTTATGAGAAGTTTTTTTTTTCCCCTTTGTTATCATTATTTTCTGGTTCAAGAAACCTTTTATCAGCATGTACTTTGAAGCGTGATGATTTTCTATTCATGATACACAATCAACACTTCGTATAGCATAATTGTGTTACAAAATCTTCTAATAATTTTATTGTGTTATAATGTCATTGTCTAATAACTTCATTGTGTTATAATGTCATTGTTTAATAACTTTATTGTGTTATAATGTCATTGTCTAACAACCTCATTGTCTAATAACTTTATTGTTACAACTTCATTGTGTCGTAACATCGTTGTCTAATACCCTCATTGTGTTATAGTGTAATTGTGTAATAATCTCATTACGTTATAACTTCATTGTGATATAACATAATTGTCTAATAAAGTCATTGTTATATCTTCATTGAGATATAATGTCCTAGTCTCATAAATTCATTGTGTTATTGATAGATGAATGAGTGGAAGTTCCTTCTATTCTGGATCTGGCTTTGTGCACATATGTAGTAACATGACATATAGCTGGAAAAGTCTGTATCCATATCCATATACGGTGGTGTATGTGGAATGGAAATGACTTTATATCCTGAAAAGAAACCCTTCTTACTTAATAGCCTTTTAATAATGGCAATCCTTATTTCAGCAATCCCAATGGTCTTGGCCTGCAAATCTGCCACATCCTCGTTACAAATTGCCTGAAAATCAGTGTAATCCGCAGAGAGACGAAATCCACCTAGAGTTATCTTTCATCCTTCAGGTTTAGCAATTAGCTCCCCAAGAGCGAGCGAAAGAGAGTTTTTTCATCCTAAAAAAGCCTGTCCTGTTGCGTGTAAGATTTCATCCTGCTGGATTGACGTCGCACTCTAGACGTCACATCTAATAGCTCCAGTACACTAGGGGGAACGGGAACCCTTAGAACCCTTGCGTTTCATTAGCGGGACTGCTTTTTTTTTTTTTTCTTCCAACAAGCTTTAAAGAAAAGACGGACTTTACTGTCCCTCACACACTTTATTTTTTTTTGCCCAGTATCACTCGTCAAATTGTGGCTAATTGGTAAAAGCACTGGAGGCCATTTTTTAATTACGAAAAGACATCATTGATTATGCTGAAAATAGTCCGAGGCCGTGTGGTTAGCGCTCGAAAATATCCAGTAGGCATAGAAAAAAGAAGTCGAAATAGATACGCCAGTGCATTACGATGCATTAATTGTTCTCAACATTCCCTTTGGTAATTAAAAAAGTCTGCACATCATGGGTTAAGGCATTAAGCTTAATAAGAGAGAATTACCTTCTTCGTTTTCGGCCTCCTCTACTATTGATAATGTCTGATATAATTAAAGGAATTAATTGGATGCCCTGGTGGTGTAAGTACCCATTAATCAAAGCCTACTTAACTAAAAAAAAAGAAGGCGGCCATTTTTGCTAGGAGTGACGACAGACCAAGAACTTATAATTATACTTAAAGGGAAAGTCCCCCCCACCCACCCAGCACCCCCAGGTGTTTTTCTCTTAAATGAGCATTCTCCAGGCTTTTGGATTGCAAACTCAATCCGGTTCGGCGTCACAGAACGTACCTGTCAATCTCCATCTCTTTCCTCGGCACGCGGAAAAAAAACTTTATCATGCTTCAACACGTGGCAAAGTCAAACCGTGCTTCTGTTTATCCATTTGGCTGATGAAGCAGCAAAGTTCCAGATAAAGTCAACCGCATGTGCAAACATTTGTTTACCTGCTGTGCACAACATCTGGCGACGACTGTTAACCAGTAAACAATGAGAAAGCTGGCAAATCTTTATTCCGGAAAAAAAAAAAAAAAACAAGGTCGGGGGAGAAAATGTTCTTTATTAAAAACAGCATGGCACAACGTGAGACTGTAAACTGATAAGCCATGTATATTCTTGGGGGGGGGGGGGGGGGGAAAAAAAAAACCAATCGATATTAGAACTGTTTATTTATACAGAAGCAGTAGTGAAAATCGAAATCCTTACATTTATTTCCCTTTAAAATTGTTATTTTATAATGTACTCTTATAATGTTCTTAGTACGACCATGTAGGTTGTATTCATTCCCTTTTTATATGATTCACAGTTGGAAAGCAAAATTTGATTTACAATACCCTAATTTCTTTTTTATTTAGAATTGAAAGCAGAAAATGAAGAAAACTGCTTTGTATTGTTACATGTAGGACTTTATTTGTTTAATCACACGAATCATAGTAACCAAAATCTCACATTAGCAATTATGATGCACACTATTTCCAATCGTAGCCTTGAAATCGAAGGACATTTTATACTAGGAAGAAACGTCCACTCAGGCCATTTGTGCAAAAAATAAATAATAATGTGATACAAACTAGAGCAATATATTCAGAGATCACAGAAAATCTTGTAGAACATGATGCGAGCAAGGCCATTGTGGGGTTTGGGGCCGGATGGGGTAGAGTTTTTCTGCAATTACTCGCCTGAAATTTTGTGCACAGCATGACATCGCATGAAGAGGACATTTGGGACTCGCATTTACTCTCATCTTCTTGTTGCTTTTAAAAAATGATATATATGAACTTCACGGAGAGGAACCACAATGTTCTTATTTTACATCCCCAATTCCAAAATAGTTGGGACACTGTGCAAAATGTAAATGCAAATATAATGCAATGATTTTGCAAATCTGATAAAAACCTATATTTTATTCACGCTAGAACATAGAAAACATATCAACTGTTTAAACCGAGGAAGATCGTGTTGAAGTTGATGACTGAAACATGTCTCAAAAAAGTTGGGACGGGGCAACACAAGTTTGGAAAACGTAAGTGGGCGGAGGAGAAGCGCAGCCGGTACCGGATAGCGGAGCCCGAACGGACCGGTAAACAAAGAACCCATACATTCGGCCGTACGTAGAGTCCAACACATGCAATAACGAACGGGGAGTGAATGTGAGTGAGGGGTTTATGTAGGAGTGGGGTGGAGTGACGATGAGCTTCAGGTGTGCATAGTTAAGCCTGGAGCTCCAGAGAGAGCGGAGGCATGAGAGACAACGAGCCCCAGGTGTGCGTGGTTAAACCTGGAGCTCCAGGGAGAGCGTAGGCATGAGCGCCACAAAAGGGGGGCGTGGCAGGTGGATCCCTGACAGAAAGACTGTGTCTACAAATTGTAGAATATCTCATCATTTACAGTACATAATATCATCGGACGTTTTGAAGAATCTGGAGAAATCTCTGTGCACAAAAGGCAAGGGTGAAAATCAATTTTGGATGCCTGCGATCTTCAGGCCCTCAGTCGTGATTCTGTAATGGAAATCACAGCACAGGCTCATTAACATCTCCAGAAATCACTGTCTCTGAACACAGTATGCCATGTCATCCACAAATGCTGGTTAAATCTCTATCATGCAAAGATCTATCATGTTTTTGATCCAGTTTTTGATTTATATACTACACAGGAAAACAATTGAGAATTGATCATTATCATACAATTGCAAGTTAATGCTACTTAAAGGCAACTTTTTATATCACAGTTAAAGCATAATGCAACTTCCTGCATTTTCTAAATACTTTCAGCAAAGTGCACACTTGTTAATACAGCCAGTGACCCTGAACCTTTCTGCACTCCACGACCTCCATTCTGCTTCATGCCTCATTTCTGGATGGAGTTCTCATCAATTGGAAACCACTTACCGCTGCTAAGGATGACCACACATGGACAACCTAAAGATACACGGGATTACTCTGGATAGAACCACTTAAAAACCATAAAGACGGCTTTGGACTGCAATTTATGTCAAAAGCTTTGCACTCAAGTCTCCTTCAGTGAACACTTGAAAGCTTCAACCCCGTTAAAGCCCTCATAATAAAATTCTAAAGCATTTCTTGGTTACACAATTACACTTTTTGGATCATATAGTATACAATTATACAAAGGGGTTATATATAATCACATATCTAGTATTATTTACATGAGGAGGGGTTCCATTTTGACTCTGGTTCCTCTAAATATTTCTTCCTAATGTTGTCTCAGGATGGTTTTCCTCAACACTTTAAAATATACTGCTCTGTTTTTTAGCAGTGGTGGACGCAGTACACAAACCATGTCGTTTAGTAAAAATAGAAACACACTAGGTGAAATGTTACTAAGGTAAAAGTGCACCATTGAAACTTTCAATTGAGTAAAAGTACTAAAGTATTTGTCTTCAAATGTACTTAAGTATCCAAAGTACTGATTTATTATGACTATAATGTTCCTATGATCATTTTGTCACAAGACTCTTTACTTAATCAACTCAGTTTATGTGAAAAGACTCGAATGTGACTCTTAACACAACAATCTATTAATAGAAGGATATTCACGAGTCAAACACTGATTGATATCTATTACAATGATCATGAGCCCAAAAACCTTTTTCTTCAACTACTTCAAAAAAAATTGCACAAATAAGGCCACAGGTGTTGTAGTAAGTTACCGTCTTGAGAGTCTTTCATCATTTATTCCTTTCAAAATGTTTTGCTTGCTGTTGAACTGACGCTGAACTGTATGTTGGTGATAAGTAGATGCACCGAGCTGAAAACAGAGCGTGCGCTCGACCCTGATTGGTGGTTTGCGGCGTACTTTACCAGTTAAGTTTTTGTCCTCGTAAATGAAAAGGAACAACTGATTTCACTATATGTAGTTGAGTAAAAAGTCAGACTTTAAAATGTAGTGAGGTTAAAGCAAAAGTTTTCAAAAATGGAAATACTTCAGAAAAGTACCGACACATGAAAAAGCTCCTAAAGTGCAGTAAGGAGGTGCATGAGTTATATTGGAAGAAGAACGCTGAGGATGGAGCCACCAGGAAGGAGGAAAAGAGGAAGGCCAAGGAGGAGGTTCATGGATGTGGTGAGGGAAGACATGCAGGTAGTTGGTGTGAAAGAGGCAGATGTAGAGGACAGGGGGGTATGGAGACGAATGATCCGCTGTGGCGCCCCCTAATGGGAGCAGCCGAAAGAAGAAGAAGAAGATGCTATGTGTATTTGGTATTATTATATTTTTCATCCACATGCTCATCAGCGAAGGTGCTATTAAGAAACTATAGCACATAAACAAATGACTCTAATACCTGTTTGATCTCATGCAAATCCCCACGTTTGTTTTATTTTTTTTCATACTAATTAACGACACGCATGCGCGCCTGCTGAGAGATCACATAAGCCTGCCCTGCTCGAATGAAGTACTTTATCATGGCAAGGTGAAGTTGGCAGCTATGAATTGTAAATGTTGTTTTTTTTTCACTCCTTTCTTTAATGAAACCCGTTGCGCGCCGAGGCACGAGATATTCCTCTTGTCGTCTCCTAATGAGACTTTTCATCAAGATTACACCCCAATAACAACAGCATCTTTATTGTTTTTTTTTTTTGTTTTTTTTGGTGTTTGTTATTGTACCACACAGGAGACACATATAGAGCACGCTGTTTCTTGATATCTTGCACTGAACATGGCAACATTTGGAAACATCTGAAATGTTTTTTTTTTTTTTTTAAATATGTAACGCATTGTGCTTTATGCCACGCTGTGAGTTAGTTAGGCTTATAGCACAGTGCTCAGTAAATCCATTTGCTAGTGAATTCTCTGTTCTGATTGGCCGGTGAATTCTTGATTTGGATTAGTGCAGTTAATTGTCTATTCTGATTGCCAGTATTCTGATGGTAATTCTCCATAACAGCAGCTCAACGAGTAATTCTGAGGTTTACACTATTAATGAGCTTGTTATCATACTAAATACCTTTTCAAAAAAGAAGAACGTATTTAAAGGAGAACGTTATAGTCATTCAGATATGGTTTTAGAATGAGTTTCCTGTGTCAGTTTATTGAGACACACAAGTCCTCAGGCGAGAGGTTTTTGTCATTTCTCAGTAGTAAATCAATACATTTTACGTGATGTAGTTGAGGTTGAAGAACTGTCGAAGAACTGTAAAGAACTTAATTCCCTATTCTGTTCAGTAAATTCTCTGTTCTGATTGGCCAGTATTAAACAAAAGCTCTGAGAATAGTTTGAAGGTTTACTGTATATTAATGTGCTTGTTTTTTGAATGAATCTCCAGCATCAGTTCACTGACACACACTTCTGTCTTCAAGGGGGATTTAGTTTTGTATTTTATTCTTTGCAGAGTCTCATTACCTTGTGTTGCTTGTGGAAAAGACTGTTTCTGCGTAGCTGCTACAACGTACGTATAATAAAGTATTAGCATGATTTATGGACATGCCACAGCAATAAATCGAACTATATAAATCGCAAAAAACGGATATGCTATTCTTTGAATATTTAATGTAATGCTTTAACAATCACCAGGGTTGTACGAAAACCAAGCGGTTCAGGATGTACGGTTAGTCAGAAAACTGATATTTTCCTAGGACGGCTTGTTTTCTGTTTTATACCTTACTTATTGCACCTTGTTGCCTAATGCAGAAAGATATTGAGTGGTTTTATGCATGAGTGTGTGCATGTGTGTGTGTGTGTGTGTGTGTGTGTGTGTGTGTGTGTGTGTGTGT
>JAAIIK010000078.1:3514873-3527828 GCA_014706435.1 Silurus glanis
GTGTGTGTGTGTGTGTGTGTGTGTGTGTGTGTGTGTGTGTGTGTGTGAGCAATTTCGCTCCAAGGCATCACACAAAGCTGTGAACGATGTGAAAACTGTACATCAATAAGCCAGTGCACATGCAATAACCGTTATTTAAATCAGCCTGTAATTCAAACATAATACAATACAGTTTTGTTCTGAGGTAATAATTTATCTGAGAGAAAACATTTTTGGAATACTGAAATATATTAAGAGTTTGAACCCTGCAAGCTAAAATAAAAAAACAAATTCTAAATTGATAAGAAAGCCTTGACCTTCAAAGTGCTCATTTTTTTTCCGACTTTATAGTCAAATACATGGCAACTAATCAGCTATTATAAAATGAGACCGGCTATAATGACTATAGTGTGCAAATTTATATTTATATGCATTTTTTTATATATATATTTGTAGATATACTTCATCTCATATATATATATAAAAAATTGTTGCATTTCAGTTAATACTGTGACTAATATATTGTAACCTTTTAGATTATCCACAGGAAGGGGGGAAAAAAAACAAGCAAAAAAAGCATTAGAGAAAAAAATAAATCTTATCTTCAATACCACACTGCCGAATCATTTCTCATTAAAAAAAATGAATCTCATATAGACTGTGGTGATGTAAATCACAAACACAGCTGGAAATACCTGTATGGCTGGAGTTAATATGATTTGGCCAGAGAGATTATTGCTGTATGTCATAGCAATAGCCTGTGCCTTAATGTGTAACCATAGCAACAGCATATTTCCTTCCCTTTTCCCTTTTTTTTTTTTCAGGCACGGTTGGGTGGCAAGTGTCCTCCCAGCTAGACACTCATCCCAGTGGGATTAATTTCAGGCCCCAAATTTGCTGTCTTTTGTAAGCACCTCTCCAGCATGTCAGTCGTTGCTATGCGTTGTTTTCCTTTCTTTCTTTCTTTCTTTTTGGTAAAAAAAAAAAAAAAGACTTGTTTGGGGATGTTCTGAGCATGTGTGATACTGGTGTTATGCATCACTTGTCATTTGACAAGTTTGTTGTCTTTGAAAAGTTTAGGTTTTTTTTTGCAAGTTGACATTAACAACTCCATTTACATATGACAGGAGAAAACTTCAAGGCTTGTCTCACTTTGGCGGCAAAGATCAAACATCGTTGGCGAGATCCGTTTATGGAAAAAGTTGGCCAATGTGGTTTATTCTAGAGTTTATTTCGCTCAAATGAAGCAAGCTACAGTTATAAGTGATCCGGTGCATTTCAGGGAATAACCAGATCGGACTTGGAACGAGATCAAATAAAAAGAACTGGTACATGTGCATTAACTTGTATAACTAGAATTGTAGTCTTTTTTTTTTTTTTGCTGCTACCAATTTAATTTCCATTCATAATCCATAAGTGGCTTCATCCAGCATTCTTTGCTTTGAAAAGTCCATATTATCACTACATGCTTTTTTTTTACGGCGCAAGAGAGTAACAGTACAGTATATAGGAGTCCGACATGTTTTGCAGTGTTATGCGGTGCACAAAATCTTTATTGGAGAAGAACCCCTGAACAACCCCACGCTGCAATATCTCTAATATGTTGCTCTAGTTTCATATTATTAATTATATGCACTAATGGCTCCAAAAAGACCTCCAATAAAATTCTCTTTGACGTTCAGGTTAGGATTGTTACATTGCAAATATCATGCACTATTAGGGCATTTTAATTACTACATTTTGTTTCATTAAATGAAGAGTCATAAATAAGTCATTTTCTCTTTCTTGTGTGTGCTCAGAAACAACAAAACCTCATTTTCTCTTTTTTCTGTTTTGAATGAACAAATTAAAAACACAAATGAACGCAAATGTACAAAGATTGTACACAGACCTACAAATAGGAGCTGTTCTACTATTTGATTGTTTTGACTACTGTTGAACCCAGTGGCTATTTGTTTGTTGGTCTATGGCTAATTATTTGTAAAAATTTTTAATCTATAATCCAATTTACATACCATTTAGAAGCATAAAAGAAAGCAACCCAAACTATATATCAAATAAAACCCAGAATGTTAGACAACCTGGTAGGAAAAAATGTGAACTTATGGTATGCGTTAGTTAGATAAGAGAAATTCATTGACCTACCTTAGTGCACAGGGACATTGGAACTGGTTTGGGTGTCCTAATTCAAGTAAAGGACGGACGTAATGTTACCGCATCCTAAAGACGTCCTGAACAACTATGTGATTTTAACTATGTGGTATCAATTTGGGGAAAAAAAACGCATTTGGCTGGAAAAGTCAGTTGTCATAATGCCTTTGTACATATAGTGGACGTAGCACTCGGGTCGCTTTTAACGGCAGTGGTGCTGAGGTAAGGTCTCATGTGCAACTGAAAGTAAAAGGAGGAAAGAGCAGCCTTTTTTCCGCTGCTGTAATGAAACATAAGCGATTTTATACAGCCCTGGTGGTTCTCAGACATGTCGCTTCACTTGAAATTCACTCAAACTTTCAATAATGCTTTTTGCTAAGTGCAAATGAGTCCATTTATGTCATGTCAGAATTAACTGTAATTACAGGTTACTAGATTGAAAGAATGTTCATGTCAACCTTTTGCGATTCAGGGGTGGAGTTTTCCTGTAAAGTAAGGAAGCTTTTAATTTAAAAAAAAATAAATAAAAAAAAAAAAATAAATATATATATATATATATATATATATATATATACATGTATTTGAAATAGGCCTACTCTACTAAATGTATTCTATTCATGTTGGTAAAATAAGATTGAATAGTAGGGATTGTTAAACACCTAATAACAATGAGAAAAATCTAACAATCACCGTCTCGAGTTTGCCAGCGAGTGCAACACATGAACGGTTTTTGCTTGAAATCTGAGAAAAAGGGAAGTCTTCCCATCTGCCTGAGTTTCCCCCACAGAGCACGAATGCGGCAATCGAACGCCTATACACAATCTGCCTGAGGAATCAAAGATAGCCAGCTCTGCCAGATGGTTTCCAGCCCAACAGTTGCGCAAAAATCTTCCCAAAGGCTTTGAGAGAAAAGTGCTTGAAATATTACATATTTAAAACCTGTCACAAAGGTAGACATGGCAGTGGATTATGTTCTCTCTAGAGTCATGAATACCATTTGTCAAGTTGTTAGGTTGAATCTCGAAGTTTAAAAGTGCAATTTATTAATATAAACAAACAAAAATAAGCTCTTCTTCCCAATTATGATGAACCAACCCAAATAAATTCTCTCTATTCACTCACAGATTTCCCAACTGGGCAGGAAAGAAATCGTTGTTGTGATATTACCATCTCTGATCGCAATTTCCAGCTTCCTGACATAGAAGGAAAAATAGCCAAACATGTCTTGCAGGATCAGACATGTAGACATTGGTTCATATCCACTGAGGATAACCTTTAATAAAATTTGCAGAAGGTGAAAGCTTCTAGGTAGAGATGGCTTTCTGAAGGTTTCAAAAGATTTCCAGGGAAAATGGAAAAGGTTGCCTAATCTTGCCCAAGGAATAGTGTGAGGAAACGTTTACCTCAGAGTGCAATAGCAAATTTTGCAGGCGTCCATCACCTCATGTGCTAACACGTTTACAAATACATAGATTTCGATTCCATCTAGTGATGATCCCGGATTGGTTTTATCACCACAAGCCTACTATTACAAATCCAAAAGAATCTGAATTCTTCCATCCATACATCCATACATCCATACATACATACATCCATCCAAACATCCATCCATCAAGTTTCAAAAGATTTCCAGAGAAAATGGAAAAGACTTTCTAATCTATCCAAAGGAAGAGTGTGAGGAAACGTTTACCTCAGAACGCAATAGGAAATCCTGCAGGCGTCCATTGAATCATGACCTGTGACATGTATCTGAATACATAGATTTAAGATTCCATCTAGTGATGATGCCATATTGGTTTTATTACCACAAGCCCACAATTAAAAATCCAAAGGAATAAGAATTTATCTATCTATGCATGCATTCATCCATTTTCTATATTATTTATCCCACACAGCAGAGCCTAGAGCCTATCCCTAGGAATTCAGGGCACAAGGCAGGAGACATACTGGATTGGGCAACATCATTTTTAATCAAAATCTACATCATTGTGACAGTACTTATTAATATCTTTTCTATTCATTTTACTATAAATTTAATTGAATTAAGCAAAGGAGCGATTTCTGATCAATTGCATTTGCAGTATTTGGCAGATGCCTTTATCCACAGTTGAGGGTTAAGGGACTTGTCCAAGGGCCCAGCAGTGGCAGCTTTTTGGTGCTGGGATTTAACTTGTGACCTTCCGATCCAGAGACCAATGCCTTACCCACTGAGCCACCCCCCTTTGCTATAACCACTGAGCTACCCACCATTATTATGTTACTGGTGGTAATGGTAAACATAGAGACCATTCCAAATGTAGGAAGTCATCAATGCATCATGCATTCCTAGGAAATGTCTTTGGTCTGGGGGAAACTGAAGCCCCTGGAGGAAAACTCAGAAGCACAAAAAGAACATGTAAAGTACACATGAGTAGGGGCGGGATTCAAACCCCTAACCTAAAAGGGTTCAAGGCAAGGTTTTATTGCTACCCACTAAAACTTATTTTACCAAGATGAAGAAGTGTTTCCTTTTGGGTCTGGTTCCTTTAAAGGTTTCTTCCTCATGCCATCTCAGAGAGGTTTTTATTACCACAGTCGACACTCAATAGAGAAAAACATACAATTACAAGGAATAAACTCATAGACACTAATGTTATACTCTAATTTTATACCCTCTTTATGTCTGAACAGCGGCTTTGAGACAATATCCGTTGTTAAAAGGGCTATATAAATAAAAATTATTGAATTGCATTGTATTTAGTCACAATGGGCCCCCTTTTGTAATATATTTTATAGACATTAGACGGCAATAAATATAACTATAAACAGACACAATGTATAATGTCACACCTGGTGAGTTTGTGAAGCTAATAATTTCAATTAGCACACACACTCTCCTGTCACTTTAATAGGAACACTTGTATACATTCACACAAATATCTGATTTACATTGGAACAGCACAATGCACAAAATTCCGCAGGTCAAGAGCTTCAGCTCTGTTTGGGCTGATCTGAGTATTTCAGAAATCCCCAGGGTATCTAAAGTTCACAGTTTGGTGCGAAAAAACAAATAACAACCAGTGAGTGGCAGAAGGTGATCAGAGCAGCGAGGCTGCTTTGAGCTGCCAGAAAGTATATAGTAAATCAAATAACCACTTTTTACAACCATGTTGCGCCTCAAAAGCACCTCAAAAAGCACAACATGCTGATACCTGAAAAGATTTGAGGTAGTGGCAGTAAAACACACTGGGTTCCTCTTTAGGAGCAGCATCACACTGTATATATTAAAAAGAGAATAGAGGGACACGTGCTTTAAAAAAAATCAAGCACTTTGTCTCCCTATGATAAAATTCAGTCAGGTTGTTATTGTTCTTTGAAATTTTACATTACAGCATTCATATAAAAATTAATCAGTAGAACTCCAGGAAACTTCACTTGTTTAGTATTGAGTTTATTTTTCAGAAGAAACTGGCTCCTGGTGAATCCAGTTGTAGCCATCAAAAAGTTTTGGCAACCTCTGCGCCTTCCATTCGCTTTGCTCCACAGCAACCAGCTGGAATCGAACAAAAAATGAAAAAGACAGAAACAGCCGAGGGCATGTGTTGTTGTACAGTGCACCACACATGGCTTCCTCAAACCTGCTGCAGGAAGATAAAAGAGAATCAAGAGAATAATATTGTGTATATATTCTGTCTTTTATATATGCAGTTTATCGGTAAAGATTCTGAAAAGATCTACACTTCCTTTCAGTCTTGTTATGGCCACACATCAAAAAATCTGATCATGTCTTGTTAACGAAACCCAGACAAAAATCCAATCTTTATAGACTAACAATCAAAGCTGACACTTTTGCAAAGTTAATTTTTTTATCTTCGTTCCCATCCGTGATCTGCGCAACTCACACTTCATCTCGGGTTTTCATAGCCCTGTATGTGCAACCCACAATCCTTTGCATTTCTCATAAAAAAAAAATAATGACGTCCAAGCATGAGGAAAACTGTGCAAATGCATTACTGGGAAAAGAAAAAAAAAAGACCTGAGCAATGTCAAAGCCGTAATGAGCTGCAGTGTAATAATGGTGTAATTAGATTCCATAGGCACAATGTGAGCGCGAAGCAAATCATTCGTAAGGTTAATGCTTTTAGCACACTGCCGCGGAAAAAAGAATTAGCCTTGCGGCTCAAAAAACCATGTTGTTATTTTGTCATCAGAATGAGAGCATCGCCATGGTAATATATTTAATGCACCACTGATTTTTGATGACCAGCACAAAGATCTGGGTCGACTAACGGGGCATGTAGAAGACGAAGAAGCTATGAATGAATATTCTCCAAACTTGTTCTTTTTTCCCAATTGCACCTAATGAAGTTAAATACTGTACGCACATTATCTTGATTTGTCTTGCTGTTGATTTATCCCACATGCCAAACTCCCTGCTCTATATTACAGACATCTTCATTAATGTATTCATTATTCTGAACAATGATGGAGGTGACCATCAATTAACTTACATTTCAAGAAAGATGAATGTTGTTTTAATGCCATTGCCATTTTCACAAGCCTTTAAACAACAATTATGCTACATATCATAACCAGATAGCACACATTAAAACAGTACCTTCAAAATACATAACTAATGGTTGCAACTAATGGTTTTTAATTAATGAGATTATCATTTATTGGAGATTATCACTCATTTTCAACTTCTGAAACTGAAGGAATCCCCGCCTGAACAAGACGGTTTCATTAAAAAAAAATTTTTTCATTAAAAAAAAAGGTGAAAAGTTAATAAAATATCACTTTACTGCTTCAGAATCCTGTGTAGTAACATTCGCTCTGGAACAGTAATTATTGCTATGTAAGTACCGTATTTTCCGGACTATAAGCCGCTACTTTTTCCCCACACTTTGAACCCCGCGGCTTAAACAATGAAGCGGCTAATTTATGGATTTTTCCTGGGTTTTTCCCGGTTTCACAAACTTCAAGCCAAAAAACTGCGTGACATAACATTAGACCAATGAAATTGGCGAACAGGTTCAGGTGAACCAATGAAACTCTTTATATTAAATCAGATGCGCTCCCACTGAATCGGGCCGCACCACATCATAAATATGGATGATGTTCCTCTGACGTTTGACCTGCCGCTCACTCGGACTGTCTACAGGAAATGCGAATCATTCGTCACGCTGAAAACAAGCGGGCATGAAAAAACACTTCACCTGTGTTCTGAGCTGCACGGCATCGGGAGAAAAGCTTCACCGATGGTGATTTTTAAACGCACGACGATGCCAAAAGATAAACTCCCGAGAGAAATAGTTGTGAAAGGAAGGAGAAAGACAGTGAACAATGACTTTCTTGGTAGTCTACTGTTTAGATACAAGCCGTGTAACAGACACTTTCGTTAAAGCCTGTGTAAAGTTCATTAGTTTCAGTGCAGTGCGGCTTATAGACAGGTGCGGCGTATTTATGTTCAAAATAAAAATCTTTGTCAAATTCAGTGGCTTATATCTGGGTGCGTTTAATAGTCCGGAAATTACGGTATGTTAAATGTATAACACTATTCTTTGCTGTTTTGATTTTATAAATAGATTATCAAGTATTTTTTAGTTCAATTTAAGACAGCATGCTGCTATACTGCTAACAATATACAAGGTGTATACAACATGGCTTCTAAGTTCACACAATATACAGTAGTGTCCCAAAGTAAGCTCATATATATCATTAAATGTTTTTTGCTACCGCATTCTCAAGACAAAATTGGTACTTTTGCTCATTAACTTATCTTTTTTTTAATCTTTTTGCTATCAATATGTGTATATAGTGAATTCTTTTGGGGAAAAAAAGTATTTAAGGTTCATGGGGTTCATGGACTGTTTCCTCTGAGAACCTGAGTAGTTGAGAACATGATTATCATGTGTATACCTACATTTTTTTTTTCTTCTCCTTTTTCCCCTAACTATCTGGAAAATCACTGTACTATTATGTCACTTTTTGTCATGGCTAATGTCTTCTTTGCTCCATCATTTAGTTGTTTTAGTTCTAAACATGTTGTATTTGTCTAGTTTCAGTCCAGCACCAGAAACAAATTCATTGTATGCTCAATATAGCTTGCTCTGATACTGATTCTGATCAATGATATTTAGCTAACTAGCTAAATTTGCATGCAATGCATGTAATTGACGATGTTGTGTTGCGTGTTATATTTATTTCCATGTCACCTGACTGGACTCCTGGCTTTGAACGTCTTACCACCTACTCAAGGATACAGTATTTGTTTTGGTGAAATTAGCATGTTCATTATTTAAATTGGCACTAATAGGTTTACGTTCAGATTTTAACCGAGCGTGATTAATCGCATTAGTAAACAATTAACAAACTTCAGAATCTATAAAGCGTAATTAATGCCAGATAATTAGCCGACTAAAAGTATCTACATTAAATTAGCAAAAAAAATAAATAAAAATTAAATGACCACATGGTAGTTTAATGTTTATTAGTAAGTGATATTTGGCTTATTAATACAATCATTTTCTGCTTATATTATAACAGAAAAGGAAAAAGCACAGAAAAAGTAACAATTAAATAGAAGAGAAAAGCAAATGAAAGGGAGTATAATGCATGCTGTGCGAGTAAATACATGGGAATAATTAGCAAATGAATGTCTCTACAATGTACCGTGGAAAAATGTGACAAGGGACAATAAAATTATTTATTTTGATTTCTTTTCTGTAATTATTATTTCTATGGTTAACCCTGAGGAAAAAGCCAGTCCAATGTGTTAAAATTAATATTGAATTAAAGTGTTTAGTTGTCTACCAGATTTCAGCAGGTTTCCAAGACCCAATCGGATGCGCCTTCATTTACCCGTGTGTTTAAAAATAAGCGTCGCATTTGAAAATGACTATTGATTGGCGCTTGACACGATTATGTTTGATGTTATTCTAAACGGCTTGCCTTCGCTGTCCCAGTCAGTCATATAATTGTGTTATCACAGAGTGCTATTGATTGCCTTTAAGCTTGAAAGCGCATATACGGTTACAAATTGAGATTGTTGACTTGCGTATCAGGCCTACGGCAAGGTTAATGCTGTTCGTCAGCCATCATGGCACTACTCTTATACCTTCCTACTTCTAATTTTCTTTTCCTTTGGTTGTTTGTGTTATGTTTTTATTTTCTGTCTCGTCGAAACATTAAACCCCGACAGACTCTCTCGGGACTTGCAGGACGTACAAAGACAATAAGTGTAACCCGATCAAAGCACATTTCAGGATTTCGGTGCCTTACTTTACTTTACGATCCAATTTCCCAGAAATGCGGGTGCAGATGCATCACCGTCTCTTCCGTTCGGTCCTATTCGCTCTCGGGTGGAAAAGGATTTGTAAATTAGATTGGTTCCTCTTATCGCTTTAAATAAAATGGCCGACAGGACGAAGCACTCCAATACTAAGTCCCCACTCTGCCCTTGAATTAGATGTACTTCCTATTAAAATGAGAAACGTGTTTTGTCCCCGTAAACAATGCCCTTCATTTATTCAGCGCGTGATTCAAAACAAAAATTAGTAGTCGAGCCCCGGGGAGTCTCATTAAAAATGGCGCATGGGTGCGTAGTTATTAACTTCCCAAAGTGTGGATCTCATATTCTATCACTGGGTCTGTAGAACCGAACATTGTGGTTACATGATTTTCATGTGGGTACAGTTACATGATTTTCTTTATTTTTTTCTTTATTTATTTTTTTGACAATGGCATTTCATTTGAAGCATTCCCATTGTTCCTGTACATTTGGCGCTGTCGCAAAAAGAATGGACACGTTTCATGGACATTTCCCAGGTGTAATAATAGATCAATTATTAAATAGCATCTACTTTTAGCCCCCCAAAGATGATTCTTTTCTAATAACAGGAAGTTGTATTCCTTTTAAACCAGCCACATGAAAATACCAAGCCTCATTTATCTTGAGCAAAGTTGTGTGTTGTGTTGTGTTGTGTTGTGTTGTGTGTTGTGTTGTGTTGTGTTGTGTTGTGTGAGCTAAACATAGCAAATAAAACTGAGAGCTCTAAAATGTTTCTAAATAGCTGATTTTCATGTACGATCACTGATGAATGCAAAAACACAAATCATATTAAAATAACCACATGCACAACACAGCTGATTTGCATAGCGACACCCACAAATCGCCATAAAAGGCAATGCCAATTCAGCTAAAACGATGAGTGAATGGCGGAAATAGACTTTTTATTCTTTCAGAGATTGAAGTTATATTTCTATACGCCTATTCTAGTAAAAGATATATGGACACCTGACCATAAGATGTGTATGTGCTTTGTAAAAATCCAATTTGACATTTAGTCATTTGTTATAATAACCTGTTATAATAACCTCCACTCTTCTGGGAAGATGTTCCACTAGGTTTTGGAGATTCTGATGTGAAGTGAGGAGATGATGTAGGTGTTGTGAGGAGGCCTGGGGTGCAGTAAGCGCTCTAATTAATCCAAAAAGTGTTCGGTAGGGTTGAGGTCCATGCTCTGTAGCAAGAGATCTTCCACTCCAACCTATGGCTTTGTGCACAGGGGCATTGTAATGCTGGAAATTTAATGCTATGCATCCAAAGACATCCTATACAATTGTGTCTCTAACCTTGTGGTAACAGTTTGGAAAATAACAAAGCATTAGAACTGGTGTATTGATATAAACACCTTCTGACCAATCAGGATTGAGTTCTGCAATCTCTAGCAGCAATATTAAAAAAAAGAAATGAATTGAAATAATTTCTTTATTTGTGAAACTTTGAATGCCACACTACAAGAAACACAAAACCTTTTCTATTATGTCTAAAGAAACTATTTAGCGCATGTCAACAGAATAATCTGAAAATTAGTTTCATTTTTTTTTCCTCCAATGAGCTGGTGATTTTCCTGGTTTTTTTTTTTTCGTTCTCTCTAACCCTGCTCAGTGAGCACTATTAATTAATGTCTAGTCAGCTTGACGTCCTTCCCAAGTTTGCTTTCACTGGAACACACTGAGCATTTGAAAATTAATTATAACATTTTTGTTTGTGGAAAATATAAATGCTCCGTTCGGGTTTGTCACCCGAGCACAGATTTTGATGACTTCTCATTAATAAATGTCATGAAGACGTAATTAAAGTTATAGATTGTTGATCGTGTCACTGTGTCTTTTAACAATTCAACAAAGTAAAAGGCATCTCATTAAGGTATATATATATATATATATATATATATATATATACCACATGTTGAAATAATGTAGAAATCAAACCATAGATGTCCATAAATTAAGTTATGTGTAATAATGTGAAATGACACACTGAAAAAGCATTGAACTTAATGTATTTAATACTTCGTACAAAAGCCTTTGTTGCTAATGGCTACTTTAAGATGCCTTTCTCTCCTTTATGGAGAAACTAGTTGCATGCATTACTCAGGTGTGATTTTGGCCCATTCTTCCACACAAACAGTCATCAAATCTTGAAGGTTCCATGGGCCTCTTCTATGAACGCTGAAGTTTAGTTCTTTCCATAGATTTTCAACTAAACTATATATATATATAGTGTTCTATCAGGAGATGTTTATGTAGCATTCACGTCGATGTTACGTCTATGTCAAGACAATGTTGTGCTTGTGGAGTACTTTTTAGAAATAACAATCAGCGTAGCTAGCTAGAGCATACATTCCAAACAAAACTGTATATATCAGTGGTAAAGAAATGTTATGGATTTGCTGAATAAAAAAATCTATTGTGCATTCCTGACAAATGGATAGATAACTGGGGTCATGGTCCTCCCTTAATGCTCCGAGATGGTAATATAACTGTTGGCTAGTGGCTCTAGCCAGTCTGGCCATTTGTGACCTTGAGTGGTGTCTCTTTGCTATCTTAAATATTTAAAAAAACTCAAACTCTCTGTCCCAAAAAAATGGTCATTAATGAACTATAAAATTGAGGGGGCACTAATTGAGACCTTGTGTGAAAAAGTTTATGATTTTGGAGCTAGACACTTTTAAGAAAACACCTCAGGATGTGTTGTTATAGATTGTGCATCTGGACCCAATTTAGCGCCCGTCTTTCATTTATTTGTACATGTCCTCAAGTGTTTGTTATTTTCCATCACATAATGTAGCTAACAGCTGGTTTAGCATTTCATGAATCACACACAGACACCCACTAAACAGGCTTACTTTAGTATAAAATGAAAAAGATTTGTGAAACATTTCTGACACTGTTATCTTTTAAAAAATGGGGAAAAAGTGGATTGCAGTGCTTGCAGCCATTTTAAAGCTCAATAACTTTCCTCCTTTAGCAGATAGTTTGTTTCAATCTGCTCGGCTGTCTGATTCGGATGTGAGATTTGACCAGAGTCTGAAGGCTTTATCGTACAAATGCGTTTTGGATGATGATAAAGCTTATAATGGTATTTTTGGAAACCGTTCATGTGAAGATACTGTTACTGAGGCATACAAGGTCTTTTAATGTGAGTGTGCAATGCTAATCAAATGGTTATAGGCATTACTTGTTGGCAGAGGTGGGAAGTAACGGAGTACAAATACTTCGTTACTGTACTTAAGTAGATTTTTCTGGTATCAGTACTTTACTCCACTATTTATTTTTCAGACAACTTTTTACTTTTACTCATTACATTTTTACACAAATATCTGTACTTTTTACTTCTTACATTTTCAAAACCGGCTCGTTACTTTTTTTTAATCCATTGATTTGGTGAAATATCAAATTTTTCTTTTCACTGCGCGCTGATTTCAGCCGAACAACCGATTTCCTGTTACTGCGCGTCTTTTTCAATCCGCTGGTGTATAAAGTCCTGACTCTCACT
>JAAIIK010000078.1:3536157-3546491 GCA_014706435.1 Silurus glanis
TTGGAGAAACCGAGCTTATCGTCTTGAATTGCACCAAGAAACTGAAGTAAGGGTGAGTGTGAGGTTTAGTGAGGATGGCAGTGATGATTGAGAGGTCCAGCATAGGGGAGATTTTGGCTCAGTTCTCAGGCCAGTTCTGTTTTTGAATTTTGAGCTTGAATTCCGATCCAGGGAGAGATGTCAGAAAAGCAGCCCTATATCATCTGGGAGACTCAGGAGGTATATAGAGAACTAAAGAATTACAGTTGTGTGCCTGCAGCATAGCAATGAGGGGTAAAGTCATAAGTATTGATCACTAAGCCCAAAGATTCAGAAATGGACCAAGAAGTGATCCCAGTGGATCCCCAGTAGTGAAACTATGAGGTGAGCACTTAATAAGTCTGCAGTTAAAAATATCCTTATGTTATTTATAAGGTGTTATTTAATAATTGTGTATAACATTCAATAAATGTTATAATTGACCACACAGACTTGAGATTTGAGGCAATTTAGGATGCCTTATGCATAATGAATTGGACATAAAAAGATACTTTCTGTAAAGCCCATGTTCATTATAAACATATTATATAAAAAACAGGAAGTTTGGTACACAAGTTTGCAATAATAACACCTCCCACCCCACCCACACCAATTCCCATCATACCGGAGTTCTTATCAACAAAAAATTTGTCAGATTTGTACATTTCGATCGCAGCATAATGACACCAACCAGATCAGCTTCTCAGATTTATGTGCCACAGCTTGTCCATCATTTGCAAATGATTTTCTCAGCCATGCTTTTCTGCATTAACACTATTCTTGGCAAAGTCAGGGAAATGAGGCAAGGTCTCAGCTCAAAACCTTGATGTAAGATTATCACAATTCCTTCTTGCGAACAAGTGGCAAGAAGGTTGCCATGGGATAGGGCCAGAATATACTTGCCCCCCCTAATTGCTGCCATATTAAAATTTTTCAAGTAGAGCGCATGGTATTATACTGAATAGTACCACTTGCATTACAACATAATTACAAGTTGTCAAGGAAATATTAACAGCATGGTTAATAGAGCTTTATGATGCAAACCTCATTTTATATATATATATATATATATATATATATATATATATATAAACTTTTGTGTTAAATAAATGCACCAAAAACCCCTGAGTACCCGATTTATTCCCTCCGGCTGAGGAACCAGAAATGAAGAAACTCCACATCCTCGTGTTTTCCCGGTTGACTGCAATCGTCTCCTGCGCGCTCATCGATACTGTCATCTGTTCTGATTAAACGTTCGGTTGCCCCCACCAGGCAGCTATTATTGACAGATTGAAACCTTCAGGCATGTTAAACAAGGTGAATTGTCAGTAGGCAAATATGTGTGGTGGGGGGGTGCTCACTGTATTTTGCCACCTTTGTCCTGGTATTCACGTTGCGGTTTATTCATGCTACATTCAAGCCCAAGGTTGAGTGCATCCTGAAGATTAATAGGCCCTTTAAATAGCTGCGCTCTTGCACTGCGGCTTAAACAGCTTGACACCGTGTAACAAATTCTTCTTTTAGCACAAAAAAGCTCGTGCCCTCGCGCTCAACGTTGCACGCTGAATCTTTTCGAGATTAATCATCGTTTATTGAGCTAAAGGTTCGCATTGAAATTTCTTGACATTGCATCAACACGCGTGAACACATAATATACACATAACCTCTGGACGAAATAAAAAAAAAGAAAGATGATTATATAATGTCGGAGGGTTCACAAAGGCTTTAATCCTTATATGTAACACAGTCAAATAGCATATACTATAATAATATACAAAGACCTGGGGATCATTGATATTTTCATAGAACAGCATGATCTAATTGTTTTTTTTTTTCTTTTGTACCACAACAATTTGATAACATTTACGAGTAATAAAGTTGAGGAATGGTTCCCGTTTGAGTCTGGTACCGCTCAAGGTTTCTTCCTCATGCCATCTCAGGGACATTTTCCTAATTAGGGATCAACTTTAAAATTGTAGGGAACAAACTTAAAGGCACTAAACTTGTACTTTTTAAAAAAAACATTTTTTTCCTTTATAAAGCTGCTTTGAGACAATGTCCATTTTATTGTCCATTTTAAAGTCCAATTTATTCATTTGAATTGAATAAAGTACTTTTCTGTGCCATCATAATTCCATTGAATGTTGTAGAATGATCAAGTTAATCAAATAAATGCAGCTTGTCATGTGACACAAACCACAAAGAACAACGGCAGAGTTTCGGCTTTGACACTGTTACACAAACATCATCTGCAGAGAAAACTGTCATATGAACAATTACACGTTATTTCGTTTTTTACTATAGCAACAGGCAGATTTGAAAACAAATGCGTTTATAGAGCTTGTGGGTTGGCTTGCTGTTGTAGAAATGTTATCAACAAGCACAGATAAAAAGATATAGTTGGATATATTTTACAGATACAATTTTGTGGACACCTGAACACAGGATTTGTGCCTTCGATTCATCCCGTTCAAATTTTAGTCCCCATCTGCTGTTATAATAACCAGTTTTTGGATTTTGTTGATTTTTTTTGTGCACATTCAGCCACAAGGGTGTTTGGAAAAGCCATGTACTGATGTAGGTGAGGTGAAGAGGCCTGGGGTGCAGTAAACATTCCAGTTAATCTCATAGGAGTTTAACAGGGTTGAGGTCAGTGCTCTATAGCAGGCGACTCCTGATCTTCCGCATATCCAACCCATGTAAAGCATATCATCATGGAGTTTGCTTTGTGCACAGGGGAAATATCATGCTGGTTTCCTGGAGGTTTGAGTGGAGGAAGAATTTAATTCTACCACATCTGAAGACAACAACAAATCGGGGAACAACCAAATTTGCTTGGAAATATCAGGTACCCTAATACTTTTTATCCCTATACTGTATACTGTACACCCACTTACTAATCACCGGCACCTGTTTCGCATCATCTCTCCCCCTACTTAAGGCCCTCACTCTCATTCACTCATCGTCCGTTCTACAGTGCATTCTGGAGATCATTCATGGACTACCGATTTTATTCCTGGTTCTATTACGGACTACACCTGTTTTCCAGTACGGCTACTTCCTGGCTGTTAGTATTCTGTCTAAAGACTATTAAACCTCGTTATAGTTACTTCGGTTTTCGTCTGATTGATACCAGCCTGACAATTATACATTAATCAGTTACAAAATGAAAATCAATTTACGAATATTGACTCATTAAGGCATGGACTTCACAAGACCTCTGAAGGGGTGCTGTGGTATCTATCACCAAGACCAAAATATTGGCAGGTTCCATTCACTTCAGTCATTAAATCAGGGCTAGGGATTGAGATATAGGCAAAACTTTGTCGTCTTGCTTTTACTTCTCTTCAAACTCCATTCTGCCTCCCTTATGCACCTTTCCTCACATTTCAGTTGTTTTTTACGTCTTTTTAATTCATACCAAAAATGTCGAATTTTCCTTCAAACTATTTCATTATATAAATTGTGGGTACCGCACCTGAAAACTTTTCAACTTTTTTTTTTTTTTGCACCTGGTAGAAAAATTCTCATCTTGTCACTCATGTGTCCGTGCCATGTGACAAAACCTCACTCAGGACACAGTAGCTCCAGCGCACTGCTTCCTACTGCCCCGTAGAACAATGACATCCCTCAAGGGGCTCTCACAAATTCTGGGCAGAGGCTCTCATCAACTTAGCTGCCTCCAAATCACAGACTAATTCTCTACGGGGCTGGCTTTGAACTCCGGTACTGGCTCTATAGCTTCTCGTTACACTCAAGCATCCAGAACAACAAAGAAATCCAGGCTCAGATCGGCTGCAATGGGGGATGGAGACTGAGGCTGACAGCGATGTGCCACTGGGACTGTAAAGCTCGTGCGTACGTGTCCTCGAACGCGATGAGCTGAGAAAGTAGCATATTTAAAAGTTTATGCTACTCTATCGACTAGCATGATATATCTCGCTTAACATTTGAACACGTCAAGTTTCCAAAAGAGAGCTGAAATACTGAGCCTGTGGCATTGGAAACACATGTGTGTGCCCGAAGAATTGAGCATAACATTTCAAGAAATAAACAAAACTGTGCATTGGCAAAACACTAAGAAACTAAAAAACAATGAACTGTGGGAGCAAAAATGAAACAAGATCTTCAACTAAACAGCATTCCTCATCACCAATCTCATTTTACTCTCATTGGCTAGTGGGATTTATATCGAAAACTATTGACAGAAGTGCAAACAATATAACTATAGAGACAACTAGGACTAGGGTTAATGCGTTTGATCCTATAGTGTAGTTCTGGTCAGTTTCATCATCGTTCTAAATGAATGTACTGCTTATAAACAACTATAACCATAGTAGCATGTGATCAAAGTTGCATTCAGAGTGAGACAGCTATCCAAAACATTTCCTAATGACCTTTTTGAGCTAAATGGAGGTTTTTGCTCAAAAAGGGTTTTTGCTTTTAACTGATATAGTAAATATGGGAAATTTGGAGAGGACTAGAGAGGATAACGATTCACTTCGGTTGGTTGTTCAACCTCCCATGTTGGATTGGATTGTGGTGGATTGTCCTTTACACCATTTTTAAAGCTAGCAGTGTAAGTGAAAAGCATTATCAAGGTACGAAACTGGCTTAAAGTTGTAAAAGCAACATAAAAATAGATGTCAGCTCTTAACTGGGCGTTTTTTTCTTATATATATTAGGGGTTTAACGGTACACAAAATTCACAGTTCGGTACGAACCTCGGTTTTGAAGTCACGGTTCGGTTCAATTTCGGTACGGTTTGGGGGAAGAAATGCAAAAGAAAAAATTGCTTGTTGTTTTTTTTTTATTCACATTTGTGAACAGCAACAGTTTACATTTTTAAAGCAATTATAAATAAAATACCTTCTTGGTTATATAATATATAAAATAATATTTTATAACATTGTATAAAAAATAAAATAAATCTAATTATACATATTATTAACTATATATTATAAACTATATATATGTGCCATAGTTAAGTTCTCACCCTCCAGTTTTAGTTCTCACTCTCCAGTGTTCTGTATTGGTTAAAAACTATAATCACACTCTTGATATCACCCAAATGAGGTTCCCTTTTGAGTCTGGTTCCTCTCAAGGTTTCTTCTTCATAACATTTTTCCTTGCCACGGTCGCCAAGAATTCATTCTTAAATTCTGTAAATCTGCTTTGAGACAATATCCTTTTGTGAAAAGCGCTATAGAAATAAACTTGACTTGACTTGACTCATACACACTACAAATATAAAATCAAATTTTGTAAATTGTATTTGAGAGGGTTGATGAAAATAGCTTCATACTTTGTATCAAAATATTTTTTTTTTTGTATTTCTGTAGTTTTAAGATACTGTAAAATACTTTGTATCGAGTCTACATGATGACGTCATAAAAATGCAGTCTCTGATTGGTGCCTCCTCAGTGGTTTTCACAGACTTTTTCGAGAAATTGATCCATATGAATTAAGAGATTTGTATGTGAATATTTGATCTGTTAACTGGTTGAGTCACATTTATTGCGTGACTCTGCCAAAGAAAAGCTGTTGCTATCAAACATTGTACTTAATCAACTGAGTCAGTGTAACGAAGGAACAGATCAAATAGACCAATTGATAGAAGGTTTGTGAAGAAATTTCATGCTCCCTTGTAAATGTATTTTGTAGTATTGTTAAATACAATTGTTTATATTGATATACTTAAAGTTATGGTATTTGGTATTTTATTATAAAATACATGTTGATGTATCTTTGCCCAACCTTTGTAAATATAAATATACTGTATAATTTATAGTTCGAATCTCGCAGCCCCGGTTTATCGCAGAATTGCATTTGCTGCATAACTAATTAGTTTGGCTGATCTTCCCGGTCTCTTGCTGATAGCACAATAGACCAAAAAACTTATAGGGAATTCTTTTAATGGAGTTTAATGTTGAAATATTGAAATGTGTTAATAAAAATGTATTTAGAAATTATAAAATGAAGGGAAATGTTAATACAGTACAGTACTGTATACATAAAATAGCATTTTTGGGGCAGCGTGTGAACTTAACCACCGTGATAAACTAGGAATCTATATATATAAAGCTCAAATACCACTGACTGACTCACTCACTCATCACGAAATCTCAAAAAACCACTGAACGGATTGCAATGAAATTTGGAACATACCTTCCTCTTGGGTCTTAGGTGCTCACTAAGAAAGGGTTTTGAAAAATTCGCCCTGGATCGCGGCTAACTCGCGAAAAACGCGATTTCTCACGCATTGTAAATTCTTCGAAATAACATTACGGATCCTAATGAAACTTAATACATTGTTTCTTATTAGATGTTAGATGCACGATAAAAATGATTTTCAAAGTAGTTTGCCCTGTATCGGTACTACAAAGGGGTAGTACGTTATTTGTTGGCGTTACGTTCTGATCTCTGATCATCCAGTCCTGCTCAGTGCTTACTGCTTATTGCCATATTGCTTAGCGTTCTGCCTTCCGTAGCGAAGCACGGGTACTTTCAGCTAGTTACCATATATATATACAGCTCTAATTTATGTATGTTATCCGCCTACTGCCTGATCTTAGGTTGGTGATGGTGGGAGATACATCAATGTTAAGGAAGTTTTTTTGTTTATTTTTTAAAAACATTCCATTCCTGACTACTCTGAAGTGAAAACATGAACAGTGTTAAATAGAAGCTGTGACAGGACCACAAGCGTAACCCCACGGATCTCATAGGAGTGTATGTGGAGTAAAGGTTCTCTCACTGTTTGTCAGTATACGAATCTTTCTTCTTAAAAAAATTTGCCATCAACGATTCAAATGTAGTTCTCAAAGATCACTATTTTCACCTCTGATACTTGAGTCCATTCAAAAGTGAGAAATCTTACTCCAGTAAAAAATGTCCAAGGAGGACTTTTTACTTGTACTTGAGTCATATGTAAGCAGGGGATTAGTACTTTTTTACTTGAGTACAGGAATGGCGTACATCATCCACCACTGGGAATTTGTAGAAAAAATTCCTCTAAGCTGACTAGGCAATTAATGTTCTATTCCAAGCAGTTCGGCTGTCGTACAACACTGTAGGCAAAGCTGCTGTTATGGAATGGATAATGAACCCAATTCATTTTTAATTATTGGAAAAGGTTGGTATAAATATGGTATACAGTACATGCAATAGCAGATGAGCATTTAATTTCTACCTGAACACTCGAAAGGAAAATCTTAAACCATGTAATGGGACACAAATAAATATATAAAGCTGAATTTATAATATTATAATTATTATAAATTATATATTATTATATATTATTATTTTACACATTATATATATTCATTATATGTTATATATATTTTATATATATTACTATATAATTAATATAATACTAATAAAGATTATTATTAGAAGAAGAAGAAGAGAAATCTAAGTAATACAAAGAAAACTGCATGTTTTATATAATTATGAAAGGAAAACAGATGAACAGACTAACATCGAGCAGGCACAAAAGAAACAGGTGTGAGTCATTAGGTAGGTGGAAAAGCAGGCTGGAAAGATGAGGAAGGACATAATAGGCACAGGAGATGGAGATAAAGTTATGGACAGTTCCATAGTTTCTAGTTCATAGACAGACACACTGTAAACATTAAAAATCTCCTCTTGTGTGGGTTGAGAGTTCAGAGAGAGAGAGAGAGAGAGAGAGTGGAAAAGCAAACAAGACTAGATAAGTAGCTGTGGACCAGACAAGACTTCACAACCAGATTTTTGGAGATTGAGGAAAAAAAACCTTGCTTGGTGTTTTTCCAAACTTTGACTGCGAGTATGGGTAAGTCTGGTCCATAGCTCAGTGGTTGAGACATTGGATTTTTTTATTAGAAGGTCTGGGGTTCAAGGTCTGGTATGACAATGCTTGGGTCCCTTGAGCAAGGCCCTTAACCATCAGTGCTGTTTCATGAACCTGCACTCTGACCCCAGCTTCCTAACATAATGATATGCAAAGAAAGAATTTCACTGTTCTTTAATGTACATACAAGTATAAATCACCTTCCTTTTCTTTTCTTTCTTTCCATGAAAGCCTCAGATTCCTCTTTACAGTAATGGAATCTGAGGTGATCATTTATCTGTTTGCTGCAGCTGATCCACCTCAAGGTTTGACCTTTTGTAGGGGTTTTTTATTTACATTTATGGTATTTGTCAGATATCATTATCCAGAACAAGATGTTTTGAGATGTTTGAGTTGCTGTTCTGCTCAGGCCTCCTCACATCACCTACATCAGTACCTGACTTTACTAATGCTTTTGTGAATGGATAAACAACAAATCTCCACATGCACACTCCAAATCTAGTGAAATATCTTTCCAGAAGAGCGGCGGTTATTTTAAAAGCGAATAAAGATTCAATGTGCAATGTGATGTACAAAAAGGACACATGAATCCTGAATACTCAGGTGTCCACAAAAGTTTGTCCATATATTATACAGTATGTGACAATAGAAAATTGAATTTCAGCCATTTGTGGACTGTATAGGTTTTTTTTAACAATGTAAAATGACATTTTTCATGTAAATGCCCATAATCACAACTGCATATGGAAATCGCAGTCCAGCAGTATGGAAACGGCTTTAAATTAAACCCACTATTACCAATGCAATTAAGTATTTATTATTAATGTTCTTACAATTATTAACCTATTTGTACAGTCACTTGAAAGACATCGCTTTAATCCAATGCATAATAACAGGAAAAAAATAAAAACAGATGAATCTAACTGTATTCTCTCAATGAATATTCTAGGATTAAAAACAAAAAAGTAGGACGAATATTAAACATGAATATAATGAGGATTTTTTTTTATATAGTTCACAAAAGAAATCTGTTCTGAAGGGATTTCATTTCAGCTTTAAAGGTCCCTAAGACCGGCTAAGACTAAAGCCTAAGTGTTCAGGTTTCTAAATGCATGACATGATTGAAACACTTCTTCCAGACAGCATTAAAAGCATGTAACCACTTACAGATCCAGAGCATTATATTTTTGTTTCATTAAGGAACATGAGAATAAAAATGCTCTGGATTCTGAATTTGATATAAAATGCACATATTATCTATGATTATAACGTGTTTATGTTGTACTGTAACTTTAAAAACCACTGACTGGAAATAACCGCACAAGACATTTCAGTATTCAAAAGTATTTTCTCTGGGGTTTTTTTGTTCTTTTTCACCATGTACATTCTTTACCTTTGTTGAATTTTATTTGGCACCCAATACCACGTGAGACCTCGCGGTTACTTTATACAGATTACATGGATTTGTAACATGACCCGTTTTCTTATGTGACTCATGGTGCATCTAATACAGTTACAAGTAATCAGACACCACCAGAAAATCATGGCCTCAGACTTACCTTGGACAGAAGACACTTCTGTCTTTGTTTGCAGTAATTTATCAGATTTCATTTTGTCTGTATGTCACAGGGCATTCAGCTTCTCTTCCAAACGATGTAAATCATATCTTCATGGAACTGGCTTTATGCACAGCAGCATTGTCATGCTGGAACAGATTTGGGTCTCCTAATTCAAGTAAAGGAAAAACTCAGTGTTACTGCATCCAAAGACGTCCTACAAAATTGAGTGCCTCTAAGTTTGTGGTAACAGTTTTCAGAAGAATCACATATGGCTGGGAAAACCAGGTGTCCCAATAGTTTTAGCAATGGGGTGTACGTCAAGCACCACGATTTCTAGAATGGCGAACAAATCCATAGAACATTGAGGACTACATCAGTAGAACAATGACGCATTGGCTCACGTCTGTCAAATATTCTGAATAGTTTGTCACTCAAAGCCAGGAAACAGTGGAATTTTAGTGGAATGGAATATGTATGAAGATTAACATTGGTTGAATGACTGATATATAAGGTAATAATCTTCCCATCATTTGCTCCACCACTTTCAGACTCGACGCTTTACAGCTCTTATTCTTCTGTTTTATGGTTTCTTACCATAATTCTATATTGGCCGCTTTAGATTAGAGGTGGATATGTGATTTTTTTTTTATTTTATTTTGTTTTATTTTATCGTAGTAGACCTACATTTTAACATAGCTAGTATGAGACGACGAGAAAGCAAAAAGTGGGTTTTTTTTGCATTGATATCATAGATCCCTTTGGATCCCCCTAGGGGTTTCCCTGACTTAGGATTTACATTGGATCAGAATTGTCAAGTCTTGCCAATAGGTGACTGAGAATCAAATTGTGTGTGTGTGTGTGTGTGTGTGTGTGTGTGTGTGTGTGTGTGTGTGTGTGTGTGTGTGTGTGTGTGTGGTGTATATTTT